>JAWDGP010002503.1:57500-123421 GCA_033675545.1 Elysia crispata
TTAAAAGGAAAAAAAAAACCCACACTTTTTTAATACTGTAAATAAGTACCCCAATTCTGTTTCGCGCTGTAACTCACAGCCTGCAATTCTTTACGAATTTTAATGATAGTTTGGAGTCTATAACTAATACCATCGCTTGTGGGTCCAAGAACTTAAAATGACAACGACAACAATTAGTAAGACCACGCTAGTAGTTATATATAGTGCAAAGAATCACTAGTTCTACTACTATGTGCTGATCACTAGTTCTACTACTATGTGCTGATCACTAGTTCTACTACTATGTGCTGATCACTGGTTCTACTACTATGTGCTGATCACTGGTTCTACTACTATGTGCTGATCACTAGTTCTACTACTATGTGCTGATCACTGGTTCTACTACTATGTGCTGATCACTGGTTCTACTACTATGTGCTGATCACTAGTTCTACTACTATGTGCTGATCACTGGTTCTACTACTACGCGCTGATCACTGGTTCTACTACTATGTGCTGATCACTGGTTCTACTACTATGTGCTGATCACTGGTTCTACTACTATGTGCTGATCACTGGTTCTACTACTATGTGCTGATCACTGGTTCTACTACTATGTGCTGATCACTGGTTCTACTACTATGTGCTGATCACTGGTTCTACTACTACGCGCTGATCACTGGTTCTACTACTATGTGCTGATCACTGGTTCTACTACTATGTGCTGATCACTGGTTCTACTACTATGTGCTGATCACTAGTTCTACTACTACTGGCTATGTGCTGATCACTGGTTCTACTACTATGATCACTGGCTGATCACTGGTTCTACTACTATGTGCTGATCACTACTATGTGCTGATCACTGGTTCTACTACTATGTGCTGATCACTGGTTCTACTACTATGCTGCTGCTTCTACTGGTTCTACTACTACTGTGTTGATCACTGGTTCTACTACTATGTGCTGATCACTGGTTCTACTACTATGTGCTGATCACTGGTTCTACTACTATGTGCTGATCACTGGTTCTACTACTATGTGCTGATCACTGGTTCTACTACTATGTGCTGATCACTGGTTCTACTACTATGTGCTGATCACTGGTTCTACTACTATGTGCTGATCACTGGTTCTACTACTATGTGCTGATCACTGGTTCTACTACTATGTGCTGATCACTGGTTCTACTACTATGTGCTGATCACTGGTTCTACTACTATGTGCTGATCACTGGTTCTACTACTATGTGCTGATCACTGGTTCTACTACTATGTGCTGATCACTGGTTCTACTACTATGTGCTGATCACTGGTTCTACTACTATGTGCTGATCACTGGTTCTACTACTATGTGCTGATCACTGGTTCTACTACTATGTGCTGATCACTGGTTCTACTACTATGTGCTGATCACTGGTTCTACTACTTTGTGCTCATCACTGGTTCAACTACTTTGTGCTGATCACTGGTTCTACTACAACGTGCTGATCATGATCATTGGTTCCACTACAATGGGCTGACCCGCTTATGCAAAGCACCTAGAACCTACCTGGCTCCAATCAGTACAATCACAGTCATTGATGCTGGTCATGGATTAATCCTCGTCAGTGACGTCGTTGTCATTGTTGTCATTGTCATAATGGCTGTACGCTCTTTTGGTGTTCGGTCGTGAAGTTTTGATTCCCACTAATTTTATCCTCTCTTTCTGTTTATCCATCTATAATTTTGTCTATTTTGTCTATTCCTCTGTTTTTGCGTTTGTGATTCTCTAATTTCTTGTTTGCTTTCCTATGACTCTGTCTCTTTCGCTACTTCTCTTTCCTTATTTCTTCACGTGTCTCTAATCGCCTTTGTCTCTTCATCTCTGTCTGCCTTTCTGTGGACCTTCATTTCTCTCTCTCTCTCTCTCTCTCTCTCTCTCTCTCTCTCTCTCTCTCTCTCTCTCTCTCTCTCTCTCTCTCTCTCTCTCTCTCTCTCCCCTGCTCTCTCTCTATCTCTCTCTTTCTCTTTCTCTCTCTCTGTCTCTCTTAATAATAGTAATAATAATAATAATAATAATAATAATAATAATAATAATAATAATAATAATAATAATAATAATAATAATAATAATAATAATAATCGCAGCACTACCTTTGAAAACTGTTCCATTCTGCAAATGTCCCAGGGGGGAGGAGAGAGTTGTGGGGCTTGTCCGCTTTCTCATGTATTCTTTAGTAGGACAATTTCTGTTCTTGGAGAAATGCCATTCTGTTGGAAGTTTCTTATTGTTCCACGATGTTCAGTGACAACAAAGAATGATTTTGGCTTTATAACTCTAGATCGACATACGGTATATTGTAGTTGTTGAAGGAAGTGGCACTTTGTGGAGTTTTGTGGTCGCTTTTTGTTTACATGACGGCCAGGGGCTCTCTCTCTCTCTCTCTCTCTCTCTCTCTCTCTCTCTCTCTCTCTCTCTCTCTCTCTCTCTCTCTCTCTCTCTCTCTCTCTCTCTTTCTCTGTCTGTCTCCTTCTCTCTTTCTCTATCTCTCCCCTTCTCCCTCTCTCTCCATCTCTCCCCCCCCTCTCTCTCTCTCTCTCTCTCTCTCTCTCTCTCTCTCTCTCCTTCTCTCTTTCTCTATCTCTCCCCTTCTCCCTCTCTCTCCATCTCTCCCCCCCCTCTCTCTCTCTCTCTCTCTCTCTCTCTCTTTCTCCCCCCACTTTTTCCCGTTTTTTTTTTCTGTTTTGATATAACCAAATTTAGCGTTATTGAAATGTATTCCGCTACGCTTCTCCGTAGGTTTAAAAATCACCGCATGAATAACAAATGGATTGAGTACAATGTTACTTACTTATAAAAGTTTTAAAATTATTTTTACTAATAAATGAACACCTTAAACACCCACTGGATTTCAAGGGTTGTGCTGGTATCAAGCCTATCGGGTTCTTACGTTTTGCAACATTTAATATCAGTGATGAGCTTCGTGGCAATAAAAGCGACCGTAAGACTCAATTATTAGTGGCATGTGAAGCTGCTAGCCGGGAGAAAATCAAGAAGTTCGTATGTAGAGTGAATAAAGATGAAGTGTTGAGATGTGATTCTGATCATCCAGCAAAATGCTGCTATGCGCGAATACACTCAGACTTTGTATGTTACATAAAGGTGCTGTCATCACATAGTCTTTTCGTAAATTATCATGATGTTTTATAACTTATCTCATTTACACATAGGACAACATATTGTACATTAGCTTCTTATAAGACTCTTTGATGTAATCACCCTTCAAACTTTTTATAAGTGTAGGACATTTCTTTTGTGACTTTATGTCCCTGCCGCCAGTCTATAGTGCAGCTTTCGACGGATTAATTTTTGTTCGTATAGATAGGGAAAGGTTTTTTGTTTGTTTTTGTTTTGACCGCGCGGTTTCCCTGCTGTGGTGTATTGGCGGGCTGTATTATAACAGAGGTTGTGTCGCTCACCACGACCACCCCGCATGCATGTAGGTCGGGAGCTGCTCACCTGTTGCCACGGCCGGTGTTTATCCACAAGGCCAACCCGGGGCGTTGTACAGCAACAGTTTTGTTTTAATTATTTCCCCTCTGGAAGGCGAACAGACCTAGATTGTGGGTTTAACTTTTTTTTCCAGTGTTTGTTTTCAGCCATCCGTATCAGTTATAATATGGCGCCATATGGACTCAAATCCTAACGCTGTGTGTATGCTGCTCCCTACGTGTGTTCACAAAGATGCGAGCGTGTGTGTGTGTGTGTTTGTGGGTGGAGTTGTTATCCGATAGTGCAGATTGCGAACACATGTAAATGAATAAAATGTTCGTTCGCTATTGGATGTCGGTGCTATTGTAATAATATCTGCACCTATCCATCTCTTACAATGTCTTCGTATAATACTGCTTGAGAGATTTAAGAGGCATTTGACAAAATAAAAATTATTTGGGCCATGTAAGCAATGCCCTTGTTTCTTTTTTTTATTATTTTTTTTTTCAAGCTGTTGCATGTCTGCTTCAAGTTCGACTGAGATTCAGTGTAAACTAGAATAGTTTTAACCACTTAGACTTACTGTACTAATGTTAGCAACATTCACGGTTTTTTATTTTAATTTTTTAAAGCATTTTGGTCTTATATAGATTTTCTATCCAGGTTTATAGCAGCTAAAGCGCCTGGTTTTATTTTTCTTGGCCCTTGTGCAGTTGTCTCTTTAGTCCTCAGTTAGCCCCTGGACTGATGGTGACTGTATGACTTGCTCAACCTGTATGCTCTCGCACCGTAACATAAGACATGTACCAGTCTCTTGTGGGTGGTTTTTTTTTGTTTTGTTTTGTTTTGGTTTCAATCAATATTGTAGGCTAAAAGGCCTTACTGGTAACCCTTTTTGCTGTAATTGGCTTAAAAAGATATGCGAAAAAAAGATTAAATATATTTTCTTTTAACACATCCTTCCACATCTTCTCCCATTGATTACCGTGATTTTTGAAATATTCAACAGAAGCTAACGGCAATCAAGTCTTAAAAGCTTTGTAAACGTATCTCCGAGAAATGTCTTAATATTGTAGACAGACATGATGGTGTGAGGCTTTACTGGTTTGTTTACAAAAATACAAAGCGAATCCAACTTCAGAGATTTTTCACAATCCAGTTTTTATTGTTAAAACTTTCACTATTGAATGTTTATCAAAGGTTTCGTCCCCCAGAGCGTTTTGAAGTAAAATTAGTTCAAGATATGCATGGCTCTCCGGTGATCCCCTCTTTTTTTTTTTTTTTTAAATACCAAAACGTGTTTTTGGACGAAAAAAAATGTTAAATATTTACAATCTGCTCTCTCTCTCTCTCTCTCTCTCTCTCTCTCTCTCTCTCTCTCTCTCTCTCTCTCTCTCTGTCTCTGTGTCCGGATTCAAGTTAAATGGTTATAATACCGGAGTGAAAGGGGAAAAAAAATTACACAGAATCCTGAGATGTGTGAATGTGTGATTATTGTTTTTTTTTTTTTTTTGGGGGGGGGGGGGGTAGGACTTTACGTGTTAAGCTCGTGTCATACGTTTGTATCCAGTCTTCAAATGCAGCTATTCCAGGTGTTTTTATATTGTTTTCTTTGTGATGGGCTCGTCAAAGAGCCCTCTTCCACGAACTGGTACGTGTTCTTTATTCAATCGATAGCTAATTGATTTGTTTCTGCGTTTCTGCGACTTTTTGTTCTCCGCAGTTTTGAGTAGAATCATGGGTGCTAAGATTTCATCCGGTACCAGCTAGTTGCAAGGTCCTCGCTTGATCGTGTTTCACAAGGCTGTTTCGCTTTCTTTATTTCTTTATAGATTTCAGGACCGGTTGTAGCTCTAATGAGTGCCGAGTTCTGAGTACCGACTTCAGTCTTGATGGTTGCTCTTCTCCTGTCATCTGTCTGTCTGACTGTAGCTCTTTGTGTGTCTGTCTCCCTAAATTTGTCTCTGTCTGCTTGTCTCTCTGTATTTCTGTCTCTGTCTGCATCTCTCTCTCTCTCTCTCTCTCTCTCTCTCTCTCTCTCTCTCTCTCTCTCTCTCTCTCTCTCTCTCTCTTTCTCCTATTTTTTTCATACACTTCCACACGTACAGCTTTTATACTTACGTCTTATAAGGTAAAAAAAACAAAACAAAAACAACCCAAATACCTTCATTCCGTCAAGCCAATAATGAAGCTGATTAAACGGGATTCGACTTGACCTCCGTTATAACTCACCCAGGTATCGAGCTCAGCCACAGAGGGCTGTGGCTCAGGTCCTTCTAAAGCAAGTCGTACATTTTATCACCTGATCTGTTTGGTGCAAGTCACCGGTGTAGACTGACCACAGTGACAGCCTCCGTCAGCGTGGTCATGACGACTGGCCTTTGTCCTTCACGCCGGCATCTTCACAACGCGGCCACTCCTCATCGCCATAAGCGGCCGTTCTGTCCACTCAGAGGGGTTGAAATCTCCGGCGACGTTCAGTCTCGAAGCATATCACTATCCCCCCAAGAAAATATTGGACTCTCCGCTTGTTAAGACCAGCAGACGGATCTTCGAAAGCTGCACAGCAGCTGAAAGCATCCACCCGGTAGCAAAACCTGGTCTAGCCGTAGCCGCGTCTCTTTCTGAAGCCAGTATGTGCGATTGAGAGCATGTTACTTCAAGACAATGGGGGAGGGGAGTCCGAGTGGGGAGGAAAATCGATACCCTGTGTAATTTCTAAATATATTGCACCTCGACGCCTAGGGCCAACTTTGCTTTGGCCTGTGTGTGTGTGTGTGTGTGTGGTCATGTCAGTGTCTCTACTCGCGCTGTCTCCGTCTCTGAGTCGCGCTGATTTTCCCAGCGTGATCCGATTCCGTCCCTCTCGCCATGTTTCAAACCTAACACCCAGTTTATACCCTCTCGCCATGTTTCAAACCTAACACCCAGTTTATACCCTCTCGCCATGTTTCAAACCTAACACCCAGTTTATACCCTCTCGCCATGTTTCAAACCTAACACCCAGTTTATACCCTCTCGCCATGTTTCAAACCTAACACCTATACCCTCTCGCCACCCAGTTTATACCCTCTCACCATGTTTCAAACCTAACACCCAGTTTATACCCTCTCGCCATGTTTCAAACCTAACACCCAGTTTATACCATCTCGCCATGTTTCAAACCTAACACCCAGTTTATACCCTCTCGCCATGTTTCAAACCTAACACCCAGTTTATACCCTCTCGCCATGTTTCAAACCTAACACCCAGTTTATACCCTCTCGCCATGTTTCAAACCTAACACCCAGTTTATACCCTCTCGCCATGTTTCAAACCTAACACCCAGTTTATACCCTCTCGCCATGTTTCAAACCTAACACCCAGTTTATACCCTCTCGCCATGTTTCAAACCTAACACTCAGTTTATATCGCCTTAGTTCATTTCTCCGTCGTTAAGTCTGGGACTATGTGTTCGGGTGAAAGACAATCGTTATGTGTTTATACTTTCTCTCCCTCTAAATCTCTAGCATTTCTTTAAGATCAAGAACTATCTAATTGTTTTACTGTTTTATGTAAACGGCTTGTATGTCTTTGTCTGTCTTGCTGCTATTACCTCAGCCCTCTGTTGAAAAGTTCACTCGCATTCACCGAAAACTAAAACAAATTAGAGCCGTAATCCCCTTGCTCATAATACTACTAGAAAGAGTCCTATACATGTTGGAAACATGAAATCAGCTGTAGAATGTTAACTACACGACTGTACGGTACTAGTGAGCCTCCTAACGTATCAGTTTTATATACTTTGTGTTAAAAATTATCACAGTAAAACCCTAAGGTTCAGTTGAGACCACTTTTAAAACAAATTTTGAGTTGTGCCCCTTCGAAACTCTGAAAACATGAACACAAACTTCTTTTCCGTCTTTTTTATCCAATCCTAGAAAAATAAAAGTAAAGGCGTTAGACTTGAAAATGAGGGAAAGTACGGCACGCAAGTTTCTGTAAAAGTGGGGGGGGAGAAAAAGAAAAAAAAAATTTTTTTGGCTCCTACACAGAAGTCAGCGCAATCAGAATAAGATTCAGCTATTACCAGGTCTCTTGGGTCAAAGACCGGTAGTGGAGGAGATCCCTCTCGTTCTTGAACTCCTCTCAGTTCTAGAGTGACGTTGTTCGTTTGTGGCGCTTGATTCTACTTATGTATATATGTAGCAAACGGCATCAGGTAAGCCAGAGAGACAAAGTGAGAGGGAAAAAGAGTGAGGGGGAGAGAGAGAGAGAGAGAGAGAGAGAGAGAGAGAGAGAGAGAGAGAGAGAGAGAGAGAGAGAGAGAGAGAGAGAGAGAGAGAGAGAGAGACACACACACACACACAGGTGGAGGAAGGAGGAAAAAGAAAAGCCAAGTTGCATTCTGATGACGGCACTAGATGTGCGTGCGTAATTAAAGTTCGGGGTACGTTGTTAGACACAATGGTCTGATAGGTCTGACCTTTAAACGAGAATGCCGTTGTGGTCTCAATTTTTTCGCCTCTTTTCGTTGTTTCTCAGAGCCTGTAGATCATTCCAAACGGTCACATATTTCTAGTGCTAGGGCTAGAGCTCTAGATTATTAGCTATCACAAGGATAATGTGAGAGAAACAATATAGTGTTGTCGTGTTGGCTTGGTGGAGTTGTCGAGGCGCCGGAGAAGTTTTGGGGGTGAGGGGGGAGAGGAGAAGAGATGAACCAGATTAGAAAGGAGCATTGAGAACTTGAGACTTCTAAAGAGGTATACCGGTAAGCTATTGTCTGGACTATTCGCGCTTGACGCCCAGTTATTCTTATGATCGGTAAAGCCACGCGTAGAACATTTTGGCAGGTCTCTCTTTGCTGTCAGTATGATTATCCTCAGCCACAAGTCTGTTGATACTTTGTTTCATTTTCATTTTTCACTCATTTCTTCCAAAGAAATATCCATTACACTTCATTCACTCGCGCACACACACACACACTCATACGCACACACTCTGTGTTTCACTCCTGCGCTCGCATCGTCTGAGGTCTTTTCTGGTTTCAACTCTCCGCTATTTTTTGATGATACAATGTCATTTATCCTCGTATTCGTTTGAGTGTGCAAGAATTCGAGCACAGTTTACACTTGTTCAGTATGATAAAACGGTCTTGCCACTAAACCAACCAATGAGAACACCCTATCCCTTTTTTTTTTTTTTTACCCCAATCAAGTATTTTTTCCCCTCGGATGTATAGAGTTTGGAAATTCGCATCTACATTGCTCGATGTTTGTTGTGATGTTTTACAAAAAAAAAAAAAAAAACCTTAGCTGAACTGTAGATTGTAGCGAATGGAAAGTTTACACTGGGTTTTTTTTTTAAAAAAAAAGAAGAAGCCATTATCGTAACCAATTATGGCTATTTATCATGTTAATCACTGACATGGTAGGAAGAGACATACCAAGAAATGTGTCTGACTCCTGACATGCTTAGTTCAAATCCGGCCCCTTGCTTTACGACCAAGAACTTGACTGCTTGGCTCATCATAACACATCTTGACTTGACTGCTCGGCTCATCATAACACATCTTGACTTGACTGCTCGGCTCATCATAACACATCTTGACTTGACTGCTCGGCTCATCATAACACATCTTGACTTGACTGCTCGGCTCATCATAACACATCTTGACTTGACTGCTCGGCTCATCATAACACATCTTGACTTGACTGCTCGGCTCATCATAACACATCTTGACTTGACTGTGCACAAGGAAGTAAAATCGTGCCTAAATCGATTTTTTCTTTTAAATCGAGCTTTTCAGGGGGTTATCGATTTGGCAGCAAGAGACCAACCTGCATTGGTCTTAAATTCACCCGTTATGCTACCCCAATTTTTTTCCTCGATCAAGTTTTATTTCTAGTTTGAATCATTGCTTATTCAACTTTTTGTGAATCTTTAAGTAGATTACTCCAAAATGACGCCCAGGCCTAATGAACTTAACATGTGTATGACTATCATGAAGTGAAGTACATGTATTATTATTATTAGGGTACTATGGGGATTAACCTGTGTATGAGTATCATGAAGTGAAGTACATGTATTAGGGTACTATGGGGTTAACCTGTGTATGAATATCATGAAGTGAAGTACATGTATTAGGGTACTATGGGGGTTAACCTGTGTATGAATATCATGAAGTGAAGTACATGTATTAGGGTACTATGGGGATTAACCTGTGTATGAATATCATGAAGTGAAGTACATGTATTAGGGTACTATGGGGATTAACCTGTGTATGAGTATCATGAAGTGAAGTACATGTATTAGGGTACTATGGGGTTAACCTGTGTATGAGTATCATGAAGTGAAGTACATGTATTAGGGCACTATGGGGGTTAACCTGTGTATGAGTATCATGAAGTGAAGTACATGTATTAGGGCACTATGGGGATTAACCTGTGTATGAGTATCATGAAGTGAAGTACATGTATTAGGGCACTATGGGGGTTAACCTGTGTATGAGTATCATGAAGTGAAGTACATATATTAGGGCACTATGGGGGTTAACCTGTGTATGAGTATCATGAAGTGAAGTACATGTATTAGGGTACTATGGGGTTAACCTGTGTATGAGTATCATGAAGTGAAGTACATGTATTAGGGCACTATGGGGATTAACCTGTGTATGAGTATCATGAAGTGAAGTACATGTATTAGGGCACTATGGGGATTAACCTGTGTATGAGTATCATGAAGTGAAGTACATATATTAGGGCACTATGGGGATTAACCTGTGTATGAGTATCATGAAGTGAAGTACATGTATTAGGGCACTATGGGGGTTAACCTGTGTATGAGTATCATGAAGTGAAGTACATGTATTAGGGCACTATGAGGGTTAAACAAGACTAAGCACTCCGAAGGAGTAAGTATGCGGATGTATTTTTATATCCGCTAGATTGGGCGGAACTCGTTTTCCTTATGGGCATTTTGGTTTCTTAATTCCACAGAATGAAGTTCTAGAACCTGTTGAGCTAATCATTCTATACAGGTTGCTGATGATCCGTGTTAGAATTATTACAACTCTACGATCTTTAAGGTGAAGCAAGTGGAGCTGTAAATCTATCTCGGCGTGCTGCTTGCGTAAGATTTTTCGCGAATGCGGGCCAAACAATCCCAACTGTTGTAAATGAGTGTCTGATCCAGTGGGAACCTCCGATTCCCCCCTCTGGGAGCAGGCGAGCTAAGAAGCTGCGCGACGTACCTGGGGCACACAGGTAGAGTGTTTATTTGTGCCAGGCCAGGCCAGGGCTAACCACAGAGCTCACTTTGAGTTGTTGCCTGCGACCTTTGCCCAAGCGATAAGTCGAGCTCCTCTCTGCCTGTCCCTATGGCTTTTTTTTTTGTTTTTTTTTTTTGTTGTATTTCAAATGTTATGATATCATAGTGATTCTCTCTCTCTCTCTCTCTCTCTCTCTCTCTCTCTCTCTCTCTCTCTCTCTCTCTCTCTCTCTCTCTCTCTCTCTCTCTCCGTTTTTTTCCCCCTTTCCTGCTATCTTTGCTCATTTTATTTTCTTGCTGCACATGCAGAACCTACGTTTTGACTTTTTTTTTTTTTTTATTCAGGGTTTACATTGGGATAAATCAGATATCTCTCACCCATTGAGATATCAGCTAAGTTTGTTACTTTGTAAGAAAACGACACCAAAATGTGTGCCTACACTTTATATGTAATCTGGGATTTACTAATCAGGTTCACCAGTCCTAAAGTTGCTGATCTTTTTATGGTAGTCAAAAACAATTTGTATTTCAATTCAACATAGCTGTAGTGTTTAAACGTAGCAGTTTAAGATGCAAATAGAATATCATAGACCTAATCACGTTGAGCATTGTGTATTTGCATAAAAGTCCAAATAATGTGGAAACAATAATTGTGGTTTGATTTTTACATAAATCAACCCGTAACAATGGAACTGTTTAAGAACCTTCGCAGGTCAGGATTTTAAAAAAAATTGTATGTACATCCCCATTCCCCTCTCACCCATTCAATATTGGTATTAATTTGTTTCTTGTCCCTAATAGTCTCTCAGTCATTTTTTTTTTTTTTTTTGCAAATTGTACATTCTAAGTATCTTATTATAATTTATTTGCATCATCATTGTTGCTGCCATCATCATTCTAATATCTGTTATTATTATTATATGTGTTTTGCAGAAACTTTGTGCCGCCTCACCATGCCAGCAATGACACCACTCGACATCCTCATGAACGCATACCATTATCAGCGCCATCATCACAGCCAGCAGCAGCGTCATGTCCACAACACTTACTCCAGCAACAGCAACTTGAGCAAGTCTCACTTCATCCCAACCTAAATCAGCTCTAGTTTTATAGCGGGGAGGTGAAAGTGTCTCAAGGCTGGGAGTGCTTCACTTGGAGACACAGGAAATGCCCTTGGATATTTGTTCCCTGAACCATGATCACCTTACCGACTGTTGTACAACAAAGGTCATCTGATGCTGTTTTTAATCCGATTTATGCTTGACAAATTACAACGGGCAGACTATTGCTGCCAATGAAATTCAGCTGAAATAGCATTAAATTTTCTTACATTCAAACCAGAAAAAAAGATCCAGAGAAAGGCATACAAAACAACAACAACAACAACAATAAAAAAACAAAACCGAACAAAACAAAACACCTGTTGAAAAAAAGGAAGGAAAACACAAATTACTGCATATGAAATTTGTCAGACTTTTAAAGGAATTTTTAAGTACACATAGCTTTATAACTTGATCTGAATAAAAGAAGGCACGGTAAAAAGTTCTTATAAAAAAATTATATATACTTTGAATGTAAGACTTTGTTGCTTTCATATATTATATCTGAAAGCCAAGTTCAGTTCCATCTGTTCATTGGTTATCCTGGTTGAAACACGGCCTAGCAATGCTCAAGAGAAAGCTAGAGGAAGAGCCACCACCCACTTCGGCTACTCAGCGTCAGACCAGCAGTGATCAAGGTGAAGGTCAAGCCAACAATGCACCCACTACCACCACCTCCACCACTTGCGTCAGTGATGGTAATACAAGTGGCAGCACCAGCACAGCTCAAAACCAAGCTGCTGCAGCTTCCTCTTCATCATCAACATCATCTAATGGTGGCCAAGCTACAGAGAGTGATGATAGTAACTGCAGCGCTGGCAGCACTGATGCCTTAGCTCCTGAAGGTAAGGGTAAAGATTTCCTCAACATTGATAATACTGATTGGATGTGATGTGAAAGGTTTGTGGCCATGCTGTCAGTTGTGTAATTGTGATGATTTTCTGGCTTGATTATAATAACCCTGGTCAGTTATATAACTGCGGTAATTTTCTGGCTTGATTATGATAACCCTGGACAGTTATATAACTGTAGTAATTTTCTGGCTTGATTACAATAACCCTGGTCAGTTATATAATTGTGGTAATTTTCTGGCTTGATTATGATAACCCTGGACAGTTATATAACTGTGGTAATTTTCTGGCTTGATTATGATAATCCTGTTCAGTTATGTAATTGTGGTGATATTTTGGCTGGGTTATGATAACCCTAGTCAGACTGAAGGGTAACTGTCAAATCCCATGCTTTCTGTTCCTTTATGCTCTCAATCAATCAGTAGCTGTGCTCTTTAGTATAGGTGATCATGACCTCCCACGCATCTCTATCCCTCGTCAATTTCAGTGAATCTGTTACTGTACTACTTTGAGCCACTTTGTCAGTCCATCCAACATCTGTTCACGCTGTTTTCCCCTCCTGCACAAGATGTTCTAGTGTGTAGGTTTCTTGGCGTTTACGGATTCTATTTATGAGTGAACTTGCTGTGTCGGCTTATCGTAACACTGTTTCGTTTGATTTCTTTGCAGTCCATGAGATTCGTAGCCTTCTCTGTAGGAACCACATTTCTGCTGCTTCCAGTTTCTTTTGCACAACTGTTTTGAAATTGTTCAGGTTTCGCACCCATACATCAGAATGGGTTTAGTTTAGCACTCCTGAGCTCTTCTTCTGTGAATCGAGATAAAGTTATTTGTTAGTAAGTGTTGCGAGATATGGTTATTTGTTAGTAAGTGTTGTTGGGTACATCACTTAATATTAAAGCACCCAAGTATTTGAGTTGATCCCTTAGCTTGAGTTTATTTCTGTAGATAAAGATACTGATCAGTGGACTGAGCTTGAGTTTATTTCTGTAGATAAAGATATTGATCAGTGGACTGAGCTTGAGTTTATTTCTGTAGATAAAGATGCTGATCAGTGGACTGAGCTTGAGTTTATTTCTGTAGATAAAGATACTGATCAGTGGACTGAGCTTGAGTTTATTTCTGTAGATAAAGATATTGATCAGTGGACTGAGCTTGAGTTTATTTCTGTAGATAAAGATGCTGATCAGTGGACTGAGCTTGAGTTTATTTCTGTAGATAAAGATACTGATCAGTGGACTGAGCTTGAGTTTATTTCTGTAGATAAAGATATTGATCAGTGGACTGAGCTTGAGTTTATTTCTGTAGATAAAGATGCTGATCAGTGGACTGAGCTTGAGTTTATTTCTGTAGATAAAGATACTGATCAGTGGACTGAGCTTGAGTTTATTTCTGTAGATAAAGATATTGATCAGTGGACTGAGCTTGATTTTATTTCTGTAGATAAAGATATTGATCAGTGGACTGAGCTTGAGTTTATTTCTGTAGATAAAGATGCTGATCAGTGGACTGAGCTTGAGTTTATTTCTGTAGATAAAGATACTGATCAGTGGACTGAGCTTGAGTTTATTTCTGTAGATAAAGATGCTGATCAGTGGACAGAGTTTGAGTTTATTTCTGTAGATAAAGATACTGATCAGTGGACTGAGCTTGAGTTTATTTCTGTAGATAAAGATACTGATCAGTGGACTGAGCTTGAGTTTATTTCTGTAGATAAAGATATTGATCAGTGGACTGAGTTTGAGTTTATTTCTGTAGATAAAGATACTGATCAGTGGACTGAGCTTGAGTTTATTTCTGTAGATAAAGATGCTGATCAGTGGACTGAGCTTGAGTTTATTTCTGTAGATAAAGATGCTGATCAGTGGACTGAGCTTGAGTTTATTTCTGTAGATAAAGATACTGATCAGTGGACTGAGCTTGAGTTTATTTCCGTAGATAAAGATGCTGATCAGTGGACTGAGCTTGAGTTTATTTCTGTAGATAAAGATATTGATCAGTGGACTGACAACTAGTAATTTTGTATTTTTACTATTCAGTTCCAATCCTTTCTTTCTGCTTTCTTCTTCAACAATATCTAATAATTGTTGCAAATTTTCTTATTTTCTGTAATAAATACAGTTGTCATCACTATACCTCAAGTTGTTTATATTGTGCCGTCCTAGTTTAATTCCTGGGTATCCTTCTAGGTTTGGCATAATTATTTCACTTAGGGAGAGAAAAGGTAAGGGAAAAAACATACATCATTGTCTGACACCATGCTTATGAGCTGGTTTCTCCATCAACTTGCATTGCTTCTGTCTGTTCCCAGTACATATTTTTGATCACTCTTAGATCTTTCCCCTCTATCTTCAACTATTTTAGTTGTGTAGATTGTATTTGTTGTACCTTTTCCCTCCCCTAAGCCACCCTGTTCCTCTGCTACTTCTGGCTTAATTTTGTTTCTGAGTCTCATCAGGTTGATTCTTTCAAATGTTCTGGTGATACGACTAATAAGACTGAGCATTCTATGCAACTCACACTCTGTTGCCACTGATATAAATGTCGATTTGGAGATGCCTGGTGGAATCTGACCTGTGTCATAGATTTCGTTAGTAATGTCGTGATCTTATCAATTCCATAGTCTTCAAGTGCTTTTAAAAGTTCCATATTCTTGTGGACTCAATCGCATCTATGAACAAGAATGGGGTAAGAATGAGGATAAATTCAAAAATTGAAATTAGTATTTTAACAACAACATAACTGTAATGTTAATTCATTTTTTAGAAAAAGATGTGCTAAAACATACAGGAAATACTTCTATTGCTGGATTACAGATTTTTTATTGCAAGGCTCTCAAATATAATCACTGATCATTCTTAGAATCTTACCGTAACTGTGGAAAACAACTAATTTATTTCACTCTCTTCTGTTTAAAGACCCTATGAGGCTCTGTAAGAACAAGCAAAAAGTTGCTAGAATTGCAAATCCTTTTAGAAATTCATAGCTGTATGATAATTAGTATTTAATAGGGGATGTATTAAT
Organism: Elysia crispata; assembly: GCA_033675545.1. Classification (NCBI taxonomy): domain Eukaryota; kingdom Metazoa; phylum Mollusca; class Gastropoda; family Plakobranchidae; genus Elysia; species Elysia crispata. The sequence continues at coordinate 73,180 of JAWDGP010002503.1, forward strand.
ACTAATAATACACTGGGATTTTCACAAAATTAGCTAACCATTGTTATTCGATTGTAGAAACTGTGGTGGCATTCTATTTCTACCTGATAATTGCACAAGTTTGAGTTCACAAATCAGTCATGCCCTTTGTTTAAGATGTTTTCACAAACTACTATGACTTGCCTTTGAAAACAAATGGTTACTTAAGTGACTTTTATGAAAATCACATTGGTGAAAACGAAAATTGCTAAAGTTATGAACTCTTTAACCAAGCTGTGAATTAGAAAGAAAATTGCTTTTCAATGTAAAGTATTAAGGATGATAAAGGAGGGGAGGGAGATTCTTAAATCTCAATTCGGAGTGCTAATTGTATTCTGAAAACCAGTGCTCATTACCAATCAGTCTGAAGGTAATCAAAATGGTAGCTCTGTTAACCCTCTGGACCCCTTCCCCCTCCCGCTCTCCCCAGTGTCAGGCCCGTCTCCCCCCAAGCGCATGAAGCGGAGAGTGAACTTCAAGGGTGTGACTGTTTACTACTTCCCTCGTCGCCAAGGCTTCACTTGTGTGCCTAGTGAGGGTGGATCATCACTTGGTGAGAAACTAATGCTTCTCAATGTTTTAATTACAAGCAGTGTAAACAACAGAAATTGGTAGAACAACAAAGCATTCATCTCATTATAGGAATAGGACGCATTCATCTCATTATAGGAATAGGACTCAGTAGGTCAAATTTACAGTCAGATTTTCCTGCATTTTTTTTTTTTTTTTGATTTAAGGAAAATTAGTTAAAATCTTGCCCCTCACGATTAGGCCAGAACATAAAAGTTTTGGTAGAAATTAAAACAGCTGATACAAATTTTTTATCAAAGTCAAATCATCACTTCTATTTTCAACATTTGATTTATCTGCACAAGAATTTTAAGCAAAGTTCTCATTAATTGACAACATATTGAAATACAATACAAAGTACGAATATCAATGTGAAAATTTCAGTATTTTTTTTTTTTTTTTACTTTATCTAGTTTTGTGTCAGTATCGTCCAACTTTTATGGCTTGATAGTGAATGAAGAAAACAATCTTCACTCTTATATTCTTTGCAGGCATGTCTGAACGTCATAGCTTCACTCGCCAATTCTCACTAAGTGATTACTCAAGAGAACAAAAGCGGATTCACAGGGCCATTTTAGCAGAGCAGAGGCGTCAGGGGAAAATGTACCCATCCCCACTTCTGGCCACATCCTCTTTACACCATCAACAACATCATCATCACCAGCAGCAGCAACAGTTGGGGTCAGGCACGAATTGCAGCAATTGCGACAATAATGACGACGATGATGATTTATCTTCAGCCAGTGAAGAGAGTGATAGCGAGTATGATGACTACTATTTCCTTCAGCCCTTACCTATTCGCCAGAGACGGATCCTTCTCCGCACATCAGGTGTGAAGAAAATTGACAATGAGGAGAAGGATGAGTGTCGGGATATTCGGGTGTCCAGGAATGTCTGTGGCTGTGATTGCAAGTTAGTGTGTGACCCAGCCACCTGTACCTGCAGCCTTGCTGGGATCCAGTGCCAGGTCGATCGACTCTCTTTCCCTTGTGGATGCACTAAAGAGGGATGCAACAATGCCGCTGGACGAATTGAGTTCAATCCGATTCGTGTGCGCACACATTTCATTCACACTCTAATGCGGCTGGAGCTGGAAAAAAAAGACAGTGGCAGCAATATGGTCTCCACCCTATTGAGTTCCTCAGAGCAACAGATGCTGATGGCTTCATCACCTGTCACATCTACTCTCAGCAATGGAGGCCTTGCATCTTCTCCATCTTTCCTCCCCACCTCTTTCTCCTCGTCACCGTCATCAACAGCTTCATCTTCTACAACCCTGTGTGAAATTGATGTTGTAGGTACCAATGGGGAAGGTGAAAAAGAGATCTCTCAAACTGACATATCTGAGAATCATGTTAAAGTTCCAGACACATCACAGCCCAAAGAAAATGTGGATGAGGATAGAAACACAAGTAGTAACAGTGATAACTGCTGCTCAAGCCCTATTAGCAATAATGTCACATCCAATGGTAAAGTCCTTAAAAGCAGACTAAAGGTGAAAAAGCCAGAACCAATAGATCTGAATTTGTACAACAGCAATGAAAAAGGTAGCTGTCGGGACTGTCAGAACACAGATATGTGCAATGTCATGATGCATGATGTTAAGTTTTCAATGGTTTCTCATCAGCAGCATCAGCAGCGACAACACCAGCAGCAGCAGCAGCAGCACCAGAGGGCTATTGCCTCTGTAGGACTCCCCCAACCAGGTTTGGCAGGGTATGTAGGAGGTGTTGCACAGCTTCAGCATAATCACATGAATCTCGGTGGACAAGGAGGTATTTCCCTTTTACACCCTCCTCTGTCTCCACTCAACCAGCAATCTCCACAACAGCAGCAGCATATGCTGCTCTTCAACGATGGTGAGGAAGAATCTTACCAGGAGGAAAACTCGGCCTCTATGTACTTTGACAACGATGATAGTGGCTCCTATTCAGAGCTGAGTGACACATCACCAGAAGGGCTGATGGGATCATCAAGAACCTTTGGCTCCCTTGGGGGACAACAACAGCAACAGGTTGGTGCTTTTGCCAGCAGCAACAAGTTTCATCCTCACCTCAACCACCATCCCCACCACCAACAGCATCCACATCACTTGTCCGCACTACCCATGTTCACCACTACCATTAGCTCCATTAGCAACAATGGGAGGCTGGTCCACAGCCATACCAACAGTAATGCTCAAGGCAGCTCCTCAGGCATAAATGGTCATGCGCATCCTATTTGTGTCCCACAAGGTCTGCATCAGTCATCTCTGATAGGGCCTGAACAACATCCCCGTACATCATCCCCTCATTCATTGTTGAGACCTCCGTTTCTCCATGGCACTGCAGCTTCTTTAGGAGCTTGCGTTACAGCGTCTCCTCCTGTGCCTGTTCCCCAAGAGAATAGCGCAGCCACAAGCTCTGCTAACAATTTACCTCTATTAGATGATAGTGCTGGTGGCAGCAACAACCACATCCTCATGGGCTGTTCCCCTGGGTATGACAGTGGTAAATTTTCATCCCACCATCATCACCACTCAGACATGCTGGAATCTGGCCTTTCCCAGTGCCAACATCATCATCATCATCAACAGCAGTCCAGCCACCACTTTGGAAACATAATTCCTGTTGTTACTTCTGCGGCCAACTCAGCTCCTGTGGGTTTCGCTGTGGAAAACTTCATCTCACCCTCTCTTTCCTCCCCTCTTGGCTATGGGGTTGATGAGGATGCTGGAACTGTGGATGGAATTGGCACCATCTCAACACCATCATGCACCAGTGTCAAACAAAGCGAGAACTCTTTTGAAAACTCTGCAACAGCAATATGCTCTGTGACATCAAAGCCTCCTCTTGCAGCTTGCTGGGCTCCTCGGCTTCTGGTGGCCTCTGATACACCACAAGAAATGTTGAGTCCTTCAGACCATGCTCAGAGTAATGTTAGTACAGCTACTGCCAATGGTAGAATGCCTCAAACCACTCGTGAAGCTGTTGCCAGTGACACAGCTCCTGCCTCAAAGTTAAGAACGGCAGAATCTCTTGAGGTATCTGCTCAACATTGTCACACTAATTATCCTCAGGACTGCCTGGGCCCAAGTCCTGCCAACCCCACCCCAACATGTGAACTGGTATCCCCAAACCTCTTGTCCCCTTCACCCAGCACTTACGCCACCATGACAACCACCACCCGAGACAGGCTGGCTGCTTCATGCCCAGGTATATCTTCCCATATGGAGAATACAGGCTGTGCACTGGCTTTGACCTTTCCACAGTATAACACCAGTGAGAACAAGGAAGCTGATAGTGTTAGTGCTACCCTGGCAACAAGCAGCCAGACAATAAGTGACTCTCACACTACCCTCTTTACTAACCATATGTATTCAGACACAGATGCCATAGACTGCAACAACTCAGTGGTCACCTCCGCTCCCCTTGTCAAGAGTTTCAAAACCATATCCACAATTAACCCGTGTGGACCTCAGTCTGGCAGTGAATCTGCTGGGCAAAGCAACTTGGACCTATCAACAGAAGACCAAAATGAAATGGATGCTGTAATGTCAAAAGTAGCCCCTACACCACAGCCGTCAGTCTCTAACAAGGAGCGTCAGGAGAGAAGCGAAACCACTGTAGCTGGTTCTGCTCCACCAAGGGACCATTCAACTGTTTGGTCATGTATGGCTTCTGATGTCGCAGCCGTGCACAGCTGCTCTCAACCACCTGGTGCCTGTGAGAGAAAACCATTCCAATCATCCGTGCTGTATGAAGAGAAAAAATCAGAGCAGCAGCAGACAGTTTTGTTCCCAGAGAATTCGCAAACCAGCTCGCTAAGTGAATTTCAGTCATGCAAAGCATCTTCTCCATCAACAGCCACTTCTTCTAACAGCAGCATAGCCATTGAGGATGGTTGTGATAGTCTTCACCCAAGAAAGCCTGTGCTAGACTCTGTGAGTAACTTGACCAGATCTGTGCCAGTTAACTCGTTCACCACAAGCTGTGAGAGCCAGGCAGTGCCACAGGAAACAAAGCTTGACGAAGGTAGTTCTCTTAGTACAGAAAACGCTCTTATATCTATGTCTGCAGCTTCTCCGCTGAGCTCAGAAAACAAGAGGAAGATGCATGTTCCCAAAGATTCAGAGGAAAGGATAGATAGCAGAAGTAGAGATCTGAATTCTGAACAAACTGAAGTTGGCCAATTGCTGCCCTCCTATGTGGAATGCAAAGCAATTAAGCTTGCCTCCGACCAAGACGGTCCAGTTTTGAGTTCTAATGCAGCTAGTTATATAAATGATGCAAGTGAAAATGTTTTGACTTTAGCGTCACCAAGGGAAGATGAGGACTTCATTGAGAGCTCAGGAGCAAAGTGCTGTCCAGTCTTAACGGCAACATCACCTTCTTCATCTGCAATGCAACCAGCATCTGTACCTTTCCCATTGTCGCCGAAGAATTCAGAGAATGAGAAAATTCCAAGTGCCAGGGAGGTTGTCAAAGACTCCATCGCAGAGTTTTACCCATTATCAAACAATGTTCAAAAAGGTGTCGTTTAGATCAGATAAATTATAATTAATTAATTTTTTCCCTTCTTCAATTTAGAAATACTTTAATTGAAGATAAGACAGTAAAGGAAAATAAATAGTTTGACGGAATAATTTGTAGAGGTCTTAATTTATATAACATGTCAAATTTTTGTCTGCATTATCTCAAGACAAGAAAGTGATAAATTGTCCAAATTTTCACACCATTAATTTTTTAAATTTTATTACCAGTATATGATGTCATAATCAATCTTATGTAAAATTAAGATATCCCAACATTCTATATTTTGGAACAAGTCATAAAATCTTGTCTCTTTTTTAAATTTAAACTTAAAAGTTGAAAATGATTCCCTGGCTTTTAGTAATCATTACTCAAAACTTGTTTTTATCCAATCTTTGTGATAGCAATGTACAAATGAAAGCATAATTTTAACAAAAAAAAAAAACCCAACAAAATGATGATGGCTTCATAAAGATAAACAAGGGCTCGATTTTTCTTTCTCTATCTGTAAGCGTATTCATGTATAAGACTGAGAAAGACTAAAAAATGTAAAAAAAAATATAAATAAAACCATTAATAATGCATCTCATTAATGTGTAAAGAAAACTCTTTCAAAACGAATCTCGACCAAAAGTTTCCCCCTTACTCTGCTTGTTCTTGCTGATTTTATGTTCAATCATGAAGTTTTTATGCAAACAGTCTAAATCCATCTTGTTTTAGTTGTCAAGAGCAGCACTTTGCTTGTTTTCTGTAGAAATATTTGTAGTAAAATCAAATCACAACAAATCTAAATTTTTGGCAAGAAAATTCTCCTGTCAAGTGCAGTGTTCCTTAATAGTTAGCTTTGGGTTCAGTGTTGGCTTCTTCTCTGGTAACTTTTTATTTTGGCAGGACCTGGTTTAGAGACAATCTCTTCCCATCTAGAAGCTACACAGATGATCTGGTTTAGAGACAATCTCTTCCCATCTAGAAGCTACACAGATGATCTGGTTTAGAGACAATCTCTTCCCATCTAGAAGCTACACAGATGATCTTGTTCACTGTTGCACTTCTCCCTTTGGGAACATCTGTCTTCCTATTGGCAAAATCTAAAATTTTGAACTCAACTAAAAATGCAAGTTTAAGTAATAATGTAAAAGTATACATACATCAGAAAGGGCATAAGCTAAGGAGCAGTAAAGAAATAAATCAGAATGGATCTATCTTGAACATTTTTTCTTACATTTGAATAAAATTATTTTACATCCATTTTGGCTAATACTTTATAAGGGCCATGTGCACTGGAGAATAATGACAAGCTGGGGTTTTGGGATCAGAGTCACATGAATTGAATGGTAATTCTAAATCAGGGACCTCCATTTCAATTTACTATTTAGACTGCTTATTTTCAAGGGCCTTTGAAATAGATAATGCAGTTTAAATTGTTAGAAAGAAGATTTATATGTTGATACACAGACAAAAAACAATGTCAAATGGAACTAGGATCTAAATTTGAATGAACCATGTAACGATAAACAAATTAAATGGTAAATGCTTGATGAACTACATATATAAACCTACACATTTCCTATCTTGGAAGTGTGGAGTTTGATGTCTTGAAAGTGCAGAGCTCTTGTTTTAATGTTTATTTATGGAATCATCAAGTTAGGTTATGCTCTCCTAATCTCTTTGTCTGTAAGTAGGGACTGATCTAAACAAAAACAAAAAATAAAATGAAACTTGAAAAGAAAAACAAAAGATTTAAACGCATTTAGACACCCCCCCCCCCCCATCTAAAAACATTAAACATTGATTTTTGTTTTTTTTAACAACATTGATTGACAATGAATTGCACAAAGGCTTAAAAGTCTTACAATAGATTTGATGGTGAGGAAAATATTGAGCATTATGAAGATCAACTGTGTATAAATATGTACAGGAATTTAAATTTTTTCATGTTCACAGCTAGGAGACAAGAACCACAAATGTTTTAACATTTCAATGTGCAAGAAAAGAATGAAAAAAAAATATCAGCAGTAAATCTATGTTGATTTAAAATAATTAATGACTGGCTGTATCATTTAAAGTTTGCCATAAATGTATCTATATTTCAATGTGTGCTCTTGTATTTTAGACGCTTTAAAGTTTTTATTCCTTCTATCAGTGTTTGTATGTAGTGCACCTTGAAAATGCTGTTGATGTACAAATGTTCATAATTGATATAAATTTATAAATTTTACATTGTTGAGATGTGTTGGAAAAAAAAAATTGTCACCTACGCAAAAATTCCTCCTTGATTATATACCCTATAATTGTTACCCCTCACCCTTATAAATACTTGAATCTCTCTGTCTGTCTGTCTGTCTGTCTGTCTGTCTGTCTCTCTCTTTCTCTCTCTCTCTCTCTCTCTCTCTCTCTCTCTCTCTCTTTCTTTCACACACATCCACTAAGTGTATAAGAGTTATTTTGAAGCATATAAAGAGAAGTCTATAAGTATTTTTTGTGGCAACTGATATGAAATTAATTTGTTGCTACCTCAGGTCATGAGTAACGAATCTCTCTCTTTGTTTTGGTCTGAGAATATCTTTATTATCATATCTTCTTAGTTTGTTTTGAAAATTGATTTTACAAAAAACAAATAAGTTGTTCTCAAGAGTATCCATTCAATTTCAGTTCTAAATTTGATTACAATTCATTTCCACCTTTAAAGAGCAGCAACCCAAAATCACATTAATCAAATGAGAAATTTGGTTATTTGATTCAATTATGGGGTATTTGTGAGATTATATTAGCTTATATCAGAACTATACAGCATTAAGTGCAATCTTAATATCAAAATAAAAATCTTTAGAATGCAAGCCTGAGCCATACAGTTTCTTATCTTGTTTGAGCTGGACCATATCAACAAATCCTAAGGAGGATTTAACCTTTTTTCTGAGTCTTTGAAATATAAATATATATTTATATGTATTTTTTGTTTAATGGCGATAATTTTAAAAGGTATTTCAAGGATACAGAAAAAAAAGGTAAAACCTTATCAGCATCATATTGTTATGGCCCAAGTCTAACAAGTTAAGAAACTCTGTGTGGTTCATATATATATATGTAAAATATTATTTTGGGGAGCTATATCTTAAAACCTTGATTTTCAAAATGTAATTGTAATGGTGATAGTATGACATGACTCCAAATTCTTTAAAGTCTGAGGAGCTTCATTTGCCAGAGAAAGAGGCTGGCTTTATCCCTTGATTACACTTAATCTTTTTGTTCCTAATTTACTCTGTTCAGAAGAAAGGGGTGGGGGGAAAGATGATGCACTTGTGTATTTGTAAATCAAGGACTGTACATGATAAATATCCTACACTTGATATTGTAAAGTTGTTGTGACTTAGATGTTAGACATTGTCAGTATTTATTATTCGGTATAACTATATAAACAATCGGTGTACTGTTTTACCATGAGTCATATATTTGTAAGATAAAATTAAACCAACAAAATATTTGCCTGTCAAGCTGTATTGCTGTCAAAAGTGGTTAAATGTTGCCATTTTAACTTTGAACTTTATAGAATGAATGAGGATTTATTTGAAAAAAAAAAAAAAAAGGAATTTTCGGCATGTTTGTGCAAGCACTCTTTACTGTTATCATGCATTGTTCTCAATTGTTATACACCCAGTCAAACTATTCAGATTTTCCTTAATTTAATACTTTGATAAATGTTTATGGAAAATTGTTAGAAATCATATTTAGTTTTAGAGGAATATGCGAGAAGTTAATGTAGCACTAACATGCTATTGATGATGAGGCAAAAATATGAAAAATGCTGTTTTATAAAATTTAATTTTTTGACCTTATTGTCATCTCCTAGAAAGATACTATTCAGGTTAAGAACAGATAAGATATCTGGGTGTCTTGCTTTAAATAAGACATCAGCTGAAAGTTGTTTTTTTTTAATTATTTTTGTACCGATGCAGAACATATAAAACAACTTAACTGCCACTCAGAGAGTAGCAATGTCAACATGTTGAAAGATGATAGCCAAAATTTATTTTGTTAGGGTCCTCTGATCAGTTGCTAGTCATACAGTTTAAAAGTTGCTAGATCTGTTTTGTACAAATTTTTGCTTTAAGATTAAAACTTGTTTTGATTTTGTTCAGTGATTGGTGAAGTCTGGCAAAAATTTGGTTAGAAGAGAGAGGCTAAGCTCTGCAGCAGTTTGAACCGCAGGGGATAACCTTGTGAGTGAGGAGATACTCAGTTGTAAAGCAGAACTCTGTACTGCCTTTCTTACATTTTTTTTTCACAACTGAGACCTTACAGATTCTTATCTTTGCTGTTTAGCTATTTTATCCCTAGGTCTTTGGTTTTTTTTTTACATTGTTTAAGGTTTACACTTGATTTAAATTTCAACTGAACGTAAAACTTTGACCAGCTTGACCTGTAAATCGTATGCAGTGACGGCAAGACAATAATTATAACCTACTGGATGATGAATCAAGGGTAGCATCTATTGAATTTGTTTGGTCTATATGTAAGCGAGACAACTGTTTCAACATGTGCATCTGCGCTTGGCATAAATGTGTCTGTGATAATCATAACAGCTACTTATTTTCAATTTTTAAGGTGCTTGGATATATTTACATCACAGTGTGCTTGTAGCTTTTTTTCCTCCTACTGCCATGCTTCCTGCCCCCCTTGCCTCTTATCACCTCTCTCTCTCACTCATTGTCTTCTTCCTTCCATCAGCTGATTATTGATATAGACTTTTTGTAAAAACCATCTTGAGCTACACATACTTTATTTTTAGTATTCCATTTTTATTTTTAATTTGTAAAATTTTTTAAAGTACTAACTTTTGATGGGAGGCAGTCATAGACATTGCCTTATATACGACCAATATTTGGTCAGAAGGCTGAAGAATGAAATTTTTCAGTTTTGACAAAACTGTTAGTATTATAGTTCCTTATTTTGTTTATCAACCAGTCCTTATGAGGTGCAAGAATTTTGTATTGAAGAAAAAAAAAAAGATAGTTGCATTTTAAAAGAGCTACAACTCTTTCTCTTTGGGAACACCCTAAAACCTTATCTTCTGGGATCCGCAAAAATTTTCATGATATAATGCAATATTCACCATCGTGAAGCTCATTAATATGCCTATATTCTCTTCACCAATAAAATTTGTAGGACATGAGCAAAATGAGATCTGTTTGGACTTAAAAAGTTAGAAATTTTTTAGTTTTGATGAAAAATATCAGCAATAAAAAATAAGCAAAGGAAATTCGAACTGGTTTGCCAGTCACTATAATTGTAAATATTATATGTAATTACAAGACAGGGCAATTAAAAAAAAACAAACAATTCTGTTTGTTATGACATCCAGCAAATGAAAATATATATCAAAAGATCTGCGCAAAAAATTTTTGTCACCAACTTCAATTTTTTTCCGAATTTCTTTTTTAAAGCCTTGATGCAATACAATTAACATTTGCGTTTTAAAGAAATGGAGAATAAAAAAAAGCACATCTCCATCAAATAATTTTAAAGTCAACTGAGACTGAGCATTTTTGAATGATAAAATCTCTTACATTGTATAAGTTATATTTCAATTGCTTACTTGTTAAGGACACTCATTAACATAGTGATTTCTTTTTCAATAAGTAAAATTACTTTTTTTGCAATGAAGGATTCAAAGCTGAGTGAGGAACTTTTCAGATTTTTTTTTACATGTGTCAGGCAACCAGTTCAAATGAATCGTATGAGGCTTATATCACATCGGAACTTGTTGATATTTACAACAATGTCTTATTTTCGTACTCTCCCCACCTTATCCCCTTTCCCCTAGCTTCCAAGTAATGAAAAAAGGCATGCAATTATTGTTTTTTTTTCCTGGGGAAGTACTTTTGAAGAAATAAGAAAAAGAGGAAATAACGACTCTTTAATGCTGTTTTGTCAGATTCATATTACAGATATCCCAGGTATATCAGGACTATTTTTTTTACATATTGCATGCTTTGATTTGATTTTTAAAAACAATAATGAATTACATTACAATTACAAAACATTTCATATGATTCAATAATGTGATAAAAAATGCCTCCCAAACAAAAACAAAAATAAAATAAATAAGAGTGTGCTCTTGAAATTTTCATGTAAATTTTGAATGAAAGTGTTGAAGAATGAAAACAAATCATTAAAACATGATGTCCTTAAAAAAACTTAAGTCTAGTTTATCAAGTCAGAAACTCCATTTCTGGTTTTCTTGAACATCCATTCAATTCTGTTAGATTTGTATTTAATTTTTCTTTTACTTTTGTGATTTGCTTCTTGTTTTAGCGCAGTAAATGAAAACAAGTAAAAACAAAGCAATGCGTTTGCCTGTGATATTTTATAAGTTTTATTTTACGTATGCTTTGGTCATTATCAATTTTTTAAATTAATTGTTCTGGTCTACTTGTCTCTTCTGTGTGTGTTGAAGGGGCTTTGTTACTATTACTTTTTTTAATGACATAAATTAGAAAGTTAAGAACTATTGTCAGATTAATGCATAGTTTGTAATTTTTCTCTTTTCATTTTGTGCAAAACTAAGAAAAAAGCTTTAATAAAAGTGTTAACCTAGTCACTCTGCTGTTTCCTGTGATATTTGGAAACTAGCTTGGAACAATACTGTGTTTGGTTCTAAAGATTAATTCTAGTTCAAATTTTAGGCATTTGTTCTTACTACCAGTGGGCAGTGGTGTAGTTCTCTTATTAAATAGTTTTCAAAAAGGTCCTCTCTTGTTGACCTCAATTCCCATCTTTTAATTAAATTAATTAATGTGAAATTCTGATAGTTATAAATAATTAAATTTCTGTTCTGATCCAGGATTTTGTGGTTGTAAATCACAGATTCAAATTCTTGAAACCCAGTTATCAACATCCAAAACGAGAAATAATTCAAAACATAATTTTTGATAAAACCTTGTAAAACTGAGCCAGGAATTATGTTGGTCTCACAATCTGTTTACTCAGCATTTTTTTACTTCCCTACCTGCTTTATATTTACTGTTCAGCATTTTGTGTTTCTCAAATCCATGTTTTTACTGGACATATGCACACACATTCTGTTTACTTCTTTTGGATTTTCTCCTACCCATTTCTTTATATTTCTACTTCTTTCTTACACTCCATCTGTATCACCTCTTTAGATATTGTTGATGTCATCCATTACTTCTTGGCTTTTGCCATCATTCTTTTGCTAACATGAAAACCGATTGCTCCGTTTTTTTTACTTAACTCTCAACTGTATTTTCAATGAAATGATTTTAATAGTTCTCTAAATTTTGAATGACGAATTATAATTAATAGTCTCTGACTTATGAGAACTCTAATAGTGAATTATCCTCACCTCACTAAAATTTTGTACACCTAGTTGGGTTGTCTGCAAGGAATCTTGTGCCAGAAATTGCCAGGATGTAAGAATTTTGTTCCATGTTCAGAAATTCTGTATTTATTAAACAGTATGAATCAACTAATTTAACAATTGTTTTGCTTTCAAGTTACAATGCAAGTTACAACGCCATCATTAGCAGATCACTCCATTTATTGAATATACTTTACTCTGTAGTAGGAAATCTTTTAGATTTCAACTTCCTTTGCAAATATTGAAGAAATCAGTTAGATTTTGACCACTTATCTTTTAAAATAAATGTCAAATGAATTTTGATAAAGAGCAATGAACAGCAATCAAATATAAAAAAAAAAAGAAAAAGATTTTTTTTTTTTTTAACTCAAAACCATGGCAAACAAGTTGAACAAGTTATAGATGAAGCCCCCGCTTTAAGGGCTGTTTGATCCTATTCAACAGACAATGGAATACTTTTATCAGTTCATACATCATTTAGTGGCCGAGATGATCCTGATACTACCATAAAGAAAAAGAATTTGTAACCCGGCTATGGTGCAACCTTTTTTAAGTGACTTGTAGGATCAACTGTGACGATTTTATGTTAGGGGCTGGGAGATTTATTTTGTTTAATCTACAAAGATAGGCAAGGTGAATCCAAGAGCAAAATTTGAGATAATTAGGAAAATCTACGAGTAAAAATACACACTACTTTTTTTTTTTTTTTTTTTATATTGTTTTTAATAAAAGAACTGGACTCTAAAGAGCTTTAGTCATTGTGGTGAAATTACAATTTGCCATTTACTGCTTTATATCCATTAAAACCCCTTTCTTTTTCGATGCCTTTTCTGTATTAATGAAGAAAATAAAAACTGCAATTGGGCAATGTAGCAAATGCATGTATGAGCCTGCATGCTTTGTTTTAAGGTATTTTCATATGATAGATCTGACTTTCTTTTCCTGTTGCCTCGTATGAATTGTTAGCTCATTGTTTTTATTTCTTTACCAGTAACAGCCAACTTAAAAAAAAATACCCAGTCCCTGATATTATTATCTTATTATTTGCTCTGTCATAATTGTTGCCACTAAAAATTTTTTTTTTGCTACTTTACTTTTCTCGAATGCTTGTTATTCTTCTCATGATTCAGTTATGCTGTCTTGTTCTAACTTAACTTCAAAGCTTCTTCTATACTTTTGATGAGCCAAGTATGAATGAATGAATGAGAAATGTGACTGTTTCATAAAAAATAGCAATTTGTTTACACTTTCCTTATGCCATTTGAACGTCCCCTATTTGTTTTATTTTTTCTTAAATTTTTTTCTTTGGTATGACTACTTTGTATGGCAACCATTTGACAGTCTTTGACTATTACTATTTTAGAAGTTTTTGTTGTGACTTTTTGTGAACTCTAGATCATGTAATAAAACGAAGAAAGAGGACATGTTGCATTTTTTTTTCTCTTTGTCATATCCATTGACATTTCTATTAAAATGATAGATTCACTCATTTTTTATCTCATAAGAATTGAACATTGAATATTTTATTTTGCCATTTGAAAATTGACCAGGATAGAAGCAGATTAAAATCAATTTTTAGAATAACAATAATAATATTGTCTTCTGTTGCAACATTTATTTATAAAAAAATTCAACTTGTATCTTTAAGTGTAGCTCATTTCAAAGGTGAATTCAAGTGATTTCAAAACGTGTAGTGAATTTGCTGAGAGGTTAGCAGGGTATGAGTAGTTGCAAATAAAAATCATTTATTTAAGGCTGAAACTAGTTTACATAGAAAGTGAAATCCATCAACTATTTCAATATAACTCTTATTAAGTTATTTTATCAACATAATATCATAAGTTGTGACAAAAAAAAATTTAAATAAAAATACATGGCGCAACTGAAGTGATTTGGATCATCAAAACATGCATGTTTATTTATTTATTATTTTTTTTTTTCAAACAAATTATCCTGGTGAAATGAAATTATGTCTGACCAATAAAGATAATTGAAACCCCTAAAATTTTACAGTATTTCACCATTAGTGTAAATATCTTTAGAATGAAATATTTTTTTAGTTGATGGGTTCAATCCAAGTCTTTTTAAAATATTAGCTTTTAAAAAATTGTCTTCAAGTCACTGTGGTAGGCTTGAATCAAGAGCCAATACCTGTTAATAATTTTATTGTGATCTAAATTTAAAATTGAATCTTTTAATTTAGAAATTCACTAATAGATTCAATCACTAAAGATTGCAATTCAATTTATTATTAAATCTTTACTTCAAATGCAACAGCACTGACTCATGTAAAAAGAAATGCAAATTTTGACAACATGATATTCTGTAACTATTAAAAAGTCAAATTCTGCTAGGAAATAATACACCTTCACATTGGCTCACACTAGAAAGGGTAGACAGGTCACTCTTTAAATTGTTAGAAAAAAAAAGTTATAACAAAAATATGCAGGACTGATACAGTGTACCAGCCTCCATAAAAAAAAAGTGGGAGAGCACAAAGGAACCATCATTTTCCCTGAAGCCTAAATTTTGGGTAAGTTTTAGTCAGGAGATTCACCAAATGATCTCGACTGGTCCCTCTCAACACACTGGCGCTATTACAATAAGAAAAACATTGAAGTATATATATATATATTTTAAATTCATTCATTAGAACCTCCATCAAGTGCAACGTCATTCAATTTATATTTACAGATTAGACAGATGATTGAATATGCTTTAAAACTCTGAAATCATTTCTAATTTCATGTAGAATAAAAGGAATCTTTAATCTGATAAGAAGGATTGTAAAATAAATATTAGGCACAAAATTTTCATTGTTTCATTCATTATCAATAAAAAGTAACAAGTCCCAACCATGCTAAGTATATTATAGAATTTTTAAAAAAAACTTCACATGTCAAAACTGAAATGGATTGTGCAGCCGATGTTTAAATTATCTTTTTCCTCAGCTCTTATAAATATTCATATAAAGATTTTTTTTATGCATCCAAATCTTGAAGTACTTTTCCAGATGATTTTTTATTTCAAGCTGTTCTTGAGGTAGACCGATCCTTGATCAAGGCTTTGTATGTCTGCAATATATCCCTCTCCTCTACCAGGGCCAGATCTAGATGGTCATAGTAATCCTCGCTGATATCTGACATAAACGATTTGAGGTTTGCCTTCTCTTCTTGCTTTTGCTGCCGCTTCATTTCCTTGTCCTCTGCTCCAGATGCTTCTGGAAAACAAAAATGTAAATATATCTTCTTCCTCTGAACTTAGCGTCTACACCCAAAATGCTGTCATAGTTTTAGTTCATTCATACATGCATAGAAGCTTGTTTGGCACTGATTTGAAACGTTCCAGATTCCATCACTCAATAAAATTCAGTATGACCTTAGAAGATGTTGAACTTAAGAGAAGGGAAGCCGAGGTTGGTGATAACTCCATGAAAGAATGCCATCATTAACGAAGAATAGAGTTGGTGACGAAGACACTTAAAAGAAATGCATTGAATAAATATAATGTACTTTTTTTTTCCATTGACAATGACCTTGCTTTTTAAGCCTATTTATCAAATGTAGATCTACATCATCATTCAACTCTCTCCAGTTCTGTTACCAGAATTTGTGTAAAAAATTATAAACTAGAGAAAAAAAGGGCAGCATCCACAGTACTGTAAAACAGACATTTCTTTCCTTTTCCAATCTATTTAATCCCACTTAAAGTTAAAAAATGCATAGAAGTGCATTATTTTGTAGTAATTCATAGCTTTACTTTTATTTGAATTAATGATAATAAGCATTTAAAAGTATCTAAAGATGGATTGGGATTTTACTCAACTAGCTAACTGTTCTTAATATCAGACATAAAGAAAAGAAATTGAATAAAACAAAGGCAGGTGCTTTCAAAAGGCAATGATCCCAGTTGAATCAGTAATCAGTGATTTAACTATAGCCCAAGGATGAAAAAGGTCACCACAGCAGTGATTATTAAAAAAAAAAAAAAAAAAAAGGAGAGAGAGAGAGAGAGAACAGCTCAAACAATGTGACGGCCCTTGATCTGTCTTTTTTTCTCACATGAACAGACAAAGTTGTTCTTTAATCACTCAAAATGGGCCACATGAAGCAGTTAATTTACAAATTATTAATTTTCTTCACTTCCAGCCTAAATCATAATAATTTTCTTACAAATTTTTCTCCTTATTTCAAGATAGTAAGGACTCTTCCTTTCTTTTCCCCTCCCCCCCCCCACACACACACATACACAAATAAAATAAATAATGGTGCTTTTTATAATAGGATAAATTTTTTTAAATCCAATAGATTTAAACTGGTTACTAGACACTTATCCCTTTCCATAGTCCATATCTGAATAACCATATTGCTCTTCTGTTGACTCTCCACGTTTATTTTGAGTAATGAGTGTCGTCAACACTTGTCTGGCCACCAGTCCAAATGAGTCACATATTGCATTGTATATTCTTGCTCAGTGGTCTAAATATGAGACCATCAGTATTGTCTAGGTTAACCTGATTAAATTATAGAAAAAAAAAAAAAAAAGGTGACAGTCGTCTCATATCAATTGATTTTTAGACATTATTTGAGTAACAAAAGGAAAAAAAATTGCTAAAATCGGCCATTTCTAAAGTCAAAATGGTCGTGGCAAGCTTTTCACTCTCTAATTATATGCCTTGTCCCTTAGCAGCCATGTTTTCTTTTTACCTGTGCATTGTCAAATTGATGCTAATTTGATGTGCTGCTTGAAGTGAAAAGACTCTATCAAATAACTACAAGGTCAATCACTGACCCAATTATATTTATACCTGATTCAGAGGAAGAAGCAGATGTGTGAGAGGCAGAATCCGATGCAGAAGAGGCCGAAGCCGAGGTAGAGGCTAACAGATGTGGTGGTGGCAGGATACCTCCAGTCCTCAGCAACTGGTCTACAGCGCGCTGAATGCTGCCTCTTGAAAATTCTAGGGCACGGCGTGCAAACTCAACTTCAAAGCCAAGACTTACAACCTGTGAAATGAGAAACGATAAAAAAATAAGAGCAGATATAATTATTTTGGCTTATGTCATATATGTCTCTGTGATCCTTACCTTGCCATTGTGAGAGAGCTTGTGTGTTTCAATGATCTGGGTAGCTGTGGTGAGGAACTGGTTGCAACAGCCTGAACAACTAGCATTGTTGGTGGTTGAGATGTGATTAGTGGATAAACTTTGATAGGTCTGTTGCACTTTTTAACTGCAGTGGCCTTATGTGCTTTGCTGTGGTTAAAAAGTTATACTTTAACAATTAGAGAAAAAAGGATGCATGGCGCGGGAAACAAAGAGAAAGAGCAAAACACACAGAGAGGTCAATCACGCAATTATAACCGTTTTTGCAGTCACAAGTGTCCTCTAAGCTGAAGGTGAAAGGTCAATCAAAGGTTTAATTGAAGATGGCTGTAACAGTTTACATTAAAAGTGCATTTCGTAAGCTATTTACCAGAAAAAAAAAAATTTATTTATTGGTTACAAAAGCTAAAATCTGTTGAAGTGGGGGTACAAAAATTGAGAATCATGGTTCTGCAAAAAGGGGAATCACTTCAATCCTGCAAACAACAATCCTATCTCGTAAAAGGAAAAATGTTGTGGAAACCACAACAAAAAGGAAATTCAAAATCAGTCAGCGAGTTGGATTGCCACTGCAGCCTTAGGTTGCTTTTACAAATCGCAGAGGTGAAAGACAAAAGACCTGGGTGGCAGCCTGTACAGAAAACAAGTTTTAGGCTAGACTGGTGAAACTTGGAGAACTGAACAAACTTAGATTGTACTGTATAGTTTTTGTTTGTTGATGCTGCTAATAACAGCAACCATGGGTAGTTATATCAACTTATCTGTAGACAGCATAGCCCCTAAAAAAATTAAAATGTAGATCCAAGAACAAGCATTGGTTAAAAAAAGATATTTGAGTGACAGAAGAAAAAGAAAAGAGCATTTGAAAAACATAAAAGGAACAGGAAATCAAAGCAGTACAGAAAGAAAAAAAAATCAAACTCTATCATAAGGAAAGATAAGGAAGAAAACAGAGGCAAAGTTTAATGCCTGGGATATGAAAAGTGTATGGGAAAGTCTGAGTCTTATGAGCATACATGAACAAACAAGGATAGCAACAACATATAAGAAACTGAATACCATGCGAATAGACTAAACAAATTTTATACGATTTTGACTGTCACAATTTCCTCAAGGAAGGAATGAAAGGACGAATGTATTGACTGATCAAATCAAGGATGCAGATGAAAGGATAGTTATAGAAGAAGAAAATATTCAAAGAGCATTAAATAGCATGAAGCCTAACCACGCTTCAGGGCCAGATGCAAGACCTAACCTCTTAAACTACTCTTCTGTTCAGTTATACATGCATACGATATGCACTATTCACAACATACCAGTTGCATAATACTGTGAACTCTACTTTTGGAAATCATCTTCAATTGCCACTGTTCCCCAAAAAATGAAAGAAAAAAAAAGTCGTTACCTGCATCATCAAGCTGTTTGCTGTTATTTTAACATATTATTGTGCAGTGAAGGTATTTGAGAGATGTTTCCTACCCCATCTTTGCAATCTTATCAGGAATTTTATAGATACTTAGTAGTTTGGCTACAAAGCTTAAAGATACTTTATTCCTTAAATTAACATTTGTGAGTGAGTATTTGTTTAATTTTTTTTCTATTTAAATGATTCCATCCCATTTATTATCATATTGGAAAATCAATAAACTTGAATGTTTTGATAGAAAAAAAAAATGGAACACCATGTAAAATTGTTCTCTTTTCATTTTTTATTCTCTGTTTATGTTACGGACTGTAAAATTTCGCATGACAACTGCATAAATAACAAACACATACACGATACTGGTTTGATTAATCAAATCACAAATGCCGAAGTTTAAGGCCTGTAGACATGCAAACTTGTTCACCCGTTAGATCAGTAGTAGTTTTTCATGAAAAACGTAAAAGGAAAACAGTTTTTAAGTTCTACCATAATATAATTACTATTTGTAGACTAAATTATAAACTGATTATGTAATGTTGAGATTTAATGTGATAATCTTCATTCTAAAATCAGAGGGTCATATATGTAATAATTTACACCTCATCTCTAAAACTTTCTAAACTCACAACTCTGGGTAAAATTCTTACCTTCATGCTTCATTATAATTTATTGATTTGATAAAACTCTTAAAATCTACCTGAAATTTTTATTATTTAAATCAGAAAAGATTTGTTACCAAAAAACAGTTTTTGACTCTTCATTATATACATGCACACCTGAAGTGTGTAAACTTTATACATTTGTCAATATAATTTTTATGACAAACATGCAGCCTCATTTTCCTAGATGGGACTAATAAAGTTTCTGTATGTCTGCATTTGCCAGTTAGCAAAGGATGAATGAATATTTTTAAAAACTATAATGGCTTTGTAATCCGCAAACACTATAAAAGCCAATATTTCTATACAATTATATAAATAATTACTTCTGAATGTGCAAGTATATGCATGTTTTCTGGCTTTTTAACCCATAAAAAACATAATGGCCGATATTTATACTTATAAATGATTACTTCTGAATGTGAAAGTATATGCATGCTTTCAGCTCTTTCATGCACATCTCTTTTATATGTAATGCTTTTCTTAATAAACCTTTAAAAAATGCAAGTGTTTATTTCTGTATTAATTCATATTAAAATTTTCCCAACTGAAATGGCTAATAAGGAGAATGACATAGTTTAAGCTTCAGAGTATTACTGGACAACAGAAGTATTCTGAATGAGAATATCAATAGGAAAGAAATTTACATAGACTGTCTCAAGAATGTTGCAATGCAGGTACATCTTGGACCCTTGATATCCTGTAAAATTCTAAAAAAATTTTTATCTTGTCCCCTACTCAGGTGTAACAAAACTAACTGACTAAAAGCATGAAAGATCATGTCTATAGACTGCAGGTATATACTGTTTACATTCTCTATTTGAAAGTTGCTTAACTATCAGTCACTTGTCCAGGAATCTTTACCCAGAGCTTAGAGGATTAAAGTAGGAAAGCACTGCATATACTCACTAAATTTTATTTATTTTCCTAACCTAAGTGGATTCATCATCCCCAAGAAATCTATGCATTGGTACCTAATAAACCTTGCATCACTTTAACAAAGCAAGAATAATGATGGAGTCACAGAAGGGAGAGAGTAATGAAGGCATAAATGAACTGTCTTTCTTTTTTTAAAGTTATTTCTTTTTATTCCATTAATTTTATACACAAAATAACTGTGTCTCATAACTCAAGTGTTTTTGACTTAAATGGCCATAGTCATAAATGCAAACTTAGGATTTTTTAATTTATCAAAGTTTAGTCTGCAAATTCAGCTCTCAACTTAACAGTAAAGCTTTGTTTTTCTTTTAATTTCTATCATCTGTCTCACAACATCACATAATGATCAGGCATTATATTAGTGAAACATGTCTTTGCTTTTTTTTTTTTGAGAACATTCAAAAGTGCTGTCATAACTGTCATAAATCAAGAAGTTTTAGTAGCATGATACAGGAAGTTACAAATCAGATCCCTTACCTGCTGAATCATGTCATCAGAGATGTCAATCTTCTTACTTTCAGGATCTGGCAGAGACAACAATTCTGGTCGCGTATTTATAATCTGTGAGGAGGACAATTAGTTATTTAAAAAAAAATGTAACTTTTACCCTCGGAGAGTTAGAGTAGAAGTATTGAAAACTGAAAATTGATCCTATTTTTTTTTTACCATTTTTTTACTTACTAGTTTGGGACCAAAATCCCTCTAAAACTCAATACTTAACCTCAGGCACATGATATCTCAGATCACACACAAGGAAAAGTACACAATTTCCTTACTTTCTCCTCTTCAGCAACATATCCTTTCCTGGCTTGAGATGATATCCAAATAAGTTACCCAAATTTTCTTCTTTCTCATGGTTTCTTTGATTAGGTTATGCCTTTACAAATGTGTTCAATTAAGGCCAGGGTCATCCTCATCTTGTTCAATGTTTCAGGGCTTACTTTGAATTGATTTGTGTAGAAAATCATAAAATTAGTAAGTGTAAACTGTTCTTGCAGGTTGGTTTTCTGCTCCTTTCAACATGTCATTCAGAAAGATCGTAATTATCACAAAATTTCAAAAGATGATCTTACCATTAGCAATGCTGCTCTTGTGATTTCCATGAATTCATCGTAGTCTCCCCCTATGCCCTCTCTTTCTAACACTCAAATCATATCTCATTTTCTCCAAACTTTAGCAAATATTCATAAGGAAGGGTTCATTGATCTATAACTCATCACCTCTATGGCTAGATTGATAGAGTTGTCAGCCTGTCTCAGAGCTTCAGCAGCTGCCCCTGGAGGAAAATCCATACTCACAAGGCTGTCAAAATGATCCACATTTACCCTTGGATAAGCAAAACAAAAAGCAAAAGTTCTACATCAATAATGAATATGACCTATATAAAAGTTTTCAATATTGGTCAAATTAATTTGACAAAATATTATCTTGTCCTTAAAAGATTCAATCAGATAAATGTTAAATATACTAATACGTTAAATTATAAGCTTCTGTACTCTGCTTTATGTTAAAAATATTTTCTCCACATTATCAAAAGACAGAAAATCACATCAAATAGATTTATTGGGGAAAACCCAAGGAAGTCCTATTTCGCTGAATATAATGACCGTCTTTTCATCACGCTATTAGCATGCACTCTTGTGAAGGTATATTGCAACTCCAAAAAGCACAACATGCTATGTGGCAGAATTTGCGAACTAAAATTTCCCAATTGCAATGAGCTGCTGCTGGCTTTAAACCTGCTACCATTATGAAAACTTACATAGCATACTAAAAACTACAGCAGTAAATCAAATGCCACATTTTATTCCCCAACTTGAAACTCTTGTACTTTATTCTTTTTTGTTTCCTAAAGTGAGACCTTAAAATGAAATAAAATATTCTGAATTCAAAATAAACATTGAGATGGCCAAGCACACAAAGAAAAAATAATACACAGTTGATAACTGCTACATAATCTCAGTAGAGAATTAA
This sequence comes from Elysia crispata, assembly GCA_033675545.1. Classification (NCBI taxonomy): domain Eukaryota; kingdom Metazoa; phylum Mollusca; class Gastropoda; family Plakobranchidae; genus Elysia; species Elysia crispata. The sequence continues at coordinate 95,757 of JAWDGP010002503.1, forward strand.
AAGTATTGTAGATTATAGAAAAGGTATTCGCTCCAAGAAAACAACAACTTTTATGTAAGAAAATACTTACAATGCCCCTCCAACTGTTTTTCCCAGTTTCTTTCCTCTCACTCTTTGCTGCCAAGCTTGCTTGCCCTTCTTGTTTATTTCTTCTTTTTCCTTTGAAAAATACACACACACAATATCAACAGACCTTGTAAGGCCCATATGATTCATTATTCAAGGCAATTCGTTTTCATTAACTTAAAAATATTAAGAAAAAAATGAGAAAATAGTAGACTGGATCATGCTCAAGAATATTGAAACCTCTAAATAGTCCTCAAAATATTTTAGAATTAATTGATTAGTTACAAGACATAAAAAAGGAAAAAAAGATTTACAGGGACAAGTAAAGAAAAAAAAAACAACAATGAGGAGGAGGAGATGAAGAAGAAAAAGAAGAAAAGGAAGATGAGGATAATTATGTAGTAGAAAAAAACATTGACAGCTACCATTAGAAAATGTAGAAAACAAAATAAAAAATGGAAAAGTTAGATGAAAAAAGACAAAGATGCAAAAAACAAAAGACCATAGCTCTCTCTCACTTTCCTCTTTTCCATTATAAAGTCGACAGCACTTGGCACATTCCCATTCTTTGTGCGTAGACCTAGCCTAGCTTCTCGCTCAGAGAATCCCATTAACATGACTGAAAAAGAAAAGATAAATAACTGATAAGAAAGATTTAGTGGAAAAAAACAAAACAAAACTCCACAAATGAAGTACAATTAAAAGCCACCAACTTTTATTCATATTTCATACAAAGTTGATTTCTACTTCTTTGTTTCCACACAGGGTTAGTCATCTAATATGTTTGTTTTGAATCCATTTAAATTCCTGATGCTGATGATAATTGGTACTTGCTAGATTTAAAAAAATCAGACTAAAAACTAGTCTACTTAAAAAAAAAAAATGGAAGTAGAGGAATTAAATCAGATAACATGATTTCAATTAATTTGCAACTCACTTTCATTCAGACTGTTGTCATCAACATGTAAGAGAGTGAGTACAAACTCTGCCTGCAATAAAATTCAAGATAAATTCTTTTATATAAGAGTGGAGTAAAGTGCAATACTTTTGGAATCTGGGTAAAACATACCTTCAGATGCCAAGACAAATCAAATCATAGTTCGAAATTCATTTTGACTTCTGAATATGCTCTACCCAGGGCCAAACATCCACACATAAGACATACAGAAGCTTTCAGATATATATTTTATGAAGAAGCTTTATCACAAAATATATATTCTAAAAAAAAAAAATTTGTAAGATCCAAACATCTTTGCCAAAGACATATCTCCATCTCTATTATTTTTGTAGTTGTCATATTGATTGTTAACTTAAATAATCCAAACTCACACCAAGGGCCATCTTAAATCTTAATCACTCTCACCTCTAACTCCTAAACATACCCTGTTAAAGAGGATACCGGCTTCTCTGATGTCACCTTTATGAAAGGCTACTATTCCTTGCAGCAGGTAGAGCCTCATCAGCAACGCTTGCTCTGTGCCTGTTCCACCCTGGATGTAAAAGGAAAACGCAAGAAGGTAAGTAGATCATTTGCTTTCACAGTTTATAGGCCTCGTGTTGCTTGGTTATTGCATATTGTCTTGGTATATTTCTATAAAATCAAAACTATTACAGTGATGCAAATCTTGCTTGATGTTAAGCATCTTGTAAGATCCAAGTCTTTGGTGCTTATTATATCTTGGAGGACTTGGAATTTTTAAAATACTATTGTTTTCAGTGAGACTTATAGTTTTCTACCCAAACAATAACATACAAAGTCTGGCCTACATTTAACACAAAATGTACATATTTACGATGTTTGATTCTTTTTTTAAATTTCAAGTTATGGAAACTTATCAACATCCTTATTTCTTTTCATAAAAATATCTGCATTTTCAAGAATTTTCTTTGTGTCTTTGTAAAATCATAAAAAAATTTGGACCAGGTAAGAATCAAATTACCTTAAGTGCTGCAAGACGTTCCATCTTTTCACCATAACTGCGCTTAAAGCCAGCCTCACTTGCTTGCAAGCGTATATCTGCGATACAAAATCGATTTTGCTAAAATCAAACATGATATCTACCTTATCCATGAAATAAAATAAAAATAAAAATGAGGCAAAATATGAAAGCAATGTCAAAGCCTAGAAACGAGGCTAACAGGTACTATAAAAAATACATTTATCTTCAAAACAGTATGAAAATCAGGTTACTTTGGTATTCGAGATGTAGCTCTAACAAAATCTAACTTTTCTAACAAAATGGTGTTTTCCTAGTAGTTTTAAATTGTATAAAATCCCCTGCAATTCTCTCAGAGTTTAATTTGGTCACGGAATTGTTTTTTTTTTATTATAAATTAAAAGTTTCAGAAACAAAATTATTTTCTTTTAAGTTGTGACAAAATACGTATGAAAATATGATATTTTTTTCCAGAGTCTGGTTACCGATAGGAAATGTGTGACAATCAAAGTCAGACCTGGCAATCAACTGACCTGCATTTGGCAACTGGTCGAGGTTCTTAAGTTGCCAGTAGCACCAGACAATGTCCAGACAGAGGATAGCATAATTGTCCACTGAGTTTAAAATCTGTGAGCTGCATTTACTGGCGTGAGATGAGAGAAAAAATCTTAAAACATAGTGTCATTTATTTTAATCAATTTCATGCTTAATCATTATACAGTGAAATCTGTTTTTATTGACATACTGTAAGAAAAAAATATTATGTCAATATATTAAAATGTCGATAAATAAAAATACAGAGATAAAGACAAAAATATCAACAACAAAGACAAATAGTTAAATGCCAACTAAAAGAGGGAAAAAAAGGATGTGAATGTGTAGATTAAAGGAGTTGGTTGTCTTCCTCATTAATTTTTTTTCTACATGAAATGGGGTTATGTGTATGGTGTCTGCTTTCTCCTATTTTAGTAAATAATAACTTTCTAATCAACCTGCATCAAAAATTTGATCTACATTTCATTGACATGTTTTTTCTTGCCATGGCCATGTTGAAATCTGACAAATGTAAGTCCAGAGTTAACATTGTTGCACTGAGTAGTAAAAAGCATGGTTGTTTCAATGCTGTTGTGTGTAAAAAAGAAGAAAGTCTGTAAAGAAAGCCTAATCTTGTACTGTTAACCACAGTGGAGTGTCAGACGAGCGTTATGGTGCCAATCAGCAGACACTGTCTTAGTATCTAGATATGCAGTGAGGGGAAAATAGTAGGGGCTGAGTAAAAAAACCTAAGCCAATCATTGAGCCAATGGTAAGTGCTAAGCCTTTAACTTTTCATCTCTCCTTCTCAACAGTTCTTTTACAAGATCACAATACATGTAAGGGCCTTAGCAAGATGTTTTACGAGATAGTGAAAAAGTAAGGAAGTATGTGTACAAGAGACACAACTAGATCTAGGCCTGATAGAAAGCCAGTGTCGATTGTTGCTTTGAAATAAGACCGTGTTAAACCCTCATTATAATCCAAGCTGAATTTGCTTAACACAATAGATGAAGGGCAGGGATGCAAATTGCAGAATTTTTGCCAGCTGGTTATTCCCTTGCTATTTGGGCTGGCCTAAAGCTAGAAGCAGGCATGTTAATAAGGCAGAATAGCAGAAAAAAAAGCCAATATGAGACTTTACCATTAAGAACATTGAATTAAAAATATAGTGCTTGGAATAAAATGATAAGTCGGCTGTCGATACTGTACATTGCAATGAGTTGAGACACAATAATAAAATCTTCTTTGTGGTTATTAGATGAACGATTTCCTTATTCAGAGCAGCTGTGTGATAAAATCGCTTCTATAAGATGTTTTTGCTTTAGCTTTTACAAAATGTTTTTGCTTCTAATCCAATGCAAACCCTAACAAAATCTTTGGAGATAATAATTAAAAAAAAAAACAAGTTAAAACCAACAGCAAATTGCAAATATTTTAGAACTGAAACGTCCCAATGTGCTTACTTTTGTCACTGCTGAGAGAACCTCGAAATCAAATTTAGGCAGAGGACATTAAAGAAGCCTTTTGCTAATTGAAACCCCCTTAAGCTGCACATAGCTAAGAAAATAGCTGCAGATTTCATTACCTTTAAAAGTATATTTCATCACTTGAACTAATATCATAGGTCATTGCAAATATAGTGCAACACTGTTAGATCTTCAAACTTGATTGACTTTATACAGGTCATACGGACACAATCTTAAAAAAAAACCCAATCAACTACCCATTTTATGTAACTGATTCTTGGATACAATAAAAGCAAGAAAAGTTTTTGGCCAGACAGATGATATACAACAATATGGAATGCCAACAGGAAAGTCATAATTGAAATGAATTTTGAAAAATGATCTGGGAGCAAATTTATCAACAATCTATGAAGGCCAAGCCAGAAAATGATGGAAGGTGATGATGATAAAATTCAATCTATGGTCAGGCCAGTACAGAGCATTATTTTCTACGTTATATATTTTATACTTGGTTCCTTCCAAACTTTTCTTGATATGTAAATCCACACTTATACCTGTCTGAAATCTTTATCAATTTTCAGGAAAAAAGATGATTAATCTAGTACCTAAATTCAGCATCCGCCTCAAGAAACAACGGCAAAGCTAGTGAGAACTTGTGGGTCCTTAAGGCTGCCCTCCCTTTCTCATGAAGGGCCATAGCTAGAGTCAAAGCCTATTTGGATAAAAACATTAAAAAAGAGGAAGGAAATGTATAAAAATTCGTTAAAATTTGCTCCCCATCATCCCAAATCCAAAATGAAATAAGAATAAGGCTCTATTTTATACCTGATTCAATAAACTGATAAAATGATTACTATAGATAAAAAAAACAACAACTCAGAAAGGTTTTGAGAGATACGCCACATCTTTATACAAGCATCTTCAAGTAGGTAAGAGAAGTTGAAACAATCACCAAAGAGGATTAGGTTTTTTTAATGAAAAATCCGCTTAATAAGCTAAAGAAACATTTTATTCTCTTCAAAAGCCAAAAAAGGAACAAAAGATTTATATCCTAAAAGTTCAGATTAGGAGAGCAAATACATTAGATTATGAAATTATAAACAAAAGATTTCAAGATAGTTTAACTATGAGAAAATCTGGCAAACCTTTTTCTCCTCTATTGGAAGTGCTAAGGGTTTGCCATTCTGGTCTGCAATCTGAATGTCAAAGTCATCGTCATCTGAAATAAAATTACATTTGCTTGACACAAACAGACCAGAGAAATTTTTTTTGTTCAAATGAAGTATTCAGAATGACAATTCAGTTGACATTAAGCAAATAACTTGGACAAAGATATAATGAAAAGAAAAAATACTTTGTTTTCCTTACAAACAGTCATCCAGAATATTATGATATTATGTTAATGCACAAATTTAAAAGAGCAGATAAATTTCATTTTAATGAATTCTTAGCTTGAGACATAATTATAGAAGACATGTGTAAATTGTAAACTGACCATCACCCCTAGCTGATAAAAACTCTGCTGATTGTCTTGCCCTCTCTACCTCTGCAATTTCAGCCTCTTTTCCTGCAATCTGGGCTTCAGAAGATGTCATTAGGATGGCCATGATATCACTGCCATTCTGTAGAGGAAATTGAAATTTTGGTAAGACTTGAGGGATTGGATGAACACAAAGTAAGAATCTCATATATTATTCAACACATGATAATTATCCTCATACTTTTGATCAAGAGACAGTCCTACAGATACGATCGATGTAATAAGCATCATCCAATTCAGTTTAAGCACGCAATTTCATTTTTAGAATGGCTATGCAACATATCAAACATATTCTCATAAACAAAAATTTTCAAAAACATCTCCAAAAAATATTCAAACCACAAACCTTATATCAAAGCAGACGGCTATATTGTTCAAATGGAAATAATAGTACTTACATATTTGAGCTGCCTTTTTCTGCTTGATTAAGAGAAGTCCAGACGCAGATCATTTGCAAAATAATGAAACAGAAACTTGATTAACAACAACCCAGAGGATCAATACTTAAAAAAACAAACAAACAACAAAACACTGACTTTGATTTCTTGATCCTCCAGAGATTGTCTTTCAGTGATTATTCGTCCACGGCAAATCATCTTCAACAGGAATGGAGAGATGTTATAATGTGTTGAGACCAGGTCTTTCAGCTCTGAACCTGATATATTCAACTTGCATTCTAATGGCATGGGCTTCTTAGATGCTTTCTGCAAAAACCAAGACGGTGAGAAATTATGAAGTTTGTACCATGACTGTTTGAGTCTCATTCAGCATCCAGACGTGTATTTTCATAAAATAAACGTTGTCCTGTTTGGATGAAAATAATCCAGCAAGATCATGTTTTAGCAGATAAATGAACCACCATTTTTTTCAAGAAAAACTCACCCTCTTTATCTGATTTAGGCGAGGCCATTAATCTTGGGAGCAATTTATTTTTCATTTGGACAAGATATGAAATAGTCTTCACGTAAAGATATAGTGTTTGGGATTTGGTTGTGAGGTTTTTACTTATTTATTTTAGCATAACGGACTGCCCATCATGTTTCAAACTGTATTATTTCAACTATAGAATCTAGGTCGTAATATACAATATAGGTCCTATTGAATCAGCTTTTTGATTTTAAAAAAGCTGTCCTTTATCAAATGTGTTTATTCAGTATTTGATCCTTACACACATGTATTTGAAGTAAGCTAGATATTTCTAGATCTAAATCAACATGATGTTAAGACCTAGCAACACAACATAAACGCTAGCCTCAGATGCATCATTGTGTGTTGTTTATGAAGCTATATTATCATATCAGTTAGAAGTCTCATGATTGTTCCTTTCCTCAAAATGGCTGAAGGACTTTTCAAATCTAATAGGAGCGCATTTATTATCTAAATCTATAATTTTTTTGTTCGTTGTCTTTTCAATTAAATTTGAGACTCATATCAGTTGTTCAAAGCTCAGTAAACTTCATTTGTATGTGTTGAGTGGTTTTGGAGAAGATTGGGAAAAAAAAATCTTAGTTGACTTTTATAATACAGATAACATCAGCCTAAAAAAACCAAGATAACTTAATGAATCCAATGCACCTTCACACACCTTGACCGATACAGCTTCCCCAAGGAGCATTACATAAACGTTTATATTGTTATAAAAACTCTTGTAAACATATCAGGGCTAACCTCAGCTGATACTGGACCAGCCATTCGAACTCTTAGAGTTGCCAGCCCCTGGCTTTGAAACTTTTCCCTCTCATCTAGCTTGGCCAGGGCATGCAGTCTCAACTCTTCCAGAATATGAGCAATCTCTTCGGGTGAGGCACCAAGCTTCTCACTGTACTTGACGATAAGAGCCTTAATGTGAAAATAAAAAATAAAAGATATTGTTACATACCTTTCTGGTATATATCTCGATGAATTTTAAAAGCATAAGGACCAATCTAAAAGTGTATCTATTAAATTGAAGAATCTTAATCTCTTTTCTTAGTTCACCTACCCTACACGTCTTTTGCTTTGTATTAACTTAACATTATAAATATTTTGAACATACATTTATCCTGTTTCAATCGAATAATTCAGAAAGGAGGAAAAAATCTATAATATTCTGTACAAATCATTCAACGTATTTCTTGGGTGAGGCCCATAATTGAAAGGGGAAGATTAAATACATTAACAGATAAAATATTATAGTAATACAAATAACAAAAAACAGAGAAAAACAAAAACAAAAAAACAAAAAAGCTTTAACAATAGATTACTTTTAAAGGTAGCCACAAGGGCCCTTTGAATTGAATAAAATTTATTTAAAAAATATGGAAGAAATACTTAGGAAAATGTAAAAAAAAAATAAAAGAAAAGGAAACTAAAAGGATATGTACAGTGCTTTCAATTCCCAGATATTCAAATAAAAGAAAAACCTAAAAAGACTGATTCTTTCTCCGCAGAGATTCATAAATAGAACCTATATCCAAAGTGAAATAATTGTAACTAAAAATTTTGTACTGAATCAAAAAGTAAACTTATTGTGGATCAGGATTAGATACATGTTAAATAAAGATGATACATACGTCAGGACATTCGCCTTTGCTCTTGTCAGATGTAGTGTAAGGCGGTAACCACAGCTTCACTTTTTCAGCGTTAAGGAAATCCCTTATTTGTTTCACCAAAAGATCACGACCAACATCCATAATTGAAAATTAAACCTATTAAAAAAAGAATTTCACCAAGAAAAATTGATTTATTTTTCCCCTTGAACCTAGACAAAAAGTTTGGTGCATAACTTTTGTGGATTTTTTGAAAGATAAAAAAAACCTCACATGTTTATAAATCACTGTGACCACTAAAATCTTTTCTCGTTTCATAATGAGACTGCTTTTAAAAATACTTTTTTGGACAAGATCTGTAGAGCACAAAAGAGACAAACTGCCAAACTGTTTTCCCTTTAGCAATGCAAAGGGTCACCCAGTTTAATTTGTCTGAAACAAATTAAGCTTAGGGGTGTAAACAAGATACAGAGATGCCACCCAAGTTTGAAAATTTTGCCTGAACTTTTTTCACCCCTCATTCCACATTCACACACACATATATTTAATTCCAATCAATCACTTCATTGATTCTACAATCTGTTTGAGTAAGATAGTCTTCATCATACAGCAAATTTATAATTTTTTCTCATTCACATTTTTTCCACTTTAGATTAAGTTTACCAGCAATTTTAGAATTGCCTGACTGCCGGGTTCCAGCAATTGTCGGAAAAGTGGTATCTCTGAAGATATGAGAAATAGGAATAATTTTTCTGCACACACAGGATGTAACTGTAAATATCTATTTATAAGTAAAACCAAGTGCTGCAGATGAGATGATAAAATAGCAGTGACATTAATTGGTTTTCCTATTCTATGCTGAGAGGTTGGAATAGCACTCTTTATAAATAATGAGTAGCTAAATACTATCAGGATCATAAAGATTGTATATATGTAAACCGTCATTAGACAAGTGATTAATTTATCCAAAAGTACTTTTCTTGAACATGCATTATTTAACAACATCACAAAATGGAAATTTCATGATATTATGAAGATTCTGAAGACTATATCTTACATTTTTCCTCATACCAAAAATAATGATGTTAAAATCCCAATTACTCAATAACGAAAAAGACTGAAAATGCAACTTGTAAATAGTACTACATAAAAAGTATTATCAGATGCATTTGTGACTGATTAGATCTGAAAAAAACTTTCATACAAATTCACAGTTATATGTATGAGATGGGTGTAATCCTTTACCTAAAGTGTTCCCCATCTCTTACAAGACTGAAGATATTTCATTTTTCAACAGATTTTAAATTGAAAACTATAAGAAAAAAAATTTATACATTAAGTTCAATCCATTGAAGATCCTTTATTTAGATCTAATTACAAAATCAAACAAAGATGATGCCTTTAAAATAATTGAATTTAGGGATTAAGTATTCTTAGTATATAAAAAAAATTAATTAAACCCAAACATTCCTCAAGTTTGCCTTGTCACCAAGAAGAAAGTGTTGAAATTGAGCATACAACATGAACAGCTGGTTTAAATGCACACTCATGCATTCTAAATATGGAAATACAGATATTTTGTAAACATGAAGACTTGACTAGACTAGATCTATATTTAGACACTTACCAATCAAATTTGATATAGACCCTAACAAATACGTTTAGATCTTAAGTGTCTGGTGGTGTTTGAATATGGGTAAATGTTAGATAAAACCAGACACAAGGGTTTATTGTGACCCCCCCCCCCCAACAAAAAAAAAAACAAAAAAAAAAAAAAAAAAAAAACAAAAAAAAACCAAAAAAAAAAACCGATGCGGAAGTAAAATTATGAATTCCGAAGGGTAAATGTCAAACATAAAATGTGGGTCGGACCTCAAATGAGTCTAGAATCTAGATCTAGATTTAGATCGTGCCCTACATCTTTCTAGTATTTTCTTACTGATGTCAAATGAAAGTATAGGCCTAATCAATTCACGATTTAGCTCAGTCTAGATCAACATAGAATTATAGAAATAATACCTCTGTAAAACTTTCACAGTTCAGCAGCCGTCAATGATGATCTGTATCACTGTAAAGTGAGTCGTGGCAATTGTCTTTAGGTAATTTTACATCACCATTAGAAATAACAAGCCCTGTGTTTACTTTCCGTTTCAATGTTTTGATTCTAAGAAAAGCCAGCATTATTTGCTGTCGAATTTTAAGACTAGGCAGATAATGGAGGTATTAAATATTTATAGCTCCATTAGGCAGATAGATACAGTAGTTTATATCGTCGAGCATTAAATATTTTATATGTATTTCATTTCTACGAAAATTATGGAATGATCAGCTGCAAATACTAACATTTATCACATATCTATATATAAACCATTTATTAACACTCACCGATTAAAAAGAAAGTATAATTAAATTTATATTGATATTGATATCTGAAATGTTGATTGAGCTTAACTGGCAAATTATACTATTTACTAATATCTATATCAAAGATGGCAGCCCCCGTGCGGCTTTCCTGTTCACGATTTCGCCAAAGTATTTCTCATACATCTGTTATGACAGCTTTGAATCGCTTCAAAGCTTACCAAATAGGCAATCATAGCATTAAATATACTCGCTCGATTCCTCTTTCATGCTCCCAGTGTCACTGCCATCACAGTCATGAAAAGAGGTAGGCTAATCTAGTTATATCTAGATCTAATCTTGGCCTACATTCCAATTGATTAACTTTGATACATCCAGATTTATGTAAATGATTTTTTTTTACGTGGGTAGTATGCACAACGTTGTAGTTACTCAGAACGTTTTACACATTAAGTAAGCTTAATCATAAACTAGCTAGTCTATGATCTAGCGAAAATGCGTATGCTTAATGGAATTTGCGACCCCTTCTGCAGGCTTTGTATCCATAAACTGCTGGAAGAACCTATGCGGCTGCGCACGTGCAAAACCAATTCACCTTTTACAATTATTTGTAGCTCAACGATTGTTCATAATTTTATGCAATAGCTAATGTATCGGATCACGGTTCAATTTATTCATGTAACTGAATTTGGATTAAGAACATTTATTCCTTCAAACAAGAACATCCCAAAATGAATAAATTACATATTCTAAATTCACATTAGGCCTATATCAACATTTATATCTGAAAAAGTCAGCTGTTTGTTTCTGCACGAGTACATTTTTTAGTTCAAAATCTAGGCCTATCTCAGTGCGGTATCTTGAAATGGTCAGATGCAGAAAACAAGTGCCATTGATTCCAAGAAAAAAAAAACCCACTGGCGTAGGCTAGTCGAAAAGTAAAGAATGTAGATGACCCTTCAAGTTAGTTAGTGCTTACCTGCAGTTTACTTCGTGACAACCACTTGTTCAAGTTGACTCTTGTGCATCCGCACTGATGCACTGATCCGTCTAGAGGGTGGTCTAGTTTAGTGTCTCAATCAACTACCATGTTGTGCAAACAAATTACAAGCCTAGGTCAAGATCTAGAAATCTAGTCATGATCATTGATTTATTAGCACTTTTTTTTGAGCTCGTTACCCAGGCTCACTTTACCTTAGTTTACCATCTTGGTATCGATTACAATTTTGTATCCGTGACTGCATCTAGTTGAAAACTTGAATAACATTTATGAATAAAATATTTTAACATTTAGGCTATAATTATTATTTATCATTCTATGTACAATTTTTGCCTGTATCAAATCCTAAAAGATTGGATGTTACCAACTGAAGTTCCACTTGATTCCAGTATGAAATACTATGGTGAGGTAACACGAAAAACACTGTTATAATCTTAATGCAAACAAAGTTGTTCACATTGGCTAGGCAAGGTAGATTGGAGCCATGAAAAGAGCTAAATGTTCTTTTTTTGTCTAAACGATTTTCTTTTTTTCTTTCTGAGGAGTATATTACTATTATTTGAGTATTATGGAATAAGACAGCTCATATTGCAATTTGCACAGTTTGGAATACAAATCAGGCCCACTTACTGAGTAAACTTACTAACTTAGGGATTAGATCTTGCCAGCAATGATTGGATCCTTTGTTATGTTAGAGAAATTGCACATCTCTTTGAAAAGTCAAGGGAAGATTTACTTGAGTCTTACTGATCTGCCCACACACACACCTCTTCATAAGACTTAAATGTCCACTGGCTGAAGGCTCCATTCTGTAAAAAAAAGGCGTGCGGAATACATCTCTCACAGTCTCAGAGCAACACATTTTCTTTTCTGTAGCAGTTAACTTAAAATGCTTTTCACTACCACTAGAAAGAATTACAGTCAGATATGGAATCATGGAATTTATTTGAGATCATGACATGTTTTAGGTAGCTGTGTTTTCAAAATGTATGGGCAGTAAACAAATTGACTGAATGTGTAGTTGATTTACTTCCCACATTTGTTTGGTCAATAAGTTGATATCATATTATCTAAGAATTTGATTAATTCATACTCTGATTCTTTGCACTTGACTGTAATTTAGATTGAGGTGATTGTTTGTATTCTGACCACTCTAATTATTTTGAAGACTTTGACCAGAGTGGAATTAAAAAAAAAAAAGACTTCAAATAATAAACCAAATTTTTTGTTAGCAGCACACAAATAGAAGGAAGAAGTAAAAACTCTTTAAATCTTTCATATTGTACAAGGGCCTTATCCCTCTGTAAAGTAGAATAGCGGAACATACATGCACACAGGAAATGCTTGGCGCTTGGAGGACTGCATTGCCTTCTCAGTTCTCTCTAGCCAGAAACAATATAACATTATTATGTTTATGTCAAGCTTCATATTTAAAAAAAAAATTTGTGAAAAGTTGTAGTTGAATGGCTCCTTGTGTCGAAGTGTCACACTTTGATTTTCTGAAACTCATTGACAAAATTGTGCTTTTGACCCTGGAGCTTGTATGATATATTAAACAAAAAATTCTAAATAAAACACTTTTGTCACAATTTTTTTTTGGTTTTGGGCTTTTTATTTAAAATGTTTATAAGTGGCATGTGATACCAGAAACCAAGTCAGTCCTTGGAAGAGATGTTACTTATGAATGATTGCAACATGATGCTATACTTGTGTGACTCCTTTTCATTTTTTCTCCAGGTTCTTCTCTACCAAAGAACCTGAGGACAAGGTTAAAGTGCCTAGTCTTCCCCGGCAGTATGCCCTGAGCAAATTAGTGACATATTTATCAGACTCAATAGATAAGCTGGAAAATAGGCTGCCTAGAACTTACCTGGCCTATAAAACTGCAAGAACAGGTGGCTTTTTTTATATACATAATTAGCTTATGAATTACATTCATGAGAATAACATTATTAATCTATTTTGTTGGGTTAATTCTTTTTTTTTTTTTTTTAATTAATTTTCTTGTTTCATGAATATGCATGTACCAGATGCCTTGAAGGAAATTGATTTACCTAAACTTAAAACCAATTTTTTAGTGATCATACATGTAGCATCACCACAAAGTGAGACGTTTTTTGGCAGAGGAATTTTTAGGTAAATGCAATTTTCCTTATGAAAGCTTGAAATTTCCACTCTTTAAACAGCTGTTTTTTTTTCTAACTTTCATATAGTTTTGAAAGTAAAAGCACTTTAAATATTAGGATTTCAAGCCTGGTGAGAAAAATAGCACTTTCTCTAGTAATTGGTGCAAAATGTCTCATTTTGTTACACATATTTATAAGTACCTCATGGTTTTCCATAGCTACCTCAATGGATCATCTGAGAACTACTTTTTTCCATCTCAATTTTGCTAAAACTATGAACAACATGCTCAAGAGTTTATTCACAGTTTATATTTAGAGGTGACGAAATAAATAAGCAGATGTCTCTCTCTCTGCAAAGATATGACCATTTTCTAAAATAGTTTTAATAGGTGGAGAAACTTAAATTCAAATGTTCGAAATCAATTTTCTCAAAAACCGTGAAAACTGGAGATGGAACAAAGCAACTCTCAGGGGACAAAATGGTAACAGTTTTCTCTTAATTTTGATTTCATATTGCCAAATTTCTTTGACCTTCATTCTCAGCTTCCAATATTATCATGAAGATTACAATTTACACATATGTCAAGTATTCTTCGATTCCTTAAAAGCATAAATATACTTAAAAAATATGAAAATTACTTGAGATAGATCTTTTCAATCATTGCATGAGTTAGACATTCTATTGTTCTAAGAACATATTGGGTTTATTATGAATACATACTTCACTTAGTTTACCTATTTTTCTCTATTATTTTTTTATCTATCAGGGATTCGTTCTTTCATTGGTGATGCCAAAGAGTTTTACAGAATCACAAAAGAACTTTGGTCGGGAAAAAGTCTTTCAGATCTTTCTAGGAAAGATTTAGAGCTCTATCGACAGGTTTGCTTTATTTAATGCTGATTTCAATTGGTTATATTTTTTACTGTGGGAAAAAAAGTTGCCTTGTTCTTATGTTCTTTTCTTGGCTATGGTTGATATTTATATTCACTTTTCTTCTTTTTTAAAAAAATAAATCATTATTTTATTTATTAAATTTTTGATTGGTACGTTCTTAAGATGGCGTTTTATTATTATTATCTTTTTCATAAAACTCTTGAAGCATTGATAATAAATTTTGAATGATAACACTCAAAGAAAGGATGAAAGAACTTTAATTTTTTATTGTGGAAAATAATTATCTCCAATATTAAAGCAAAATTAAAAAAAAAAAAAACAATAGGAAATATATTGACATTGACATGTGTGTGAGGAGTGGTGATGGTGAGAGGCTCGATTAAGCTACCTCAGTATTAGAAGTTTTGCACATCAAGTGCTCAGGAGAGGTGGTCCTGTTTTGCAACACTGGCATACTTCATGCTTTGGAAGTGTGTGGGTAATCACTGCTCTATGAAGAAATAAATGGTGAGAGGCATAATGTAGACCATGCATCAGTATGTTCTGCCTACTCAACTTAAAAAGAATACAACCTTCTTTTTAGAGAGGGTTATACCAATTAATGGTCGATTGCCTCCTTGGTTAACTGTGAAAACACAGCCCATCTTGTTAAGCTGTTGGACTTTGGGCATAGTCATACTAGGGAGGCCATACGTAAGATGCTTATTTATGTACCAACATAAGACAGCAGCATCCGCTCAGTTGCTGTATCCGACTTTTGAGGGGTAAGAAATGAACAATACTCTATCAAATACTATAAGTGTGCTGAGTACATCCTTTAAATACTGGGAAAAAAATCTAACTCATAATGCAATAATTTGAAAATAATTTTCAGTGCTCCCATGATCTCCCAAAGATGAGTATTGCGCTGCTTATATCCCTTGCACCAGGTGGAGTTCTTATTTTTCCACTAGCGTAAGTCTTTAATTATTTTTTTTATCGTACTGTAACTAAACAAGTTAAAACGCATACAAATTGTTCAGGTTCAAGAGTTTTCTTACAAGAAAAGAATTTTGATTTGTATATGTCTTACTGGGCCTACAAATTGCACGTGGACAATTTAATTTCTATTTAAATGTTATAATTCTGACAAAATGCATAATCAAACCTTTCTTTTGCACCCTTTTACTTGAAAAAGCTTATAAATATTAATATCAAAACATTCAGACTTTGTAATATTGTAAAAAGTATCAATTAAGTATCATGTTGATTTTTGTGCTTTCATTTTACATCAGGACTTTACTATTGAAAAATTCTATATGTTAAGTATGTTTTTGTAAGTAATGAAAGCTGCTTGAAAAATCATCAGAAGTTGGGTGTAAGTGTAAAAGTTAAGCTTCTTAGAATAGTAGAAAAGGATAAAGTTATTCTTTTGGAAAGCAGAGGAACTCAGCGATAAAAGTTCTTGATCTAACTCAATTTTCTGATAATCACTATCCTAGCTTTACTCCTGAAGTGGTATTTAAAAAACAGATGAAATGGGCTGTAAGTTAAGAACACTTATTTTTTTCTATAGTTCTTATGCCCTGGGTTAGGGTTACCTCGAAGGGTACTTATTTTATTTAGGGTGTTACATGTACTTGAAATAATTCATCAGAAGTATGGGTGTGGGTTTTGCATGCATGAATGATTCATTTTGTGTGTGTGGCATTTATACAGTGCTGCAGGCATAATTTTGAGCTATTAAAGGGACCAATTGTTTGTAAGTCTCACTATTTTCATTTTTTGTAAGAGTTTAATAAAATATGGAAAAAAAAATTTTTAAGTCTCTTTTTCCTATTAAATAATTAATGGAAACCATTGAACCTTTTTATCTTTTTTTTTTTTCTGAAATAGAATTCCTGAGCTGGATCTGACTGGTTTCAAAACATAACTATTTTTTCATAAGTAATAATCTAAAAAAAAAGAAAAGAAAGAAAAATAAACACATTTTATTAATATTTGGTTTTGTGGGCATCAATATTTGGATCCACACTCTCTCTTCAAAGAGTTAGTCTATGAGATGGATGTTATATTTTGATGAATTTTTGTTTGGACTTCCTGTGTGAGTCCATACATTAAGAATTGTTAAAAGAGCAGAAATTATTTATAGATCTTTCATAAAGCTCATTATCTTACACATTCGCATAACATGAACTCAAGGTTGGCAGGGTATCTCTTAGCCTTTTTTTGCCTGAATTTTTAGCCTCATAATAAGGGTTGAAAAGGATCTTTAATTAGATTCGGAAAGAACAGAATTAGCTGGTTTTCTTTTTTCTATTTTAGTTTCATGCAATATATTTAAAATGAAAGCTTTTGATCATAGGAACATTTATTTTTATTTTAATAACCTTTCAATCACATCAGCATACAAGTAATTAGTTTGTACAGAGCTATCAACATTTTTTTCTCAGATATATGTTCCCACGAGTCTTGTTGTCTCATCACTTCTGGACACCCAAGCAAAAGGAAGAATTTCTCCAGCTGAAATTGTCCCGCCAGATAAAACATTACCATAAACTATTGAGTCTACTGGAGCGGAAAATGTTGGTCATACCCTCTGAGGAAGGTCGGTTAGGCTTGCAGAAAGTTCTGCGCAAGGTAACATTGGCACCTCAAAATTTGACAAAACATATAAAAAAGGACTTATTTGACTAACTGTGTAGCTTTAAAGATATTTTTTTTTAAACATGAGACTGAAGTACATGCTCTTTATTCTGCCTCTTAACATAACTTGGCAACAACAAATACGAACATTTAGTGGACAAATTTTTTTTTGTCTTCAAATGTTTTTATTTGCATTTGATAAAAGTGGGTAGGGATTTCAGCCTAATTTCATTCTTGCTTAGTTCAGAGACTTTATACTCTTATGATAATGTTGCACCAAAATGTGATTTTTGTGCTTGTGTAAACTTATGCTTCCGAGTGAGGTTAGCAAACAGTCTGGTTGTATGTATGTTATTTGATACAACCCATCCACAACACAATGATCTTTGGCTTTTTAGTTAGGCAGGGCGGAACTGAAATGATGAGGTCCCCAACAAGCCTACTGACGGTTTGTGGTTCAAATCCATTAAGAAGTCTCTTTGGATATCAGGGAAAATTCTCCAATCCCTCACTCACTCACGCTTCTTACAATCTAATGATCTAGAAACATATTTGTGAGAGAAATTCTGAAACAAAAATGTTACCTTCTCAATCATAATTATGAACTATGAAACGAGCCTCTTGATCTATACACCATTGTCAAGCAGTTGACAAAAGTCTTCTGGCAGGCAAAGTATCACTCGTGTCTGAGCTCAACTTATGATTAAACTTCTTAGAAATGTCTTTCAAACTTGGCATTAGCGCATCAACTTTCCTTGATATTCTAAATTTTCAATATTTGATTCAGAATGGTCTGGATTTAGTGATAGAGATACAAGTCTAAATATGAAGAGTTCCATTTTTTGCTGTCATTCATGATTAACCTTTTTTATATTTCAACATCTTCACAGTTGCAGACTGGAGAGACCGTTCCAGCAAGTGAAGCCCTAGAACTCCACCATAATCATGTATTTGAAGAAAGACCTTTTGGCACAGATTTCCTATCGTTGAGGCATAGAGTGGGTTCTGCAATCGTGGCATTAGAGTAATCTTTACATTCGTTTAGTGTTTGGCATAGTTCTGTGAAGAGGCCTTTCTGTTTCTCGGTAAAAAATCATTTGAAATAATAGAAATGGACAATTTTTGTAAATCACATCACTAACTGCAGGATTTAGTGCTGTCATCTATGTGCTATAGACATCTATGAAACACTGATACACAAAGCTTCCATGTTCAATAAACTTAAATATGTTTTAACTTTGGTTCATAAAAAAATCAGTTATGTGTAGTTTATCAAGAAGACCTGACAGCAAACTGTTGCAAATGCAATATATTAATCTTAACAATATAAGTGATTCCTGTGTTTGGAAGTTTATCTTCAATAGCAGCTTGAGTTTCTCGCTATAGTTTTATATATATATGTACTGACATTCTTTAGAGAGAAGAAAAATTAAAGAAAAAAAAAAGGCTTAACTCTATTGCGACTAATCACTTTCTTCTTGTTATTCTTTCGGAACTGAGATTTTTTGGCCGCTGGGGAAGAAAATGTTTAAAAAATTCTCATCCAGTCATTCGAAGAATTTAGATTCAAGGTGTATCCTTGATAACTTTTTTTGTTTCTTAAAAAAGGGTAAAAATTTGATTTTTATAAAAATTTTTGAAGCCCATAAATGATGAATCAAACAATTAAGAATACAATTTAAAAAATCAAATATGCTTTTGGCTTCTATTGACATTTATTTAAACTTAAATCAAGAACCAAGAATCATCTGGTTTTGGTTGATATTTCCCTTTGGGTCTTCATTTAGTGCCACTGCTAACATGGATCTAGATCTAAGTAATCACAGGAACCATTGTCAATTTCTACTGGCAAAAACTGCTGATCGTTATCAGACAAATCTTCTCTAGATCCATCTGCCTCAAAACAATCAAACAGGCAAGGTCCATTTTGAGATGTTGCACCTAGATCTATATATATTGATGTAATTTCACAAATTTTACTAATTCTGGCCTGACTTCCGATTGTGCAAGATGTGTTGGGTATAATTTTTAAGAGAAAAGAGTTCCTTGACA
This sequence comes from Elysia crispata, assembly GCA_033675545.1. Lineage (NCBI taxonomy): Eukaryota > Metazoa > Mollusca > Gastropoda > Plakobranchidae > Elysia > Elysia crispata. The sequence continues at coordinate 114,890 of JAWDGP010002503.1, forward strand.
ATAAAAACACAACACAAAATACTGAGGGATAAATGTTCCAGGGAAATAAAAGCGGGGACAGCGAGTTAGTTAAAAATGCAAAGGTTGTAGGTGCTGTCAATTGGGTATATTTGGGTTGCCTGCAGTAGGTGAAGGCTGCATGGCAAGTGACTTTAGATGATATCAGCATAGTCTTCTATTTGAGGAACTTGGTGTCTCATTACCAAACATAGCAAGATAAAAGTTTAGTGAATTCATTTTGCAACCTCTCCTTGACAAGCTCGTGGTCATGCCAGGACATTTTATACCTGTGTGACTGTTGTTGAAGTTTAAAGTCATAAAACTCCGAGTGCACTTAAGCATTCTATCAAGACATTTCTTATTGTCAATTTTTTTGTGCATTTTGAAAAACAATGCTCAGTCTTGGTGTGTGAATTTCTTTGAGAATAGTAAAGTTTTCTCTCTGTGATTTTCAGTACCACTTGGGTAAATCCCTGGGCCTGCCATTCAGGAGGAAAAAGATGGTCAGGAGTGCGCTGCTCCTTCACTTCATAGACATGGCGATGATTCGCGAAGGCTGGCGTGGCATGTCAGATGAGGAGCTTGACAGAGTAAGTTTGTCAACACTTATTTTCTTCTCCCTCTTCTTTTGATGAATTATGTCTCTTTGCCCTCAAAAAGTTTTTTTTTATCTTTTTGTATACAGGGATATTAAAGCACACATTTTAAGTATTCAAACCATCTCATTTATGGTAAAATAACATAAAATCTATGCTAAGCCAACAGCATCAAATCTTGGGGCTATATAATAGAGTTTTGTGATAAATAGAGTGATGGCAAGTAGCTTGTGCAAAAAGCTTACAGGTTTCAAAGGCTATCTCTCAATATGTTCTGATTTCTCCCAGAACATGAGGAAATATTATTTGTGGGAAAAAAGTTATCAGCGAAAAATCTTTTCATTATGATTGGTGTGCTTTAAAAGGTGAAATATTATGTGGATCCCAGTATGTTAAATGATTTTGTGTAATAATCTGTGTACTATATACAGAAGGTTATATTCAAATGATCACCTTGAACTTCTCAGGCATCAGTTTTTAATGTTATGTTTCCCCAGGCCTGCATGTGGAGGGGTCTCAACCCTCAAGGTTTAGAGATGGAGCAAAAAGTGGACTTTCTGCACAGCTGGACTGCGGTCAGTTCAGTCATTCATGGTCAGTCTTACCTTTTGATGAATTGTTGTCTTTTTCGAATTTTTTTTTCTTTGATAAAGTTGAAAATGATTAAATCATTTACCTTCTAGTGGTAGAAATGCAACAAAAGCATAGATCAGTAAATTTGAAGAAAAGCAGTCTTATTTAATATCTATTCATGACATCTTAAATGATTCAATGAATTCATTAACTCAACCCCACCTAAATAACTCCAGCTTAGGTAAAACCCTGACCCTAAGAGAAGGGATGTAATTCCGTACAAAAAACAGATCTATACATTTAAAAAAATATTGCAATCAAACAAAACAAATAAAATTATGAAATAAATTGTAAAAAAAAACTATAGATGTTGAATTTTTAATAAAACAAGGTTTCATGACAGCAAACCAATTTTCTAAGACTTCTCCTTCATTTCAAGCTGACTCCACCACCATTTCATTTTTTCACCATCATCTCATCATCACAATCTGACTCCCAATGTCAAATGGACAAAGGTCATTATTTTATGCTGATTGTAGAGCTAACCATGCAGATAACCAAAATAAATGATTTCTATAGGTTCAAGTGATCATCCATCCTAATTCAAAGTTTAAATCTAGTCTAGGCCTTGAAATTGCGGACAAAAACGGTCAATTTGAACTGCATTTTAAGATCTAAATTTAGCCTGAAAACAAAACTTAACCAACCAAAACAAAGTCTAAAGTGTCCTCTAAGCGTAAATGAGGTTTGCGTGAGATTTCCGGTAGTTTAAAGGAAGGAAAGTAGACACTCAGAAAGTGAAAGTAAACGGGCAATGGCGGGCGATATAAGTACACAATATAGTGGTCCATACGTGCGATGGCGAGCAATATAGGTGGGGTTGAGTTAAAAAAAAATTATTTCAGAGAATATATTTTTTTTGCACTCGGAATGAATTTTGTTCGTTTGTTGTAATTTCAGAAAGATTTTTCTTATAGTTACGTAGTAAAATGTTAATGCCTCTCTTAAAAAATGATTTTAGTGTTAATTATTGTTTAACTACTGGTTCCTTGTATTTTCAATGCAAGAGTTTCAAAATGGCAGATGCTCTTGTTAGAAAATATTTTTGTCTTTGACAGTTTTTGCTTGCACTTTTAATTTGTATTAAAAAAAAAACCAAACTTATTCCTTTGAATCATTTAGTGTCTCATTTTCGGCATTGATGTAAAATGGTGTAAGAAGAAAAAACCAACTTAGATCCTTGAATCATTTAGTATGACATTTTCTGCATTGAAAATACAAAAACAGTGGATGATAGATTCCACTGATTATTTGTCTTATTTTAATACAATATGTTAAAAAGGCTATGTATGAACATTCAAGGGCAATAACCATCCTATTTATTGCACTTTTAGTCATTTTAGAAATGAAAGATTCATAAGGGCATGCATAAAACCAATAGGAAGAAAACTTAAACTTATCTTGTTGTTTTCATTACTTTTTTCTTTTGATTGTTAAAGCATTTAATGTTTAAATAACATCTTTGATTTTCTTGTACAATACCTTTAAAATGATTTGGCATTAGTAATCTGTGACCAGCCACCTCCTCTTGGTCTGATCTTCTCCTTTCCATGTTTCTCCTTCTCTACCATCAGCAAAACCCCCTCTGCTATTATTCTACTCTCGATTCTCCTTGCCCATCTTCTTTTACTCTTCTAATCTTTCTTATCCTTGCTCATATCACCCCATTCTCCTTCTACTCCATCCCACACCCCCTCTCTTTTCCCATGGAATCTTGTTCCTCTTCTACTCCCTTTTTTCTGTACTATATGTATAAGTCCAGTTTAAGATGGAAGTAGGAAGACAATGAACCATCACTTGTTTCTGCAAAATCTTACATCAGTTCAAGTTGGATTGCTCATTTAGAGAACTCTAGATGATCGAGATCTCCCTAGATCCTAGATCTATGCAAGAACTAGAAATGGAAATGTTTCATTTCTTAGTCACAGATAAATATTGTTGTGGCAAAATGTGTCCTCAAATTTTCAGAGTTTACCGAATGATGCCAGAACATCAACATATGCAATAAAATTTGTGGAAGCCCAAAAATTTACAGCTGCAAAGCGCAATTTATGGCCGTTATGAATGCCGATGACAGGACAATAGAAGATCAAATAATTTATAAGGCCTAAATCTTGCACACTACCTGTGTTTACATGATTTTGCCAAACACTAAGATATGCAAGCATGGTTCAAGTGAGTTTGATATACTTCTGTTTTAGTGAATATAATTCATGCAAGATACAAATCAGTTAAGTCCCACGCCTCTTGGCACTTGCATCTTTTGATACTCTGGAAATGCAAAGCAAAGCCAAGATCTAACTAAAATCTAATCAACAATCAGTCATGTGATTTTAATTTTCTCTGTTGTATTCTTCCAGAACCAAGTGTGTCCCTTTTGCTTCACCTGCCAGTTTTGTTGTGCTACTCTCACCCATCCAACAAGAAGCTCCTAAAGGGAAACTTAAGCAATGAGAGTGGGGAGTGAAATGTGAAGATAAAGATGCCAAAGATTTAAGATTTTAACTAGAAGATTAGAAGAGATTTAGAAACAGTAAAGTAAGAGCTATGTAAAGGACACAATGTAATGATATAGAACAGACTTCAGGAGTGCTGGATGATGTGATTTCTGAAAACATGTTACCTTTGCGTGCAATAATTTTTAAACAGAGAGCCACATCAATAGTGCATGTGTATGAACTGATTATCATTTATATTCCACTTCATTTGAAGTGACGTTTGTCTTTCTAGATGAAAACAATCTAACTATTTGTGACTGTATGTCATATACGTGTACAAAGTGTAAGTTTTGCTTTTTTGGTTTAAACTGTTATGCTCGTAGATTCATAAATAAAATTGTAAAAATTACTTTATTTTATAAAATCTTGACATAAACTTAAAGGAATTATTTCACTCCGACAGCATTTTAACAGAATGTAAACATATGGAGGCTTTGCAAGGAAATGCAAATATGTCATTGTATCACAAGGTTTAATAATGTGCATTTTAAAACCACCTATTAAATTATCTGTAGCATTTTGTTCTGTGATACAGCTACTTGATAAATTAGTATTTCTTGCAACAGGATTCAAGCATTCTATGCTTTTTTTTTTTTTTTTGTCAATTTGCTAACAATAGACCATTCTCCTTCTACTCCATCCCACACCCCCTCTCTTTTCCCATGGAATCTTGTTCCTCTTCTACTCCCTTTTTTCTGTACTATATGTATAAGTCCAGTTTAAGATGGAAGTAGGAAGACAATGAACCATCACTTGTTTCTGCAAAATCTTACATCAGTTCAAGTTGGATTGCTCATTTAGAGAACTCTAGATGATCGAGATCTCCCTAGATCCTAGATCTATGCAAGAACTAGAAATGGAAATGTTTCATTTCTTAGTCACAGATAAATATTGTTGTGGCAAAATGTGTCCTCAAATTTTCAGAGTTTACCGAATGATGCCAGAACATCAACATATGCAATAAAATTTGTGGAAGCCCAAAAATTTACAGCTGCAAAGCGCAATTTATGGCCGTTATGAAGAGAGGTTTAACTTTAACTTTTAGACTGATTGCTTCTGTTGCAATAGGAATCTTTTCCATTTTATGATAGTCCCAAGGCAGCAAAACTGTGATTCCCCTTCTAAAATAAAACTAGTGAAGTTAGATGTGAGATTCACTGACCAAAGATATAAAAATAAGAGTAAGTCATGTTAATGATTTTTTTGTTTCAAATCACAGCAGCCCATTGATTTATGCTGTTAAGCTCGGCAGGTGCAAATAAAGAATCTTTTGTATCTTCTAAAAATTACAGGTGGTGCTTTTCAGATATAAATTGTTAATATTTATGATCGTGTCAACCTTCATTCATTGTGTTCTCACTAGAGCCTTATCTGTAGATTATCAGTTTTGTGACCAAAGCTCTCACCACAAGTGACTGGCATGTGTTCTTACTCATCTCTGGGAAAGTTAAAATCAAATTTTTTTTTTACATGTATGAGTAGCTCTGGACAGAAGAGGTTATTGCACAGCTTCTTTTACATACCTTAATAGGAATACTTATGTTCTATAAATCTCTCATTTTCCTGGGAAAAAAAAAAGAAAAATTCTATGCAGAGAACTTTGTAATGGGAGAGGTTTTTTTTTTTGTAAGACTAAAGAATTTTTACATGCTCTTAGAAAAATAAAAATTTAAGTTCTGGAAATCCCCTGGAAGAGTATAAATTTTAAGCATGTTAATACTCTTGCGTTTTTTTTTTACTCAAATGACATTAAATATATCAAAAAAAAAATAATCCTCATACTTTTTGTGCTGAAGATGTACCAGATATGCTATTTTTTTGTCTCTAATTTTTGTTACTCCCTTGAAATACTTAAAAATTAAGGCGGCACTGTTTTGTTAAGGTCTCAAAAGACTTAGAGCTGTGTTTACCAAAGACGTGGTAAGATGCATTGTTTTTAACTCACTGCATCTTTTGTCATTCTTTGTTTTTCATAGAAAGTCCTTATTCACAAGGGTAAAAAAATGTCTAACATCAAAAGATATAAAAGACTACAAAATGCAGTAGTTTTCCATTCAGATTTAGGAGTGCAAAGAGTTTTTACTTAAGAGTTTTACTTGCAAAGAAATTTTTTGTGTGTGCAAAGACTTTCCTTTTATCATTCTTTTTTGGGATCAAGATGATATTTCTTGCTGTATCACGTGCAATTAGTTCATGTTATATTTAAATGTGATATGTCACATGATCTTATAATTAGTTTATATAAAAAAGATATTGTCATTTTCATGACAGGGTTGAGTATTCTTGGTGAGGCCTTTACAAAACTACATGATGAACATGATACCTTGAAAAAACAGTTAGCTTTTACTTTCAACATTTTACTAGTCTTGAAATTAACTATTATATTGAGCTAACCTGATACTGAAATTTGATATGACATAATTTAACAGACAGGGTAGCACTGAGGTCAAGCTCATTGTGGAGAAGATCCTCATTTAATCAATGTAATAGTGATTATGTTTTGTCAATGCTTTGTTGCCTTAAATTGTGAATATCTTGTGAGTACATCTGTGTTTTTTGTACGTTACATATTTGCATAGAACATTATGTTAAATTAAAATATGAGTTGATTATGAAGATCATCAATAACGTGATCATTTTGTTTTATCTTTTTTCCATGGTTAGAGAAAAGCAGTGTTTCTTCCAAACCCCAATGAGTCAAGAGCATGCTTGCCACAAAAGTTCATACTTGGCACAGCTCATTCACAGACTAACCTTTATAAGATCTGTGAAACCTTTTACATTTCAGTGTACCAGTACACCCCTAAATTTAGCCTTTTTTTTGTCCATCCAACATCTTATCTCGCTGTTTTTCTTTGATTATTCCAGTTGTCACAACAATTTCCAGTTTCTCTCTTCTCATCCCATGGCTGAGAAAGCCTGCTTGACATTTTACATATTCTTTTTATGACAGGTGTAGTGTCAGCTTCTGGTAAAACTGATTGAAGTCCATGAGATTCGAACTTGTAGCATTCTCCGTAGGAACCACTTTTCTGTTGTCTTCAGTTTCTCTCTTGTCATCACACCGCCGAAAAAAGGTTTCAACCATTATAAATCCCAATTCAAGAGAACGATGCATGTATAATATAATTAACGTTAACTGTCAGGATTGCAACTATGTAGATACTACCGGTACTAACTTTCTCACTAAACAAGCCAAATGTAAGTCACAAAGCCTAAAGTTAGATTAAAGTTTTGTTTTTTTTCATGGTTCAATGAGCCAAACCAGAAGAAAGCACTGCTGAAATCGACGATAAAGGAAATCAAAAGGAGCCATAACGTCCCTCGTTTAGTCAGAATAACCTTTTATTAGTTCATGTATAGGGAAGAAGAGTGATGAAGCCCCCTCTTGATATCGCTGAGAGATTCTAAAATTCTAAACCTACCATAGTTTAGTGTCTTGTTTATTGAACCGATTTAGTGACTTTAAACAATCATGCTTGGAATGGGCGTCATGGGTTGGGATTAAAATGCACCATGAACGAGGCTTGATTTAGCTTTTGACCAATAGTTTTAGGATTGTGTAGAACCACTAATGACATCATGCTTTTTCTTCTCGTAACCAATTAAAAAAAAAAATATGAAGCGTCTCCTCGACTTCCTTCAATTCGATGTGAAGAAGATGTAAAAGAGACTAAGGAAACATTAAAGAATTTGGAGGTAAAGCATGATGCCACAAAGGGCTTTACAAATTGAAATCGAAAAACAATATTTTCATTTTTAAATGTTCTTGGACATCAATAAGTTGAACTATCTACCCATGACGCCCAATAAGGAAAAATGGCTTCGAGTCGTTCATCATACTTGAGAATACACTTAAAATAATCTTGTAGTTCAGGGACGAAAACTATTTATTGTTAAGAACCATTAACTAAGCATTGAGTAGGGAAGTGACATCACGACCTTTTCTCCCTATTTAGAGATACTACTTCAATGCCATATTACCTAAAGCTAAGAAAAAAACCAGTCATGTCGATCATTGGCAGATTTTCAATAAATCGTAATGGCTATTCTCTGCATTGAGTAAAGCATCATCAGGTGATGCCAAAGCTGCTGTCGATACGATCATATTACGGGCCTATCAGCCTAAAAAAAACTTCTTCATGAACTTAAGTAATTTATTTCCATTATTTTTTTTAACTTAGTTAAGATACAGTCCAGTATTTTTTTTTTTTTAGTAAAAAAAGCCGGCCCTCATCAGCCTTTCTGAGCGAAATATTCGCAAGCCTGCACATAATTTCTACACACCTCGGAAAGTCATGCTAGGTTGAGCTAGGTGCGTGCCAGCGGATTTTAATTGTCCATTGGTTTTCATTACACATCCGCTATAAACAGCAAGTATCCGCATATTGATCAGATTAATCTGATAAGATATATATATATATATATATATATATATATATCGATTATTATAGCCCTTAAACTCGCCAATCGCTAGATTATTGGCTGGATGGATGCAAAATAATAATATAGGCCTATATCTATCTATCTGTAACAGATTTGGTGATGATGGGGGTGATCTGTTAGGCTCTGTTTGTCTAGGGGTTTCAAAATATTTACAGCCAATCACACGACTAGTCCGTAGAAAAAAAGTCCGAAGTCTGCAAGTAAAATTTGCAAACTGTTTAATCCAACATAAGAGCTAGACTATACAATATCTGTAGGTTGACTCAATAATCACTCACTGTAAAACAATCACTCACTGTAGACTCGATGATGTTGACTCACTGTAGACTCCATGATGTTGACTGACTAAATATAATTTG
>JAWDGP010002504.1:0-28975 GCA_033675545.1 Elysia crispata
GTATAATTATTTATTTGTGGCGCAGCAGTAGGTCTTTAGAACAGATCTTTAGTATATCAATTATATCAGCTTGTGGGTGGAGCCAAGTGTGCTTCTAGCTTGTTAGTAGACTTAGTTTAGTGGCGGGAAAGTAGTCTCCGCCCCTCTAGCGGTTTATTCTTTTTTTCTTTAATAATTCGGAAGATACTTTGTTCTTTCATTCCTGTCCAGCTGGCCAGAGAAGCTTTTCTTCGGTCGGCTTTCGACATACTTTGATCGGGAGATGCTAAATGTAGTTCGTAGATGTAACGATGCCTTCCGTAGATTCTATGATCTCGGTCGGGTGATGTTTTAGTTGGGGAAACGGGTTGTGCCGTTCGACGGAGTAGATTTTCCTCGGTCGGCATTGGCCCTTGTTCTAGGGACGAACTGGGAAACCAGGGAAGTCTTTGACCGGGGGCCTTGCCGACTGAGCTTGGACTATAAATTGTAGAGCTCGGAAAGACTCGTAGTCAGTATCTTTTTGGAGTATGTGGAGGCCACGTTGGAAGTGCCAGTAGTATCGTTGGAAATTTAGGGAGAAGTTATTGTGGAGATTATTGAACTATTGTGAAACTTGTGTTGGATTATCATTTGTTTTAATTCTACGTGATTATCACCGTGACTCGGGCGTTGGCTGACTATTAGGCATTTTGTTTGGATCATTTCTATTTTGACTATTAGGCATTTTGTTTGGATCATTTCTATTTTGACTATTAGGCATTTTGTTTGGATCATTTCTATTTTGACTATTAGGCATTTTGTTTGGATCATTTCTATTTTGACTATTAGGCATTTTGTTTGGATCATTTCTATTTTGACTATTAGGCATTTTCATTACCGTAGGCATTTTGTTTGGATCATTTCTATTTTGACTATTAGGCATTTTCATTACCGTAGGCATTTGGTTTGGATATCTTCTGTTCTGACCATTTTATTAGTATCTTCTATTTAGTATTCTGACCATTTGTTAGTACCTTTATTGCCTGATTGCTTGTCGATCATCTTTGTACTTTTTTATTTTATTCTTTGAGAATTGCTTCCATTCATTGATTATTCGTGGAATAAACATATTATAGGTGGTAACTTTAACTTTTCTCTTTTGTGTTCTTCGTCTGGAGTGTAGCTATTCTATTCTTGTCAAGTCTCGACACCCACTCGTATTAGTTAGGGAACAGTGGCCTTAGTACTCCACTGATACTCAAGGACCCAAGAGTGTGAACTCTTTAGTATTGCACGGCTGCTAGGCACGCTACCATAACCAGTTAGAGCCTGCAATTACTTAGAGTAGGAAGAAGCACTGAGCTTCTATAGGCAACTAGACCAGTGGGTCCTATTGTAGTAGTGACTAAGTTAGTTAAGGGAATATCCACCCAGCTAGGTAGGGTTACATTTGGTGGCAGCGGTGGGATATTTTGAGTATATCCCTAGAGTGGTGTCGAAGTTGAGGTCTTTAGTTGTTTTCCTATTCAGTTGTCTTTCCTTGTTGGAACACCGATCTCCTCCCTTTTGCTCCTTTTCCCCTAGTCTTGTACAATGCCTAGTGGTCAGCCAGCCCCGACTGCTGCAAGTGCAAAGCGAGAGAAGATGATCGTCTACGCACCGAGAGAAATAACGGTTGATAAGTTTTACGGCGATGGAGGAGTCGGGGAAACAACAAGATTCCTCTGTCGCATTGAGAGGGCCTGGGAGTGCCTACACATAGACTCTGACAAGGAGAAAATTTCCTATTTATATGAGAAAGTCGGAGAAGAGGTGGAAAGAGAAATACGGTGCCACCTGGAGAACAGCCACTGCTGACCAGGTCTTGGAGATAATTAAAAGGTGCTACGGGGAGAAAAGAACTCTTCCTGCCCTAAAGAGGGCTTTCTTGAATACCAAGCAGAGAAAAGATGAGGGCGTCCGTGCCTTTTCCCATAGGCTGAAAGAAGCCTTCGATGCCGTGACTTCGCGGCAAAGAGACACCGAGATCGAGCCGTCCCCAACCAGTGAACTGCGGGACACTTTCGTCGAGAACCTAAGGGACAAGCAGACAAGGCGGCATTTACGGGGCCAGCTCACCTCGTCGCCAAATGCCACATTCAACAAGATACGCCTCCAAGCACAAAAGATGGAGGATGACGATAGTGACAGTGAGGGGGAAGAGGCGAGAGCAGACTTACGTCAGGTCACCGCGTTAAGGTCAGAAGAGAGGAATGACTACAATGAGGCGGTCGAGCATCTGACCAAGCAAGTGGCTCAACTTACAGGCCTCCTAATCGAGCAGGAACATCTAAGGATTAGCCAGTCTCGCTACGATGGAGATAGGCCGCGCCCCAATGCTCACCGACATAACCTGAGATCATCAAAGGGGCGGAACCAACGCGTGACAGGCGCCGTCTGCTTCAGATGTGGTAGGCAAGGCCATTTTGCCAGAGTTTGCGCCCAGGAGCCGAACTCGGACTTCAGTGTAAGCCCCGCCTCGCGTAGAGGCAATGATCGACGTGTTACGCAAGGAGTGACATCACGAGGTCAAGCTCATTCCATGAGTATTTATACTGACTTTGAAGGAGGAAGTGACAGGAAAGTAATCGGTTCCAGAGTTTCAGGGACAGTAAAGTGGTTCAACGTCAAACGTGGCTTTGGATTTATTACCCCTGATGGCGCCAGAGAGGAAATTTTTGTACACTATTCATCCATAGTGAGAAACAATCCCAGGAAATATCTTAGAAGTCTTGGTGATGGCGAGAGGGTAGAGTTTGATGCTGTTGAAGGTAGAAAGGGAGGCATGGCAATTAATGTGACCGGACCATGTGGTGCAAACGTTTTAGGTAGCAGATATGCTGCAAACATAGATGAACCGAATCCCCGTCATCATACGAGCAGACTTGTTGACAATCGACAGAGACGAGACAAGCGATGTGTTGGTGTCGAGGATTATCAGTCTTCCTTCAGACCTGGTGGTGGCAGTAGGAATCTTTGTAGTGGTCGCCGATTCCTTCAGCGTGAGAAGCCCCACGTGACCACAGCCTATCGACCAGAGATTGGCGATAAAGTATTGTTGCGGCAACACCCCCTGGGACGCAACAAGATTCAGGACAAGTTTAGCGAGCAGACTTACCAGTTAGCTGAGCTACCAGCATCGGCAGGTGGGCCAGCAGTGATAACACCATGCGGAGATAGCACAGATAAAAGGAGAGTGACCTTCCGTGAGATCAGGCCGCTGGTTGGTCCATCTGCGCTGACTCACCAGCGTAAGGACGCCTCATTACCTGTGCTACCGGACGAGCAGCGACTTCTTCGCCGATCAAGGCGGATCTCTCGTAAGCCTGATCGCCTTGGTCTTTACTAGGCTGTGCCCTACCGTCTAGCGCACTATAGAGTAGACTGAAGGACTACATGTGAGAGAAGACCGTGTGATGCTGTAGTGTTGCCTGTTATGACTGCACTGAGGCGCTGCGCGTGCAGTTGGATAGCCTATAAAGTTACGCTTATGGAATACAAACTATGATTACAAACACAGGGACCTTTTAATTTAATAACAAGAACACTTTGTAACGGTCTTGACTTAGTTGTTTTTCTCTTATGATTTTCTTGCATTTTAATTTTCATTGTTTGTTTTTTTTCCACTGTTTTTTTATCTTGCCTACAATACTGATAACTGCTCACTTGACGATTTATATTGAATATGATGGTTTATAAATTTATGTGTTACCTAGGACTTTGCGATGTGCAACTATGTTTTTAATTAACAGTTGTACTGATTAACAATGTATTATTTTACATTTTTTAGTTGAGGGATGAGGGAGTAATCGAATGTGATTTATGTTAGTAAGCCTAGCTCTATTTCTTATTCTGCACCCGTGTGATCCCGGGGCCCGCTATTCGGAGCGGGGAGTTCAGAATAGGATCACTGGTTTGCCCATTTCACCAGATCGTAAAAGGCGAGTAAAGAATGGTTTTGGGAGAGACTCAACCCTATCCCATATAATCATAGGGTTGGCGTAGAAAACGAGTCTGGGACTCTTATTCTACACCCGTGTGATCCCGGGGCCGCTAGTCGGAGCGGGGAGTTCAGAATAGGATCACTGGTTTGCCCATTTCACCAGATCGTAAAAGGCGAGTAAAGAATGGTTTTGGGAGAGATTCGAACCCTATCCCATGCAATAGTAGGGTTGATGTAGAAACCGAGTCTGGGACTCGATGAGATTTTTCTTAGGTCCGCTCTGGCAGCTGCATGATTATCCCGACTGTTGAGAGCTGGACGCACTATACTGTATACCTGCTTTATCTCTTGAGGTGTTTCTTTTAAGTACTAAAACTATAATTGTATCCTGATGTTCAGTATAGACTTTAATTATCTACTGTACATGGTGACTGGAGAAAAAGGATTTTTCGTTTAAGTAGATGTGGGAGAAGCTCTTGAGAATGATTGTGAATTTAATAAGTATCATAATTCATAATCTGTGTTGCGTGGATCAGATTTACAGGCTACTAGTTCGGTAATAATATCCTCTCTGGAGGACGATGTCTAGGGAAAGTAATTACTGGTCATTTCCATCTCTTTTCTCTTTATTGCTGACCATCTTGTTTTTCTATTGCTTTTGAGCACTGATGATTTATAATGTTGAATGTTTTAATGTGCCTGTGTCGTTCTGGAGCTCCACGTCCTATGTGTTGTGTTTTGTTCTTTCCACAATTTTGTGTATTTTGCCTACATTTTTTTTGCTTTTTGTTTTCCCTGTTTCTTTTATGCAACGCTCTCTTTTAATTCATTGTAACATGCATATTCTAATGTAAATTTTCTATATTTGCCCTTTTCATGTTCACCGTGTGGCTTATGGGGAGTTGTTCAATTTTATGCCTTTTTATACGTCGGGTTGCCAAGTAACGATTCCTCGACTGTGCTAATTATATTATGAAATACCATTTATTCTTGCCACGACTTTTGTAATCCTCTAGTGTCACATGTTGTAACATATATAATGCCAATCTGTGTAACCTGCTTGCTATTGATTTATATGGTATAAGATATTCCTATCGAGAGAGGATGCTACACTTGTTAAGCATAATTTAGCACTGTACTTAATCTTGTGGTCAGTTTGTTCTAATTATTCACACTATATTATTAGTAAATAATGATGATCTTTTGAATGATCTAAATTTTTGTATCGGTTTTATTTTGGATAGGCCTAAGTATCTATAGTAATGACGTTTGGGATGACCTCATTTTTTATCATTGACTGGACAGTCGACTGACCCCACCTTCACCTTCTGCTTCCCGCATTATGTTCCGTACTGCCGCACCGTTCCTTTGAACTTTTCCATTATATCAGTAGTGCCGTCTATCTCGTGGCGTGAGTGTTTCTGTTACGCAATGATGATCGTGTCCCGGTAGGAGAGTTTGCTGTGTTTATTTACTTTGGTGGTACTGTTGACCTTACCTTAGGGTTGAGTATTGAGGTTAAGTTCAGTTCGTCGGAGCCGAACAATTTTTTTGTGGGGCGAGTGTAAGGAGGCTGGTATAATTATTTATTTGGGGCGCAGCAGTAGGTCTTTAGAATCTTTAGTATATCAATTATCAGCTTGTGGGTGGAGCCAAGTGTGCTTCTAGCTTGTTAGTAGACTTAGTTTAGTGGCGGGAAAGTAGTCTCCGCCCCTCTAGCGGTTTATTCTTTTTTCTTTAATAATTCGGAAGATACTTTGTTCTTTCATTCCTGTCTAGCTGGCCAGAGAAGCTTTTCGTCGGTCGGCTTTCGACATACTTTGATCGGGAGATGCTAAATGTAGTTCGTAGATGTAACGATGCCTTCCGTAGATTCTATGATCTCGGTCGGGTGATGCTTTAGTTGGGAAAACGGGTTGTGCCGTTCGACGGAGTAGATTTTCCTCGGTCGGCATTGGCCCTTGTTCTAGGGACGAACTGGGAAACCAGGGAAGTCTTTGACCGGGGGCCTTGCCGACTGAGCTTGGACTATAAATTGTAGAGCTCGGAAAGACTCGTAGTCAGTATCTTTTTGGAGTATGTGGAGGCCACGTTGGAAGTGCCAGTAGTATCGTTGGAAATTTAGGGAGAAGTTATTGTGGAGATTATTGAACTATTGTGAAACTTGTGTTGGATTATCATTTGTTTAATTCTACGTGATTATCACCGTGACTCGGGGTAAGTTGTTGCAAAGCTTAAGTTAGGTGTATTTAGCGCGAGGCCATGTCCTTGTAAATTTAACAGATTCTAAGTACTATTACTGTAAGTATTAATTTCGTCCCTTCAGACATTCATTGACTCAAATGACAGACGGCTGATTTTATTATTCCTATGATGCTATGAACTTCCCTCTCTAGTCTCTAATTGATTACCTGAGACTGGACCAATGGCAAGGTACCACGTGGTACGTAGGCCAAGCCAGGGGCGGTCGCAATTATGTAAATTATAAGATCATACCGATACAGTAGGATTGACCTTGACTGTTACAGTGTTAGATTGAGAACATGAAATTTAATTATGCTTGTTCTGCTAAGTTGAACTTTTACTTAAGGTTAAATAGAATGATTGATGGTTATCTTATCGATTACGCTGTATGTCTAATATTATGTCTTATTTCTTTTCTTTCTCAGCGTTGGCTGACTATTAGGCATTTTGTTTGGATTATTTCTATTCTGACTATTAGGCATTTTGTTTGGATTATTTCTATTCTGACTATTAGGCATTTTGTTTGGATTATTTCTATTCTGACTATTAGGCATTTTGTTTGGATCATTTCTATTTTGACTATTAGGCATTTTGTTTGGATCATTTCTATTTTGACTATTAGGCATTTTGTTTGGATCATTTCTATTTTGACTATTAGGCATTTTGTTTGGATCATTTCTATTTTGACTATTAGGCATTTTGTTTGGATCATTTCTATTTTGACTATTAGGCATTTTCATTACCGTAGGCATTTTGTTTGGATCATTTCTATTTTGACTATTAGGCATTTTCATTACCGTAGGCATTTTGTTTGGATCATTTCTATTTTGACTATTAGGCATTTTCATTACCGTAGGCATTTGGTTTGGATATCTTCTGTTCTGACCATTTTATTAGTATCTTCTATTTAGTATTCTGACCATTTGTTAGTACCTTTATTGCCTGATTGCTTGTCGATCATCTTTGTACTTTTTTTATTTTATTCTTTGAGAATTGCTTCCATTCATTGATTATTCGTGGAATAAACATATTATAGGTGGTAACTTTAACTTTTCTCTTTTGTGTTCTTCGTCTGGAGTGTAGCTATTCTATTCTTGTCAAGTCTCGACACCCACTCGTATTAGTTAGGGAACAGTGGCCTTAGTACTCCACTGATACTCAAGGACCCAAGAGTGTGAACTCTTTAGTATTGCACGGCTGCTAGGCACGCTACCATAACCAGTTAGAGCCTGCAATTACTTAGAGTAGGAAGAAGCACTGAGCTTCTATAGGCAACTAGACCAGTGGGTCCTATTGTAGTAGTGACTAAGTTAGTTAAGGGAATATCCACCCAGCTAGGTAGGGTTACATAAGTTTTGAGGAGAGAAATGAAATGGTGGACGAAAAAAAAAAAGAAGAAGACAAAGATGATAAAAATGCACCACCCGCCCTCATAGAATTATAAAGCGAAAGAGACAGTGTGAGTAGAGAGAGTATGAATATACATGTATCTTTGTTAGAGAAAAATAGAGAGATAGACAAACAAATAGGATATAAAATATCATTGGATGCATCTTAGGGAGAAAGAGAGAGAGAGAGAGAGAGAGAGAGAGAGAGAGAGAGAGAGAGAGAGAGAGAGAGAGAGAGAGAGAGAGAGAGAGAGAGTTGGTAATGAACACTACATCTTATCCTTCTGATCTCTATGCCAAAACACTTCTTCCCTGTATTAATTAGATCTAGGCTGCAACAAAAGAGTGGAAAATAAATTAATTAAAAAAAAAATACGTAAAAAAAAATTAAAAAAAAAAAAAACAATAGAAAAAACATCCAAACCTGTTCTGAATTTGTTGAGATAAATGTTGTATTATAATGTGATTATACCTCTGGTTGACTCTCTTTCCACCTCCATCTCTCTCTCTCTCTCTCTCTTTGTATGTATGTATGTATGTATGTATGTATGTATGTATGTATGTATGTATGTATGTATGTATGTATGTATGTATGTATGTATGTATGTATGTATGTATGTATGTATGTATGTATGTATGTATGTATGTATCTTTCTATCTTTCTGCCTCTCGCTGGGTACAAATAACTACAATTATATTATATTAATAATAATAATAATAATAATAATAATAATAATAATAATAATTATAATAATAATAATAATAATAATAATAATAATAATAATAAGAAGAAGAAGAAGAAGAAGAAGGCTATCAGCGGGCATGAGATATAGATAGAGACAGGCTTAAGATAACAAATGATATATAATCTTGCAGAGAAATAAGAAGAGAGCGGATGAGAGAGGCGAAGATATATATATATATATATATATATATATATATATATATATATATATATATATATATATATATATATATATCTTACAGAAACTTGTAATAGCATGGTTAAAATAGATAACTTATAGTATAATCGCAAAAAAAAAAAAACGAAACAAAACAAGAAGTGGGTAGAATCAAAGTAAAATAAAATATCAGGTTGTAAGAGAGAGAGAGAGAGAGAGAGAGAGAGAGAGAGAGAGAGAGAGAGAGAGAGAGAGAGAGAGAGAGAGAGAGAGAGAGAGAGAGAGAGAGAGAGAGAGACGGAGAGAGAAAGAGAAGGACAGACAAACTCCAGAAAGACAGAGAAATAGAAGAAATGAAAGAAAAAATAACACTATTAAAGACTCTACCTACTACCGGATTAAGTTTAGTAATGCAATACGAAAGTGCGTATAACTAAGGTATGAGCATTCAAAATGAAAAAAAAAAAGAAAAGAAAAACATGAATTGTAAATTGTTGTTGAAAATGTTCAGAGTCGACATTTTAAAGTGTATGGAATTAAAGACAAAGTCGCAGTTTGAAGAGTCACCTTTGACAAAGCCCCAGAGGAACCAAGTAAAACTTCTTAGAGATTTGACAATGTCTGCCTTGAAACATAATAATAATAATAAACAGGCAAACAGAGAGAAAGAAAGTAGAGAGAGGGACAGAGACAGAGAGAATTCTCTGGGACAGAGACAGACAGAGAAAGAGAGCGCGAAATCGAGAGAGCTGCTACGACCTTATTCGTCCCCTAAGTTACCAGGCGTGTCTTTAGAAGCGAAGAGATAACTGGACTTTCGAAGCTTGCGTCAGGTAAATTCGATTAGCTTCCCATTGTTATCTCCCCTGCTGCTTCTCCTGCCTTTATCTCGATGAACACAGTGAGGAAAACAGTGACCTGCTCATGGTTTGAACTGAGGCCTTTCAGTCTTTGTGCAAGCTTAGTAGCACACTCGTCTAAAAATGAACAATTAACAAATGTTAGTAATCACTCAGTTTTTCTATAATAGTTTATTCGATGGCCCCTATGGTAAAACGTTTGACCTGTTATAAATGGATTTCTTAAATTGAGGTTTGAAACCACAGATCTTTCTTCACTTCTTGATTATAATATCTCTCTCTCTCTCTCTCTCTCTCTCTCTCTCTCTCTCTCTCTCTCTCTCTCTCTTTCTCTCTCTCTCTCTTCTGATCTACCTGTGGATCTGTAAATTACGCTACATAAACGTTATCAAGAAGCCCTGAGAACCCATGCCCAAATCAGCATACACTGAAACTGCCTGATAAAAGCAAAGAATTATACATCTATGCTGTTTCCAAATCTAATAAGACAATTCTTTCCGATTAAGTTCACGTTTTGTCTAAAGCTGCAGATCTACCAATATATCAACAGTACTGCGCAAGTAGTTTTTATTGAATACTAAGATAACTACATTAAAAAGCGTTTTTTATTGAACTAGCACTAAAGTCGTTTTATTTTATATTTCATGACTTTGTTTTTTTTTTAAAGCAGTTTCATCAATCTCATGATAAATCTCAACCCACCCCCCCCCCCAAAAAAAAAAAAAAAAAAAAAAAAAAAATACCCCTCGTCCCTCCATACCCACATAATGCACATAAACCAAACAGCACAAAGAGTGAGTTGAAAGTCTAACAGTAACAGGCTGCTCCAAGAATAAGGGTGCTCTTCTGATGCTGATTCTGCAGACAAGCGAAAAACACCTAGAGAGACTACCAAATATCAGTTTGAGGAGTTTGCAATTTTTCAGAATTTCAATCTATGTTTTTTTTTTTTTATGTTTTTAGTATATTTACGCAAGCTTAAAAACTAAGTAAAGCGATTTATATAATAATAATAATAATGAAGTTATTTCCTAGCGCCTCTTCCTACTTGTAGGCTCGAAGCTCTTTTACAATAGTCTATTTACAAACGTTTAACATAGTGACACTAGTCTATAGTCTAAAACATAGTCCATTAACAATTCAAACAAGCAGAAGAGGAAAAAATAAATAAGTTACATGTACAAAGAAAATAAGAAAAGACATTGACAATAAGACAAATTTCTCAGACTAATTAAGGTCTTCATGTGCAGTAAACAAATGTGTTTTCAATAGGGTCTTAAACTGACTTATAGAACTCGCCTCCCTGATGGAAAGGGGAAGGGCATTCCAGACAACTGGTGCACATTGTGCAAATGCTCTATGGCCGTCTTTTCTTGATGGTTTGCATGGAACTGACAGCAAAGCTTTGTTACCTGATCGTAAGCTACGAGTGGGGACGTACATACCGACAAGATCTACAAGATAATTAGGGGCATAGCCGTGAACACATTTGAAGCATAAGACAGCAATCTTATATTTTATCCTAGTTTGTACAGGAAGCCAGTGTAAATGCCTAAACATGGGTGTTAAGTGATCTCTTTTACGTTTTTTCAAAATGAGACGAGCAGCGTTGTTCTGAATCAATTGAAGCCTCTTTAGTGTGTCCATGGGTAAGCCATATAGTAAGGAATTACAGTAGTCTAGTCTTGATAGAATGAAAGAGGACACAAGAGTTTTCACAGCCCCTTCATTTAAAAAAGATCTAATCTGTTTAATTCTGCGTAGCTCTAAAAGCATAATTTGGGCCAAATGGCTGATATGAGGGGTCATTGACAACTTTGAATCAAAATAAACACCAAGATTTTTAGCTTTTGAAGAGAACAATATCTGATCACTATCAATGTACATGTGGTCAACAGCATATGGAGAAGCTTTTCTATCAATGCTACATGCTAGAAGCTCTGTTTTGTCTTCATTCATCTTAAGTTTGTTGACAATCATCCAATTTTTAACATGTGATATACAACTCTCAAATTTCTTTACTAAGGTAGTAAAGTTTTCTGGACGAGAAGAGGAGTACACTTGGGTGTCGTCAGCGTACATGTGATAACATAAATCAAAACTTTGAATTAGTGTGCCTAATGGTTTTGTATATATGGTGTAGAGGACAGGTCCTAATACAGATCCTTGAGGAACTCCATAGTTAAGGTCAAATACAGGAGATATATGCGATAAACTTGTACAGGAACTTGACTGAAAAGAGCTCATCGATTTGTGTACATACATGTAGAAACAGGGAAAAGAGAGAGAGAGAGAGAGAGAGAGAGAGAGAGAGAGAGAGAGAGAGAGAGAGAGAGAGAGAGAGAGAGAGAGAGAGAGAGAGAGGGAGAGGGAGGAAGGGGGCTTAGTATGTTACTGTTAGCGATATAGTGACAAGATATTGCCGGAATGGACATGAAGGACAAGGAGAGATATAGTGCTTGAGATTTGACGCCTCCGCCCCCCCGCCCCCCCCCCCCCCCCAAAAAAAAAAAAAAAAAAAAAAGAAAGAAAAAAGCGATTGAAGTTACCGAACTGGTTCAATAAGTATTCTTTTGCATGAAATAGTTTTCATTTCTATGTATCGATGCAGGATTTTTTTCACTTCTGCCCTACTCCTACGCTCCGGCTTACAAGCCTTTCTCTTTGGTTTTAAGTAAACTGGTGATTTGGCCCATATTTTACACGTATTTCTATTGCGTTGGGTCTAAAGATTTTGCAGGCACACACATCAATTGTCCGTTGTCCATTTTCGGATACACACACACAGATCAAGACACACAACCATGAGCACAACACACCTGTTCAGGCAAGTTGTTGTGTGTTTATGTTATGCTTCAACCAATGAAAAAACCCGCTTCAAAACATGACGGAAACACCCGACCAATCAGATCTCTCAATTTTGAAAGTTTCACCTTTCTTTGTTCGGCGATCCGACCAACAAGATTTGTACAATTTTTACGCATCCACCAAATGGAGGAAGGGACATGTGCTCATTGTTTACAATTTTTAATTCGGAAAATGAAAAGGATATATTTTTTAAGAATTTAGTTGGCACTACCGGTGTAATGGTAAGTTCGTTTAAGGCTTGTGTTTATTGTGATGAGGTACTTAAAACGTTTAAAAAAGGAGATTTTTTGCAACGAAGCTAAGTTCGACAAAACCCGGTTTCACCCGGCATCATCTGTGCTTCTTTGAATCCCTTTTTATTTTTAAGATCGTCACTACTCGTGTTGCTTTAGCTCTCTATAGCACCTAGTTTCACAATCAAAGCGAAACTGAAAATTCAAAATTCAAAATTGTAAACAAATCATTAATGCCGGTTACCTTGTTAGGTCTAGATCTAGTCTAGTTTCTTCATGTGGAACTAGAGTCTAGATTCGGTAGCCTACTTAGATTCTAGATTCTAGATCTAGATTAGATCTGCCTGAAATAGACAGTAATCGCCGCGTTTGGTGAGTTTTGAACTAGAATCTAGATTTCTAGATCTAGAGATCAAAGTTTTATAGTATTTTCTCTCATTCTGATAGTTGAACAAGCCAATACTTTTGTTACTTAGGTTATTATAACTATGTGGATCTAGAATCTAGATCTAGATCTAGATCTATCTAATTCTATGATCTTTCTTGTATTAGATCTAGATCTAGATCTAGATTCTAGATCTGGATCTATCTAGGGATCTAGACTCTATGCCTTAGATCTAGAACCTATGTTCTCTCCTGAGGCCTATTAGAAATTACTGCAATCTTACAATTGCAGGCACATTTTGTGCTTAAAATGTTTTTTATTCCATCCTTATTAAAGAATCTTGAGCTTCACTAAGTCTTGTCTCAGCCACAAAGTAAAATGGAATAGATCTAGATCTAGATCTAGATACTTCCACTAGCAATTAGATAGGCTAGACCTAGACGTCTAGATCTAGAGCCAGATCTAGATCTATCTAGATCTAGATCTAGATCTAGAATCTTTTACACTCAAATTTAGAGGTCTCATGCATTACACAAGTTTGCACTCTCCTCTTCCTGTGCCTTTTTTTCTTTCAAACACACTGTCTACACATGAAATGTGTCTTCACTTGTCAATGTCATGGCACAGTGGGAGTGGTTAGGCTTTTGCTTGGTAATATTCAATTCCAACAGCAAATCAATTTAATGTTTAAAAGGTCAATATTCTTGTGATCAAAGTAATGCACGATATTTCGAATTGTGCTTGCTTCTTGTGAACAAGGGCGACTGTGTTGTGCAATAATAATATTGCCTTGATTTTTAATTTTGTTTCGTTTTTCGAAGCAAGTAGGCCTATGTTTCCCACATGATCTAGATCTAGATCTATAGGCCTACCGAGAAAAAAAAATTGTGCTTTTTATTCCTTTGAACAAAGGAGGAGGAAGCTTTGAAAATTTTTTAATTTTTAAAGCCTAAAGTATAGATACCACAACTCTATGTCAACTCTATCTTAGATGTGATTCTTACTGCCTATAATTTTATTTTGCTTTTGTTGCATTCCAGTCAGTGTATTATAAAATTTAAAGTTCAATGCAGACTCTATCAGCTTTCCACTAGCTTTTTATCATCCATAATCAACATGGTTGAAACAAATGCTATACATGTGGAACAACTTATAATATAAGTTGTTCCACATGTATAGCATTTGTTTCAACCATGTTGATTATGGATGATAAAAAGCTAGTGGAAAGCTGATAGAGTCTGCATTGAACTTTAAATTTTAATTTAATTTTAATTTTGTGGGCCTTGACTATCGGCGACAAAATTTTCCCTTTATCCGTGTGTATTGCAAGGATTTTAAAAGGACTGGAACACAAAGGATTATCAAGACATAACTACTTCATTATCCATAGATTTATTTAAAGAAAAAGAAGAGGCTAAAAAAATGCTATCATTGTTTGGATCTAGACCTAGATCTAGATATTTTGCAAGGAAGACTCATTCTGTGAATCTTTTATCTATTTCATATAAAAAGCAAAGTGTTTTCATTTCCTTGCTAGAACCTTTATGTGTTGTAAAAGAATTTTAAATTATATTTTACCTCTAAACTAAAATTACAGTTTAATCTATTTTCTTTATATACCCCACAGATCGGTCTGAAAAAAATCCATTCCTCATTCCATCCTGGCACTTAGGTGGAATATAAAGCTTTTACTCCTGAGAAATAACCACTGACAACAATGGAATCATACCCTGAGCGAACAGTTGATCCACTTCTGTTTCTAAATACAGACAAGAGTGATCTTGATGCATTTTTACTCAACACAACTGCAGACTTGGCTCAGCTGGAGGAACTTCAGGCTAGTGCTACCGATGTTAAGATGGAAAATAGTCTCGATATTGACTCACTGGAACGAAATGGACATCTTGGAGACATGAACTGGCTACACAACTCCTCCCTTACAACGTTGACCCATCTGGAAACCCACAGTGAAGATACATCTGACGGTTCCAACCTGATCTCAGTAGACCCCCAGTCAGTTTTGCCGATGCAGCTTGCCGCAGAAGATAATGAGACCAAACCTAGAAACTTTCACTCCCCAGACTTTGCCAACAGTGCTGCTATGCGTCTTCATGCCAATTGCAGCAGTCTGGGCGATTCACCTGAGAATGTGTCTCAGTTGCAGCAGCATCAAGCCATTCAGTCCCCCAAACCTATTAATATCCTGCGGCAGGACCATGAGACAATCCGCATTCTGTCTGTAGCCAGTCAAGGCAGCCCAACCAGCTCTCCTAGAAAAGCTCAGAATTTTATTATTACGTCCACACGAGACTCTCCCCACAAGCCTCAAGCTTTCGTCCTTAGTCCTGCCACAGGAGGTGCCCTTCCTGCAGGGTTGACCCTATCCGCTACGAACAATCGTGTAAGCTCCGCAGGCCCTCACTTTGTGATCTCCTCACCACAAAAGCTGCATGCTATCTCTACAGACAGAAGTGGTCGTGTTCTCTTGAAATCAGGCAACAATCTTCTCTCTCCCTCACAAGCTTCTCCTGTTCTACTAGGTCGCCTTCAAACAGGCATTCAGCCTCAGGTTTGTAATCTTCTTTACTTTTTTTTTGAAATATTGAAAAAAATTTTGGTCTGCAATTCCTTTTTTTTTTCTGTATATCATGTCACAATTAACAAATCTAGGCTCAATATTTGAGAAATGAAAAAAAAAGTGGATGTCTGCTTTAAAAAATACTTTCTTTCCCTTAAATAATTTAAAGATATAAAGTTTACTTTGGACCCTGAACATTGATATAAGTATTATTTTTAAGCTTGTCATGTACTTATATATTTAATTTGTATGCTCACTGGAATGGAAGTTTTAACCTTGTCGCTAACAAATAGTTATGATTCTTACTATTCTTTTACTGTAGCTGTATCAGCATTTAGTGACCAACTCCACAATGGCAGCACCGGCAGCTGCCTCCCAGGGATTAGTTGGTCAGCAGCAGCTGGTGCAGAACCAACAAAACCCTACTGCAGCTGCAGCAGATTCCACCACAGTGTCATCCACAACTGGTTGTGAAGAGAAGGTTTACCCAAAGCCCTCTTTCTCCTATAGCTGCCTTATAGCTCTGGCCCTCAAGAATAGCAAGAATGGAAGTCTTCCTGTCAGCGAAATCTACAATTTTATGTGGTACACATTTTGTTTTATACATCTGAATTTATCTCAGAATGCATTTTTTTGGTCTAAATTAAATACCTTTGTTTCATCCTCACATCCAGGTCATTTGCTCATGCAGCCAAACACTATGGCTAGTATTATTTTAGTGGCAATTTTTTTTGCCCTGGGTTTTACTATCTTTCATCATTTTATTTTGTTCTTCACGCAAGTGTGATTCTCTGAACAGTTTTACAAGCAATGAAAAATTCTCATGGCTTACTCAGTGGCATCATAGAATCCAAGCTCATAAACCTTGAGTTATCATTATTCCTGTAGTTCGAGCTGGCCATTGCTATATACAGCTCCTTTTTTTGTTTTCACACCTCTAAAAGTTGGAAGACAATCCAAAAAATATTTTTTGTATTAAGATTCCAATGAAACATACATTTACCGTTTCCAGTGTTTAACTGAAAATTGTTATGATTGAAAAAATTCAAATTTTATATTGTTTAAAAAAAATGCTGAAATCGGTATCAAAGGATATTATTTTAACCTGTCAGATTTAATAACAAAAAAAATTTTTTTTCCAAATACAGTGAAAATTTTCCCTACTTCAAGACTGCGCCAGATGGATGGAAGGTAATAAATCTTGCCTTATGGGATTCATTGTTCATTTTTCTTGAAACCATCGTATTTATCTTTTCATTGTTATAAAGGATTTTGGATAGCTTCCTTTAATTTTGGTCACTGCCTTACATTTAATTTACTGAGTTAGCACACAATACATAACTTGAATTTGGATGGCTGTAGGATTTTTTGTTTTTGGATTGTTACTTTTACAAATTTTTTTTTTGTTACTTCAAGTGACGTGCAGTACATTGACATTCTGGTCTGTCATATATGCTAAATTGTTTCAACGGACTGCACCATACTCATATTCATGATCCAACCCTTAGAGTTGTCATGCGACCTGTGCAGTTTTTTTTTAAGTATGGATGATTGATTTAACCAAGGCTATTGGCCCTGGAAAAAGAACTCAGCTCAAGAACTTTTTGTTACTTATAATTTTTTTTTTCTCCAGAACTCTGTGAGGCACAATCTGTCCCTCAACAAATGTTTTGCAAAGGTGGATAATCCAAAGCTGAGTCAGGGTGCCAAGAAAGGTTGCTTGTGGGCTTTGAACCCTGCTAAGGTAACAAAGATGGAGGACGAAATCTCAAAATGGGGGAAGAAGGATCCTGCTGGTCTTCTCTGCAGTATGGCCTACCCAGGTGAGGGATTATGGTTGGCTGAAGCAAACTACACTTTCATTTCAGCATAAATGTATGGCAAGTTCTTTACATTATGTTCTTACCCAGTTTTTTTAATGACCTTTCTCAATATCTTATCCTGATTTCTCCTGTTTTTCGAGAAGTTTTGTTCGTTTTTCATTACAATTTTTATAAACCAAATATCATCCAAGTTTTCCCATACCTTTTCATTTGCAATTCCAGAAAACCTTGAAGCAATTGAGAAAGGGCAGGCAGGGCTTCACTACAGCAAACGCCTTGCTGCATCAGAATCCAAGCTAATCTCCAGTGTACAAGGAGAGGCAACTCCCACGAAGAATTCAACTTATTCATCATTATCATCACCACTTGCTTCGCCAGTGGTAAAGCAGGAACTTTTCTCTCCTGCTCACCATCAGGCCTATAGGCTAGAGAAGCTCCATCCCAATATTTGTGTGGAGAAAGTAGAGCCAAGAACGCCAACTAAGGCAGAGCTGTCCAGAGGTAACGTCACTTTCTCTTTAAGGATGAATCCTTATATGTTCCCAATCTTACAGGATGATTAAAGATACTGTCAAGTCTGGTTATTTCAAAGCCATTGGGATAAAACAGGACTTTGAATTATCTGGACACATAGAGAAAGGGAGTTAAAAAATGTGGATGACAGATCAAGAATCGTATTAGTATGTCCGGGGAAAGGGGCGACTACGATAGGTCACCTGGTCAGAGTGGTCTCTGTGCTTAACCCATTTCCCTTTCCTTTTCTTAGCCTTATTGCAGCCTCTTCCCTGTTATGGAGGTGGGCGGAACACACACACACACCAGAATCGCTTGCCGCACAGAGCATAGCACTACCCGTACTGTCTCTTTTGTACTTGCCAGGAAAAGCGTTTTCAGAATCGAAAAATTATGCCAAGATAGCTTGGAAATAACGGGATCCTTACTTAAAAAATTGAACTAACCAACAGTTTTTAATAAAGCTTAAAGAGAGAAATATTTGGCAAAATTAAGACTTCCAAATATCAGAAAATTCAAACTACCCTAATTCAGATTATTTGGACTCGATTCTATATAGAACAAATTCTTGGTATACCCTTATTTTCCTCTTCTCTATTTGTTTATCATGTTGAATACAGCAATATTTAATTAATAATTTTGAATGGTCAGTAGAATGGAAGAGTAATTTATTGTCACATAACGTTGTAGTTCTTATGTCTTTAAATATATTGTATGGAGGCAACATCTCCCTCATTGTACACAATAGTTCCGCAGTGAATCACTTAGTACAGCAAGTGATCTGACCTTTTGCTCAATGTCACAATGGGATCGTGCTAGTTGAGTTGAGGCTGGCGCATTGGCTGTGATATGTTTTGAAAGGAAGAAATAATGTCGGACATCTAAAATCATAGTGTAATGATTGGGTTGTGTTCCTACAAACTATCCCACAATGCGCGGGAAATTCCCGCATCTACCTATTTTTTTCCACTTGTCCAATGCGAAACAGTAAATTTTATGCCCGTTAGGCCTAGGCCTTCTCGTAGTATTTCTCTCAATCACGCAACTGAAACGAGAAGAATAAGGTCTGTAAAGCTCTGCGAATGTGCGAATAACAATGTTTTTTCGATACGCTATATATTACCTTTGCTTTTATACTTATTATTATGCTGTCAAGACTGGGTTAGACCATGTCAAAGATATCGATCCCATGTTGTTTTCTTAATCGTTTAGGCCTATTCTTCCAAATAACAGTGGTCTCTCCACTTCGCATCCAGTCCTCGGACCTTGCTGTCATTTGTCATTTTCCCACTTTTCATATTTCAAAAGTTTGCGGGTCTGGTAAAACAATTTCTTTGTTCAGGTCCTAATTTTTAAAGATTTGTTAAAATAAAAAAAAACAAACTGATATTGAAAATAATTTCTTTTTTGTTTGGAATTGGGTATATAAATTGTATCATGAAAATCGGAACTTTTTTTTTTATCTTTTTTTTTTTGCTTGACGATGGGTCACGAGTGATGGATGAGATAGAGCATTTTGCAGCCTTTCTTAGTGAATACATGTCGCAGGTGTATGTATCGCAGTAGTTTATTATTAGGACTCAGTCTTTGTGGCGATTGATAAATGGTAAAGTAAAGGGAGATTACTTTTAAAGATCATGCCCAAGCAGTGTTTTTAATTTACTTTTGTTTTTTGTTAACACTTCTCTCTCCATAAGGCCAACAGAGTTCGTTTGAAAACATTTCATGTATGTGGCAGTAAAAAATTTGCTAGATATCCTAAATTAATTGAAACGAAAAACAGCGTTACACTTATACACCGAATCTCTTCATAATGAGGAGTGTAAATAAGTGAACAAAATAATATGGTAAGTAATATATCGACCTTCCATGTTCTCTCTTTTCTCCACCTCCAATATCTAACTGTAATTCACAATATTTAATAAGAAAGAAGGAAATAAAAAGTTTTATTCGTAATACTTAACATCATGATTTTACAATAATGAAATTAGATCACAATTGGTTTAATTTTCACTGTTAAATTAAAACTTAAGTATAGTTAAAGTTAATATGAGCCCCTAAACTTAAAATTATATATGTCACCTGCTGTAGAAACTTTCACAGATCGTACGGATAATAATAGACAGCCATTATTCACAGACCATAGCTTAAAAGTAAATAACATCACCAACTTGAAAACACAAGGGTGTTTACCAAAACCTGCTGATCCAAGTGAAGTGGAGTTTTTAGAAACTCACTGTACCAATATTCGTATACGATCTTATGGCTCAAAGCATGTGTAAAACATAAAGCACTGGAGTATAAGACTGTAAACTCAATCAATAGAACAACTGTCTCTTAAGAGGACATGCTTAGCTGAAAGGGTTTTCTACATCTATGCACCAAATTGGCCGTAAAGTATGGAATCTGAGGAAGAAGGGAGGATATCAACAAGACAAAAAAATAATTCCCTTTGATGGTGACAGTCCTAAAATATAAACAAATTTGCCCGGCCTCATGCAGAAAAATATGGGACCCGTAGGCAAAGCTTGGGGGAAATTAGTAAGCAGGTGGTACAGATAAATACCAAGCCAGCAGACATCAAAGTGTTTTTTGTTTTCTTTTAATTCACTTGTCCTTTAGAAACATAGGACCAGCAGAATAAAGGTAAAGATTCAGAAGAGCAACCTGGTTTTTAAATAACTTAACTAACCTTATGTTTTCTTCATACTTTCATGAATCAGTGGTAAGCAGTATGGAAGTATCCTCCCCTGTTCAGAGACACGAGGTGTCTTCACCTGCAGGCAGGGCCCAAACTCTTCAGGCCACTCGATTAGATCCTGGCCTAGATCTCAGCCATCTAGAATTTCCTGTGTCGCTTAATTCTGATGCTCTTGCTGATATAGTGCTACAGGTATGGTCTCTTTGATTGAATGTTTTATTTAAAGATATCCAGTTAAAAGATGCTATCCCATCACTCCCTTGGTATCCATTAGGAGTGAAAAATATCAGTAAAAAATGAAAAAATTTTACATATCATATGTATCATTGCTGATTAATGTAGATTCATCCTACTTGTTATTTCTTGTTTAATGAAACAGTTTTTTCAAAATTTAGTGAGTCATGTTATATTTAGAATTTGACATTTTCAGCTCAGGAATATCTTTATGTTTCAATTTCTTTTATTTATAATGATTGGAGGTTTAACCTTGGTCTTATGAGAGCTGTAAAATATTTTATTGATTGCACCTTACAGCATGTGAAAGAGTCTTAGCATTATGAATGTAGAGATACCAGCTATTGTTCTTACTGCTTACTGTTTATTTGGAAGTTTATGCTTGTCAAAATAGCGTGCGCTGTACGTTGGTTTTGAGAGTTTTCTGTTAGTTAATAGAGAACATCTTTTTAGAGCCTGTACCTATGTTGATCTCATCCATTTTGCATTCCTATAAGAGTAAGCCCCAAACTCACCTTCAGTGTGGCACTCAAATATCAAGGCAGATCATGAGATGCTCTAACTCTAAAGCCAAGTGTGCTCTTAAGAAATTCAACCAGCAATTGCTGGATAGTGATAGACAGAGATGCAGTAAGCATAAATCTTCAAATCAAACCAGTTCCAGTTTCCAAAGGAAAACACCATGCACATTTGAAATGAGCCATTTCTGTTTTAGATGAACATTCAGAACAGAATTTTGTGAGATTTATGCCTCACAGACTCAGAGAACTATGCCCTCGGTTATCCTACCACTGCATGCTAACCACCTTGTCAAGAATATAAAGGAAAAAATGTAGGCATTTTGAGTCTGTTGGGAAAAAAACCCCCTATAATTTGGCATACCTAGATATCAACTATTACAGTTCATGTAAAAACATCCTTCACTGAACACTCCTCATTGTCAGAAATCTCACTCCAACACGTCTGATGTAGAGCGGGCCTGTTATTTTACTATAACAGTTTGATTTGCAGCTAAAAATCGTAAATGAGTGTAAACTAATGTACTTTCTATTGAGTCAACTGAGGGTCAGGCATATTTTTGTGTAAAGGCCTTGCTACATTTGTGACACTTCTTACGTTTTCCTACTAACCCGGAGAGAGCCCATTTAGGTACCTAATCCTTCAACTTGATATGTCTTTTCTCAGAGTTCCATGTGGGATGAAGACCTAGAGAACACAATTGACATCGATTTGATCTGTGATTCCCCCACACCGGGTGTGGGGGCCCACCCCACTACACATTCCCCGCTGACTCTGCGACCGCCCACCAACAATCCAAGTTCCACGGTCCCGTTAGGAGGGGTCCTCGCCAGCACAGGTAGCTGTAGCACCCCGCCCTCTTCATAGCTTGCCCAGATAGGTGAATACCCACCTCCTCACTGCGGTTGTTGCTAACACTTATCTCTGATTGTGTATGCATTTGAATTGTTGTACTATTCAAGCTGCTTCATGTTATTTGTTGAACGTATAATACTCAAGATATCTATATCAGAGGTGCCTATGATTCCAGAAAATCCGGATTTGTTGTATCCAGGAAAGGCCAATTTGCCTGCTAATTCCAGTATTTTCAATATTTGTTTCAGCATTTAGACTGAGCCCACATAAACCATTATATAATCTGTTATTTTCGTTTTTGTTTCGGGATTTGCATGACCCAAAACATCCTAAGAAAAAACAAATAGTGAAAATATAATTCTACGGCGAGAATATTTTTTCGTTATCGAGTATCAACTTGTGTGAAGGTATAAAACTGGGCGATAAAATCTATATATTATAGATATTGTGTATTTTTGTTTATTATTTATAGTTTCAATTCCAATATCGAGATTTGTATTATAGTTGAAACCGTCCAAGTTATTGGTGCCAAACATTTATTTTATTAGTTTACTTTACTGCACATTCGTCAGAAAATCATCCTTCTCTCCGACTTCACACCCAGAGATCTAGTTGAAATTATTTTATCATATTCAGCTCAAATGTCTTTTTACAAGAAAAGATTAAGACAAAAAGAGCAGCATTTAATGTGTAAGCCTAAATATAGGCCTTTATGTATACTCTGATGAGTAAGCTTTTATGGTGCCTCAGATGAACCAATAAAATACAGTAACAGCTTGTTTGGGGGACACAGATGTAGATGAGCTACACCTCTTAGTCTGAGCACAAAAAGCAGATTAGCTTAATCAGAAAGAGAAAAAATGCTCACAATCATGGCTCTTTGGACAAACCAATTTTGTTTTAATTTAGGGGGGAGGGGGGAGACAGAGAGAGAGAATGCTTCTTCCTAAACCGCTAACAGTGACCAATTTTAAAAAGTTATGTAAAAAATTGTGTGCCCGGTTCTTATCCCTGGTTTTATTATTCCTTTTATACTTAAGTCCTATCTTATTTGTTTCCAACAGCTGTATGGCTTATTTTATCAGTGCTTTAAGTGAAATTAGCAGAGACTGGTGTCGTTTTTTTTTTAAATTATCAATGTTGCGCCATGTCCCTTATTTTTGGGGGTGGTTTTCCAGAAAAGGAATGGTTTGAGTAGGCACCACAGATAATTATGATAATGTTTGGCAAATAGTCCCAAAGAGTCAATGGCTAAAATTCAGAATTGATTCAAAGAAAAGCATTGCAAAATTTTATTTCGTTTAGGAATATCAAATTTTCATCCTTAATTTGTAAACTCAAAAAAATTGTCTGTTGTACCATGACTCAATTAGGTTTGTTGCAAGACATTTTGAAGCTTGATTCTTTTTCTGTGCTTTCTTGTGTTGAATGTTTCTAATAATGGTCAACTGGTGTATTTGTTGTGACTTTTTAACGCAATCTAACTTATTTTTATCTACCTGGCTATCAATCATTTAAATCTGTTCAGTATTAAGATACCAATCGTTTCTTAAATAAAAGATGCAAAAAACTGACAAGGTAGTTTAATTTTTGCTTTCTAGCCATGAGAAATTGCATATATGGACACTGGTGTTATTGAAACAAGAAAGAAACTTTTTGTGACTTTACCAGAAATTAAAACTTATTCTCGTCTTCTTTGAGACTGCTAAGTGATCTGATACATATCAAAATGGATTTACAAAGTGAATTAATAAAACCAGATAAGACTTTTGACCTGTAATGGGTAAAGCAATTTGAGTCAAATCTACCAAGACCCTTGCTTACGATAATTGTTATATGGTGCTTCAAGCTATACAGTTATATCATTAGCAAATAATGTTCCTTTAGTTCTGTTTGTAATTTGCTCTTGTTTTAACTGTGATGTATTATTATTGCTTCGAATCGTTTAACTTATAATAAATGGAGAGCTGTCATAACTGATTACTAGGACTGTCCTTTTTGGCATTGCACTCAAACGCTTCATCCTAGAATTTATTGTCTGATTTTGCCAATACAGTCTTAGTAAACTTTTTTACTACCATGTCTCAATATTACTCTTTAACATTTAAACTGAAAAACTTTTTTACAAGTAAAGCGCAATTAAGCTTATTTAATTTTTGATATGAAATTTCTCGGTTTGATGTATTTAATTTTCTTTAAAAGTGTTTTTTAGACTGTTTTTTCATGAATTTTTCATATTTTACTACTACAGAACACAGTTTGAGATTTCTCTATTTTCAATCATTTCTTCTTGTTTTTTTTTAATTCTAAATTTGATTCAACTTTCAGGTCCACTGAGCCCGTCCATACACCCTCTGTACAGTCACATGTTGAACAGTCCCGTCCAATCAGTGAATCCTACGCCAGCCAGTGTGCGCACCAATTTGTTTGGGGTCTCATCCCCACTCAAGCCCCTCTATGTTTGAACCTTGCTAACTCACGTGCTGTTGTTTTTCAAAAATATGTTTTGTCTTCTTTAAACTATGGGTTTCAATATTACTGTCACAGACGAGCTGCATCAATCTCTTAAAACATTTTGTGCCAGTTACTGGGCTAGTGTTTGTAGTCAATCACTTATTTTTAAACATTTTTACACCATATTCAATGATCCAACTTGTTGATATTTTTTGATAATGCTGCTCATGTCATTTTTCATTGACAGCTGGAAGCTTCAAGAAAGCTGTCAAGAATCTGGGGGGCTGCTATTAAAGGCTCGGTTCGTTTTGCAGGGGAAATATTGGTGTAGGAAAGTTTTTAACTGTTAAGTCTTCCAACGAGTTAGTAATTTTTAATCTTGGTGTTACTTAATTTTATTTAACATAAACCATTTTGTGTTCAAGATCATGCTATATTAAATTTTTAAAGTATATGCAGGATCCCATTTCTTTTTTTCTTTTTTATTCCTTCACTGGTGTTGTAAGTTGCATCTTTTGACAAGTTACATGTCAATGAATTTATTAAACTTGTTGGAAGGTTGTCAAATTATTTTTAATCAGTTTCTTTTATCAAAATCCTTTCAAGACCTCAAAAAAATATCCGTTCTTTGGTTAGGTCCAAAGACATACTTGGGGTTAAAGACCTTGCTGTAGTGGTGTTGACTGTAAGCTAGAGCTCTCCTGATCTGAGACCCTAGGAGGTTCTTCACAGTTAAAAATCCACATTGGAGGATTGAGTTTGTGGCCTTATCTTCTTGGTTCCCTGCTGCAAATTTTTTCATTGTGAGCTAACAGTTGGCAGTTATGTCACAAATGGAATAACTTTCGCTCTTTTGAGTCCTATAATCATTATAAACACACTATGGCATTCAGATGCAGTAATAGTTTTTTTAAAAATGAAATAAAAGACTTGATATTCCTTGTCTTCTGAATATTTTAGTTTGCTCTTAACTAAACATTGGAGAACATTGCATGGACATTCAGTAGTTGAAATTTCAATAGCCTTTTATATTTGTCTTGTTAAAATCTGCCACAGTAACTGTGGCCATTTTTTTATGTATCCGCTTTTAAGTTATGTTCTTTATTTTCAGTGTGACATAAGGTGTAACTTTTTTAGAGATTTTATATAGCTTTTAACTGTTGACATTTGAAGATTTGATAGAGAGTAGATTGTTTCACTTTTTGTGAGACAATATGGTTGTCTAAGCTCTTTAATTAAGCCAAAGAATTCGCTGTATAAATGCTGATTTGAATCAACTAGATTTGGCGATTTGCTGAACCAGTGGTGGATTTGAGATACTCAACATATGATCAATATTTGCTTGAGCCAGTTTTATAGGTGAACTGTCAATATGAGCTTTTTCAGAGCTCTTCTTGTTTGTTGAAGAATGCAAGCACTTTTTTTATTGTTTTTTCTAAAGAGTTCCATTTGGTATTATCAGCCTATATTACAGAGACCACAGAGAAGCTGGGGAGGTGATATTATGGATGCAGTCAAATTTATAATAAATGTAGACTGAGGCTATCCTTAGCCTCAATGTTTTGAAACTTAGAGGAGGAATGGTTACTGCCCATCCCCAAGTTGATCTTGAAAAGGAAATTAAAGCAGTTTTAATTCAATCATGGGTCTTCCAAGTAGCATTTATTTTCTGAAGTTGTTGGCGCAAATTCTTCTTATTCCAGAACTTCTAAATGCATTAGCAATAAGCAAAAGCTGTTGGTGTAATCTTTGATTTAAAACCCATTGTTCTCGTTCTGACAAGATGTGAGTTTTGAACGTTATAATGAATCATAATGGTTTTATGTTTTTTGACCAGGTTTTTTATTACACCACCAAAAAAAGCATTGTCCAATATAAATGATGGTCATTTAAATCTTTGGCATAGTTGGCATTTTGAAAATAAATTTTGGATTCCCATAACCATGGCTTCTTCTTGCAAAGAAAGAAATGACGATTGAGGACTCCTAACATTTGATTTACTTTACACACCTGTTGGTGTCTTGTGAGTGAACTTAAGAAGTATCACAAGATTCTACTCTTTCCCATGATTTGAAAGGGATCCATTACCAGTGTGGACACATCTGGGGAATTATCTTCTTAGGTAATCTAAGAAGGTACCTGTGTGACAATGTGAAAGGCTTCACTGATGCATGTAAATACTTTTGAAGTACACACATGATTCTAAGGGTATGATCTGCCTGAGGAAGTTTGTGGCATAATTTTTGTGTATCGCACTAATTAATTTATGTAGTATTTTTGTAATTTATTTTTTATCACCCCATTTTAACGTTTATGCAGAAAATACATTTAATCTGTTTTTGCCATATCCAAAGGCAGCATCTCATGAATGGTGTACATATTATGATCAATACAATTTTATTCCTTTTTTGTTACTGTAAATAAAGTTGAGGTGTAAATCATGTATTGCCACTGTAAAATGTGCCAAATCGTTATTTTAGTTACATGCATGTGTATTGGGGAGCCATCTTCCAGCCATGTTCCCTAGTCATGGAAGTGATTACCTGTGACAGCTCTGAATATTTATTTATGAACAGAAATACAAAAGACACATCACACTCTTTCTTGTAAACCCGAAAGAATACCCTGGCTTTCCTTTAATTGGAGCAGATATGGACAAGACATTAACAAGATTCTGTAAAAACCTTTAATTTAATACTTGTAAATAGAAACATGTCCAAGGAGTAACTTTGAAAAGCTTTGCCTCCTAAGTTTGGTATGAATGTGTCATTTAAAATATGAAAGCAAGTTTTTAAGGAGTTTTTTTTAACTACTAAGGAAGTCTAATAATTTATATAGTCTGATGCAAATTCCCTGTAGTCCTAGAAATGGGCCATTCTGCCTATTTGAGTTAAGGCTGTGTGTGAAGTTTTAAAAATGGTGTGATTCTGTCATGCTTTTTAAAATTTTCTGAAAGTTTTCAATATTTCTCTCTGTGCAACAGATTAGAATTTTTATTGCTGACTTTTGAAACATTGATCTCAAGAAATATACGATTGCAAAGCTAAGGTAAAATAAAGTTAACTTCCTATCAAGTTTGAAGCTGTGTGCCCATTAACTCATTGATTTTAGATTGATTCAGTGCTTTACAAGCAATATCTGCTTTCTCCATGAGAAGTGATCCTGGTTTCCTTTTACGTGTATTTGGTCAGGATGAACTCGTCGATTCCGGCCTTGAATTCCCTCTGTCAGGGATTTAAAAGATTTCTGTTTGACAAAAGGATCTCAGGATATCAATTGTCAAGTAAGGTCATTGTGTTGGCTATATATGTTGTCTGTAATTTGGGTGTTTGGCTGATGACTTCAATTTGATTATTATACATGTATTGTCAAAGCTGGTTCTGATATAAATTATCAGTCAATTACTTTTTGATGATAGAATCATACCTATGCGTTTTGAATTGGGGGTGGCCCTTAGTAATGAAGTCATGGACAGTTAATGTTTCTCTCCCTTTTTCTTCATTTTTAGTACATGTATGTTTTGGCAGTGGGGACTGTTCCGTCC
Source organism: Elysia crispata (assembly GCA_033675545.1). Taxonomy (NCBI): domain Eukaryota; kingdom Metazoa; phylum Mollusca; class Gastropoda; family Plakobranchidae; genus Elysia; species Elysia crispata. The sequence continues at coordinate 28,045 of JAWDGP010002504.1, forward strand.
TTCCAATTTTTACGTTCCAATTTGAATCTTCCACCAATGTGTGTTCACTACTATGGGGTCAGCAGACTTGAATTCTTCTGTATATCAAATGTACACTATTATTGAGTATGTGTGTTTGATTTAGTAATGCAGTTAATTTTGTAGCTTTTACACCAGGTATATGCGATTTTCAATTTTATAGAACTACCTTTAGTTTCAGTATTATTTTTACATCAAGGTGAACAGCACTTCAGAAATTTTCAGTTTTTACAGAAACTTTATATGAAATTGTAAAGATGTACAGAACCAAAATGGTGTGAGAAAATTATTGGAGGATATAATTGAAATAGTCTGGAGCTTTTTTTTTCCTTCTTTTTATGCGTTTTCTATGTGGATACTATAGATTTTTATGCCTTGATTGAGTTTGAACTGATAAGAGTTATCTTATACAATAATGAACCACATGAATTGTTGTTTGAAAAATATTTTATACATTTTATATCTATGAGTCGACGAAGTATTGACTTTATAAAAGAGGGCGAAACTGAAATTGTAAAAGAGTGTGTGGGTGATGTGAACAGTTCACAGAAACGGAACTGTAGCTTTGGTTTTAAATAATGTTCTTTTGCATGTTTTGTTGATACAATGGCCTCCGAAGTGAAATCAAAAATAATTTCTGTTTTTACAATGTTGACCAATACATTCTGAATCTGCTGCAGAGATGACAAATTTTTGGCTAAAGCAATAATTTAAAGTCCGAGACTGAACAAAAAACCTTGGTTGCTTTCTTGTATTGTAAGATGGGAGATTTCATTCCTAAATCAAATATTGTAAATATCTATTATGTTCTGTTTTCTATAGCCCAAGTAGTTGGTAGAAAATAATTGTATGGTATTTTTTTTTTTTCCCCGTGAAGGTAATTACACCATGGTACATGTAGACCTATTTGTAT
>JAWDGP010002505.1:0-27500 GCA_033675545.1 Elysia crispata
GACTGAACTGATCGAGGGCGGGAAACACGTCCGACTAGATGAAGAAGGGAAGGGGTCAAAAGGTGAAGGGGAGCTCAAGGACGACGGAAGTACACTCGAGAAGGCGCAGACGCACATCAGTGAGAGGGAGGCTACCCAAGGAGGATCGGGAAGTCCCGCCGGGGACGCCACACTCGGAAGCAGGGACCAGACTACGATTTCCAAACAGGCAACCCAGGTCTCATTACAGGCGGGCAGAAATCGTTCCTTGGCCAGGTATTGACTGCTGCGTTAGGCCAAAATACACCGAGTGGAAATAATTGGAATTTTAAACTTGTGTTGCATAACCACATGTGTATTCTATACATAACAACATAACATCTATACCTTCGTTCCGCCCCTCTTTTTGTTTGATGTTGTTTGAAGATAAAACCAGTGTGGGAATAACAGTGTTCTGTGGTTATGAAATAAGTGAGTGAAAATAATAATCACCTGCCATTCTGTACAGTTGCCTTCAATTGTTATTGTGAATTCTCTATAAGCATACCACTAAACCAGCTATACTGCGTGTTCTCTCTCTCTCCATCTCCCTTTCACTCTCTCTGTGTTTTATATACATGTATATATAATTCCTAGATGGTTGATGTGGCTTAATTTTGCAATTCTTTTCGTTATCACATCCCGTTGTTTCAGTGTGAATAATTAATATCAATAATATCAATATACTAGAACTCTTCATAATCCTTGTCTGGAAAGAACAGAGATATGCACGGTGTATGTAAGGAGAAAAGCCAATGGAGATATAATAATAGAAAAACGAAAGTGATAGTAAATGTAAATAGTCTTTAAATATACAGGTTCTTCTCACAGAATCATGTTACATTTAAATGAAATCGATGTTTTCAATCGTATATATTACATAAGTTGAGAATCAGTAGGATATTTTTTTCTTCTGACCAATTCTTACTACTTAACCATGCATTCAGAAAAGATGGAAGCACCAGCTTTGCATCTCATAACTCCTACAACGTCTATGTTGAAAGTTACTATCTGGTACATTACATTTTATAGATTTGAAATAGTCAATAGCTGTCAATTTTTTTTTATTAAAAAAAAATAGGAATAGAAGAGATAGCTGAAGATGGCTGATTTCAAAACTAGAGATAGCTCTGCTTTGTTTCTGTTACTCAGTTTGTACTGCAAAGAAATCAGAGAAAAACAATTCTGAAAGCATCCATTTGAGAAACTTTGCACTACTTGTGTGCACTTGCAATGCAGTATAATTTCCAAGAGAGTAAAGATAACTTGTAATTTTTGAAGAGTGTTACAGCTTTATGTATATTGTGTAACATATTAAATTTTACTATGGATCTGAGGCAGCAATTCAAAGTCGAATCAGCCACTTTATTACAGCGCTGTTGTTTTTTTTTTGTTAATAAAAACTATTAAAATGTAAAGTTACTGGTTCTTACTTAATCAAAGGTGAAATACTAGTTTCGTAACATTTTGTTGAAAATGATAATATGTTATCACCCTCCCTTCCTCTTTTCTTTTCATTACCATTCTTTGTATTTCCCAATCAGATGCAATCTTCTCAGCCATGGTTTGGCAAGGACGATCCAGCTAATCAGTTTAACACTCCCAGAATCCTCGAGTTGGATGTAAACAGGATGCTCATTGGTCAGAATAATGTAAGGTGGGTGGAGTGTTTTTCTTATTCCCAATTGAACAATGGTGCAGTTTAGTGGGCATATTTATTCTCTCCTTTTTTTATACCCAACAAAACAAATCCATCACGCTGTATATCAAATGGCTCAGGGCGCGAAGTGTTACTCTGACATTAAGATGGTACAATCTTAAAAATGTGGTCAGAGCTATCTATCTAGACCTAAAAATTCACCCTACCTATCCAGTCCCTTTGACTGAGAGGGATTCAATGATGTTGCTCTAAATCTATAATATCAGGATGCAGAAATCCCAAAAAGCCACTCCAGGTACTGTGCTAAGATTAACCCTATCTCTATAAGGCCTTTAAGCTGCAGTGGCCTACAAGGTGGGTCATAATGACCCTGATATTACTTATTACAGTGTATAGTTGATGAAAACTAAAGAAATTTGAGCTACCAAGAAATCTCTGAGATAACTCAGCAATATTTGCATTATTGCTGCTGCATAGGTATGTCATGAAAATAGAAGCCAATAATGGAAAAATTCTACTATTTTATTTATGTGTCATATTGAAACACTGTATGTCTAGATACAGTATAAGTTGCTGCCACACTGTCAAATATATAAAGCCTACAACTTTTCAAAACTTGTTTTCAAGTGTAGGTTGTAAGATGTAAGTGGCATATCTAAAAGCTCAATACAAAAGCATTACTTTTTTTTCGGAAAAAAAAAAAAAACATTTGCAGACTCCCTTGGGCCAATATGACCCACCGAGTAGGAAGAGGTTAAAAAAAGGTTGAAGTTTTAGAAACCTCAAGACCATTGCAATCTAAGACATATAAGGTTTTACATTTTTAGAAAGATTGAGCAAGAAAAAATGATAAATGTGAGTTGGCTATTGTGAATCAGGTACAATATGTAATTATATCATTATTGAAGCTATAGAGCATCTCTATTACTAGAGCCATTTTAAATATTTTGATAATTGTTGTATTAAATTAATGCCTCCTAATATTTCCCAAGGAGTTAGAACTGAGATCAGCTTGTTCAGCAATGTTTTGAGTAGAATATTTATAAAGCATGTAGAAAAAATTAAGCGTCATATTGCTCATTACTTTTTTTAACTAGAACTTATTAAAAATAGAAATTAGACATTTAGTGGGACAAATTTAATCGATAAGTGCATTTACAGCATAAACAGGAGCAAAATATTTGGAAAAAATAGAAAAAGTTTAACTCATTCAAACTATAAAAATATACAGGGCCTTAATGACAATAATGGTATAAGATAATTCATCTTTTTAAACTAACTTAACTCCTTTCTCATGATTTCTCACACACAGTCTGAGATGTTTATGAGGTCATCAATGAAAAAAAAATCGCATGAAAATTTACAAAATTATTGACGATCATGTTTGATAAAGATACTTGAAAAACAAGGGAAAAAAGTTTCCCTTTTCAAATGCTATCGTTTCAAATTCAAAATAAATTTTAGCATTCTGCTCAATACGATTGATTTCTAAAAAGATATGAGGTTTTATTTTTCCTGGAAAAGCAGCCACAATTCCGTTTATGTAGTTTCACTGCTTTAATTTTCTGCACATCACTATCCTCAGTTCAATAGTGCCTTTCCCACCAAGTGAGGATCGACTTCTGAATGCCAACAAAAATATGTTGCGATCGTATGTGACGGTAAACAGACCTACAGCGCCGCTCGTATCGGGCGAGAGACCTTCGTCACGTGGGTGGCCGTGGATTAAACATGTGGCGCATCTAGATCACTTCAAGGAGACTAATAGATCGGTGGATCACTTGATATCTTATGTGGTTTTATTACAGAAGGAGTGAGAGAACCCATCAATGTTGTACATGGACTGCAGCATTGAAATATGTTTACACTGGGAAATTCAACCAGCAATCGAAATATTTTATACTTGCAAGGGAAACCAAAGAGCATACTCTGGCTTTTCACTGTTTATGATAATGGTCTCAAGGCAGGCATTTGGCTTTAACTTACAGTCCTATGAATAAATCCCATTTTGACAGGCATACCCTGTGTTTTTAGGGAAAGCTTACAAACTCCTCACCTGTTAAGGTGTAACAACATTTGCGGTACAACAGGCAGAGGAAAATATATGCAGTACCCCTGTTAAGTCACTGCCACAATGTAAGACACCTTTTTGGTTTTGTAAAAGCTGAAGTAGGTGGCTTACCATACCATGCAGGGCCATTGCAGAGTAATTTGATCCGTGTTTGATAATTTTCCTCACTCCATTTCATTTCAAAGTTATCAGCGGATTTTGTACTTTCTTGTGGAGCAAAAATGTGTAACCATGTTATGTTTTTTTTTAAGCTGAATATAAAAAAAATGTTTTATAGAGATGAAAATATATAGGACAAAACCAAGGCAGTTAGAAGTGATCAGTTCTGCATCTGTCAAAAACTTGTTTATACAAGGACAGATAGTTTCAAAAGTTTGATAAGTCTAGCTAACAAGTTTCTAAACCTATGACTAAAGAACTCAATAAATCCATTTCATGATTTTAGGTGGCTTTTTGTATTTATATTAGAGTTATGACCATTTCAATTTTTAGCTCTTTATTGCATGACAAGAATTAATTGTATGCACTAGAAAAAGCCTAAGATGACCTTAGTAAAACAGGCTAATTTAAACAATGCCCCATTCATTTGCTTTTTGTTTCATACTACAGGTGGCTCAACAAAATCCACTGGGAGAAAGGCAAGGGTGTCGCAAATTGAAAAGGAAATCCCAGAGGCTCTACCCATACCACATCCTCTACCTTCAATCTCAAGCATTCAAGGAGATGAGGGGTATGAAGAGGAAGAGGAGGAGGAGGAGGAGAGAAAGAGAGAAATAAGGGCACCCTCTGTCGCTTTCAGTGACGAAGACGATAATGAGGAAGAAGAAGAGGAGGATGGAGAAAATGAGAATACAGGTTAGTTTGTTATGAACTATTTACTTTTGTTTGGTTGGAAAGGGAAGATCGGAAAAGGCTTTTATTTTCCTTCCCATCTCTCTCTCTCTCTCTCTCTCTCTCTCTCTCTCTCTCTCTCTCTCTCTCTCTCTCTCTCTCTCTCTCTCTCTCTCTCTTTCTTTCCTTCCCTTCATCCATTTTTCTTATAGCAGTGGTGTTTCAATTAGAATGTTTGCCCTGTCATATTAGATGATTCAAACATGTGGTCGATCTTTGGATAGGATAGAGGCCTCATGTGATCAGTAAAACCATGCCTGAAGGAGGATGTCTTCAAAGACAAAAAAGGCATGAGAGTAGCTTGTAGTGTATGGACTATACTGAACTCTCTGTCTATCCCATACTTTCTATTCTTTTTCTTACAAGTATCTCTCAAATTAACTTTAACAATCAAATCCTCACATGAGCCGATATATTCATATAGGCAATGACCTTTACTACTGTACACTCACGTGGGGTTTTTCTCTTTGAAAATTCTTTGGTAAGGTTCAGAGTTTAACTAATATCAAATATCTAAGTGAACAAACTGAAATTTGTGGCATGACTCACTCAATATATCATACACTTATAATATTCGTGTTTATACCTCTACTACTAGTTTCGACCAATCTTGATTAACAAATTAGTTTATAGATTCTTCTATGTGACCAAGGATAAGAAATCAAGCTCTACAGGTCAGGTATGAATTCCTCCTCTCCTATGGTAAGACAATGGTGGAACAAAACTACTATAAAATTTCTTTAGCCATTTGCAAGACATTATTAGAAAAGTGCATCAATCAATCAATCAGGTGCCCTGCTCTTTAGTGAAGGCAATCATGACCTTCCACGCATCTTGATCCCTCCTTTCTTTTAGCGCTTGCATTACTCGTACTACACTTAGCCACCCAACATCCTGTCTTGCTTTTTTCCCTTGTAGCATTTTTCTTGGTCATTCCAGTAGACACTTGAAGATGGATACTAAAGAAAAAGAAGTAAATTGTTCACTCTTTACGCATGGTATGAGCTCTCTGTCCACAACTGTTTTTCCTCCTTTGATATGTTTTCTTGTTCTCTTCTTTTTTTTCATGCAGAGCCTCCACATAGTTCCCGGTTCCTCTCTGTATCACTCGGTCGTCACCAAGAATGAGGATGAGGAGGATGATGATGATAATGATGACAAGGAGGACACAACTCTCACACAGGATTAAAGCAGGGCAAAGTGAAAGCCCAGAGATGGAGGGAAATACACATCTCTTAATTAAATATTTACTCTTTGCAAACAATGCGAGAAGGAGTATTTTGAATACCTGTAATGTAGCATTATTTTGAATGGAGCCCTAAGATTTAGGAGAAAGTTTTCATTGATTTCAATTTCCTTTCCATGAGAACAAATGTTTTTATTTACTAAAGATTCATAATTTTTCTTATCAGGTAATAAAAATGGATTATGTTTTCATTATACAAGTTCTTAGATAACCATAAGTGGAGCATGAAGGGAAAAAGTTGGAAAAATATTGTATGTTCACAGCAGTACTATCTTAAACCATTTTACTCTGGTTGTCAAACTTAAAGAGGACCACACAACCAAGCTAGAACAATTCGGCAAAAATAATATTCAAAATATGATTAGACTTGCTCCAGAAAGTAGGAGAAAAAATATGGTACAGTTTGAGATTGAGTCGGGCAAACTGTTTCATATCCTTAACATTGTCCTTATTGTAGTACTGAGCTTTTGCATTGCTAAAGTGTTTACCTTACTTAACTCAGGCCTAAGATTCAAGAAAGTTCATATTGTGTACCGCCTGGATAAAGAGTTTCACAGGTTTTCAGCTTATCAGTCTTTATGTGATATTGAAGCTGCTGAAATTTCCTAGACTAAAATAAACTCATAATGCACAGTTGTTTAAATTATGAGAAGGATCCAGCATATAGGTTTCTCAGCCAGTTTGTTCATGTAAACTTAAGGATGAGACATTTACTTTAATTTTTTTTAAGCTCAGTACAAAGTGTTTCGATCTATTTCTGCTGGATAAGAGCCTTTTAAAATTATTAGTGCTTTTTCAGAAAAATGGGGAAAGTGCATCAAATAGTTTAAAGTATAAATGGAGACTTAGAGTAATACATGTAGTACGAATACATTGCCCTTAAAATTCAATGAATGGAGGAACAAGAAAAAAAAATAAAGAAGAAAAGTAAAATGAGTATTTGAAATGATAATACCGAAATGTCCACTCGTTAACTCCACCCTGGATTTTCTACCTTTTTTATTTTCTTATTTTTTTTTGTTTTGTTATGATAAAGTCTCAACAGTGTTTGAGGCCACAAATCTGCTACTTGTAAATTTATACGAGGAAAAAAGGGTTGATTGGGATACAGGAAGTATGGGAGGGTAGGGGCACTAGAACTGTGATCATTTATTGCCAATTAAATAAAAAAAGTGTTATATTTTTAAATTTTTGCCGTCCATTTATGTGATACTGCACTTTAAGGGATAATTTTGAATTTATATAAAGTCTATTTTGCTCACTGATTGTATTTGGAAGGTTTAATTTTTTTTCACTCTGAAATAGCTGTAAGTGCCAAGTTAAAAAAAAAAAAGTAGATGTATATATAACTTAACCTGCGATAAAATTATATGTCGATGTATATTGTTTATGGAAAATCCAACTATTGCCCTTACTGATTCTTGCACTGAAAATAATTCTGAATATTCCCGAATCAAGTTGTTTCTTATGATTTTAACTTTGTAATGACTTATTTATAGTTTATTTATATTTTGATTAGTCACATATCTAACTGGTTGTGAGTTCCTGCTGAGTTAGATCATTAAAGATCACTTTCTAGACTTTTTTAAAATCTACCACACATATAATGCTAAAATTACTTAGAATAGACATCATACATATTGTCGTTGCCGGTAGTCTGGTCTGCTTGTTTACTGTCTTCATTACACGTAAGTTGTAGGCATTAAGATTGCTAGCTGTGTTTTACTAACATAAAGGTTAGGTGCTGATGCTGTTTTGACCTTGTTACTCGCAAGTATTTAGTAGTAAATCTATCTATTTCTTCACCTGTGAACAATACCCGGTAATGCTGTTTTCTCCTTGTTACTCGCAAGTATTCAGGAGTAAATCTATCTATTTCTTTACCTGTGAATAATACCCGGTATTGCTGTTTCAACGTAAAAGCATCACAATGTTATGTTGGTTTTTTTTCATCATGCGTATCTGCTCGTTTCTTAATCAGAAACATAAGCCTTTCAGCTAAATATCCTTCAAACGATGTGAAAATCAAATGAGCTTTTGATGAGAGTTCTCGTTCAAAGAATTTGCATTTCTGTAAAATTTTGATCAAGCCTAAAGAGATATTTCTGCTATTATGACAAAACAATTAATACAAGAAAATAGTGTTCTAAAGCTTTATTTTTTAAGGTTTAACGATATCATTTTACGAAAAGATCAAAAGTATAAAAGAACTTTTTTGAAATGACTAAATCAACAAGAGTAACAAGTTTAAATGGGCTGACCTTACTTTTCAAACGCTATCTGTAAAAGATGAAAAAAAAAAGCCCAGCAAAACTAAAAAAAAAACAATAAATAAACCCAACAAAACAAACAAAAACAAAGCAATAATAACCCCCCCCACCCCTTTCGATAAATTGTCTGTTATTACCCTTACATGTGTATCTTTCAGGACTTGCAAAATTAAATTAATCAAAACAAATTTTATTAAACTAAATCCTTTTTTTTATTATTATTTCAAAGCATGTTTTAAACGAAAGTGAAATTGCTTAGACTGAAATATAAGGTTAGTAGGTATGAAATATTTTTATAAAATCAATTTCTTTAATGCGGTTTAAGTTAAAAGCATTGTTTCAACCCTTGTAGATGTATATTCACTTCTTCTAAATGTTTTTTTTTTACATTAAGATTGTTTAATTCCATCTCGCTCCAAAAAAAAAAAAAAGAAAAAAAAACCAAAACATACAACATACAACCTATGAACATTGAGTTTGGATCAGCCTAGTAAAAGTAAATCTATAATTTGTTTTTATTGACCAATATTATTGAAACAGGTAAAAAAATCATGTAAAACATCTGACCCAAAGAGAATCAAGAACATCAAAAAAGAAAAAAAAATGAAGGGTAAAGGGAACTAATTAACGTCATAAACTATTTATAACAATAATAATGATAATAAAGATGATGATAATAATTACAGTAATGATATCACACATATATATATATATATATATATATATATATATATATATATATATATATATATATATAGCATTAAGATAATCGGTACATCAAGTTTATCAGGTTGATCAGTTCACCAGCTTCACTCAGGTTTACTAGCTTCATCAGATTTCCCAGGATCGAAAGACTCATTAGATTCATCAAGAAAACTCACATAAAGATGACTGCTCATTTCTTCATCATTTGAAACTTCACCATCATATTTGGTTCCTTGACCTGTAGACACCGCCACCATCCCGAGGTGAGTATTGGTCAAACTGCTTGGGTCTTCTTCTGCTATTTCAAGTCCAGTGCCAACATTGATTTCTTCAGCCTTCAGAAAGACATTTGAAGAACTGTAAATGAGATTTTATGAAAGAAATAAATACATTTTTAATGGAGTTCACTTAATATCTCTGTACAAGTGATAAATGGTCACAAAATACTACGATAAGATAATCAAATGTATTTTCTTATAAGGTGTCACCTAAACAGAGATTGAAAACTTTCTTACACTCTGCTGAATGTAGTGAAAATCATTTTATTTATTAACTCCATAACCTCTCGTATTTCATTTTTTTAATCACCCTACATTATTTCGTCTGCCTTCACCTCTTTCTCTTTCACTTTCTCTATTTTTTTTATATATATAAAGCATGTAAAATGTAACGCATTGTACTAATAGTTGATCTATTCATTTCCTCACCCTTTTTTGGTGCGTAACTTTGGGTATCGGATCGGCTAGATCTATATACATTATCTTATTTGGTTGCATAACGTTTGTATTTCAAGCCTAAGAACTTAGTTTTGTTTATTGAACACAGCCCGTACTTGTATGTCAAGATTCTTCTCGAATCTCCGACTTAGTTCTAGCATAGTAATGATCTCGTCACCCCTTGTTTACCTTTGTTTTGATTGGTTGCTAATTGCTAATGACGTGTACCGAGAATATTCTCTTATGATTTATGTAATTCCTTTTCTGGATGATTCGACGAGATTTTGTATAAATAAGAATCCAAATTATATTTAGTCAGTCAACAACATTGAGTCTACAGTGAGTCAACATCATCGAGTCTACAGTGAGTGATTGTTTTAGGTCTACCTACAGTGAGTGATTATTGAGTCAACCTACAGATATTGTATAGTCTAGCTCTTATGTTGGATTAAACAGTTTGCAAATTTTACTTGCGGACTTCAGACTTTTTTCTACGGACGAGTCGTGTGATTGGCTGTAAATATTTTCAAACCCCTAGACAAACAGAGCCTAACAGATCACCCCCATCATCAGAATCTGTTACAATAACAAAGAAAAACAAAGATATCTCAAGAAAGGAATGCATCCTCTTTGTGTAATTATGAATTAGTTATTGTTCACTTCTAGACATAAAAGTTAAATATTCAAGTATCAAATGTTATTATGATAATCCACAGTTTTAGAATACTATTTACAACTCTAGTGCAAGTTATTTGGAGGTGATTATGTTATCTATCATGAATACAATGCCATTTCCAATGATAAGGTAAGATTTGTTAGTCAAAGTTTCGTTCGCAAATTGCCTATTTTCTGATCAGTTAAAGTAAGAAACTACTTTCGTAACTTAACCGTACGACAAATACTAGAATTTACTAGAACAATGAGTAAAAGTCAAACATGTCGCAATGTATTTTTTTTTTAATTTTAGAATAAAGTAAGAATACGTAAATGGATAAATGTATATAACCCTTTGGGAAATATAGTAGCTTAGATCTATCTTGATCTTACACCCATAGGGCATGCGTTTATCTTGAAAGTTATGGACATTTCTATGTAACTCAAGGAGGCAAAGTTGTAGTGTAGACATTTGTTGAAGATATCATATTATACTTATACTTTTTTTTTATAAAAGCACTGCAGTATTGACAGAGTCATTGCCCTTGATTGATTATGCACTATGTAAAAGAAGTTATTGATATTTTACTCTAAAAATTATCATAATTTGGATAAACCTAAAGGGAAAAAACGTTGCACTAATCTTTTAATTTAGGATAAAAGGTTAAATAAGATGTTCATTCTTCATCCTAGACAGAAATTGCCCTTGATACGTACAATAACACGAATATCGCTCAGAGTCAAAACATTCTTTATTGAACAAACTTTTTTTTTCCTTAATGGATTATATGTTGTAAGAGTACATAATGAAAAATATCAGACCCCGTACTATTTGGGAGTACTCCACAGACTTATAAATTTATCATTAAGTACTACGTGTAATGTTTCTTTAAACTAAAATTGCCCATCCACCAGGGCTATTGTTTGGGGATGTGTTCGAAATTATTTGTATCCTTCTATTCATTATACTGTACCATTATGAAAACTACATAAACACAAAAAATATATGAAAAAAAACAAACAAAATGTAAAGAATTCATGCCTCTCTGCTAATAAGTTAAACTTCTCAAGAATGTGACTTGTGAATGAATTAAAAAAAATAAAGTAAGAGGTTCTATTTTCTTGTCAATATCTTTGTTAAGATTTAATGTTCATGACACTGGTCATGTCAAAGATTAAAAAAAAGAACTATGCAAAGAAAAATTATTGAAATTATGTTGCATCATGAAAATCAAAATGAATTATTGGTATACTTTATTGTAGACAATACATTCGCCTTTTATCGAAAAACAAGTATTTTGCACACATTAGTACTTTCCAAGCAGTGGACACAGAATTCAAATAAGAGGAGATGGATGTCATACAGAAAAAAATAAAAAAAAAAACAACTAGAAATCATAATAATCATTTCATCCAATTTGATACTTCCCCTTCATTTAAAAAAGTTGCAAAGAACGGGCCTTTTTGTAAACACATACATTTGCTAGGATTATAGCATGGAAATTTACAACTCGTAATTAAAATATGATTTCATGAAGTACACATTTATTTTAATGAACTGAGATTGAACTAAGCATACACCGAACTGGTCCCTTGAGTATTTTTCGCATACAGTTTGCATCCACCAAGAATAAAATTTCATTCATTATATAAAGCATCAGATGCATTTCAACTGACCTTTCATCATTCTAATTTGCATTGAGAAATGTTCTTGATAAGTTGTGTTTCAATTGTGCTTTTCTTGACACCTAAATATGTAATATGTCTTGGATCCCAGATAAAATGATAAGCCTTGTAGCAACTACTGTTTGATGGCATGTCAACTTTAAAAACTTCAAATCATATACATTAAAAGTCAAAAGTGTTAACATAACTGAAAAAGGAATTTTTCTTCAGGCATAAGGGCACCAACTCAAATTTCAATCATATGCTATGCATTTCTGTAAAATCATCAACAAACAATTTTTTGTAGATTTACCTAAAGAAAGATCGAACAAAAAAAAAACAAAATTTCAGTTTCAAAACTAAAATGTAAATGATTTGTAATATTCAAGATGAATATTTTCAGCTTCAGGCACATACATGTAATTTAGTAGAGTCATTGACTTGTTTCAATTTGTATCTCATACTCCTTTTTATCTTTTGCTCCTTCTCCTGCTCCTGCTTTAAGTTGTCCCAACAATTCTTTACCACTAATTTCTGCTTCAAGCAATAGGCTGCCCATTTTTCAGCATCTGTCTTTAGCCTGGAACGGTATTCTGCATGATGATTGGCTTTTGGATGCTTCTTTGGAAGAACAAGCTTCTTTTTATTTGACCATAAATTCATGAAAACCTGTTCACTGAAAAAGAAAAAAAAAACATTGAAGAGTACCATTCTAAATGGCTGAAATTGTATTCTAAAGACAAATTTAAAATTATGCAATAGCAAATTTAGAGACGAAAATCAAGATTAGATTCTTTTTAGCTTGTTGACTAATAACACTTGATCAGAAACTGAAAGGGCAACAAAAAAAAAAAGGGGGGGGGGAGTCAAGTCTAAATAGTTTCCTCGCCAGTGGTGTTTTTTTTTATTTAAAAAAAAATGGAAAATTATGTGCATAAATGGATTTTATAGTTATTAAATTGACCTTTTAATTTTCTGTAGTATCTTACTATAGGTGGAGTAGAGTTGTTTTGATTGTGAAAATTGTATAATGGATAACTATCAAACATGTTGCGCACAAATACCAGTAATAGCTGCTACACTTAACAACAATAGATGAAAATGAAAAAATCCTTGACCTCTTGATTACAAAAATGTTTTTTTTTTTTTCTGTCAAAAAGGTAAATGTCAAAGTGTTCATAATATCTGGACAAAAATAAATGCTGAATGATTATTCAAGAGAAAATTTTAAATAATATTCTTACCAGCACTGGTATTCGCTTTCAAGGGTTTGTAATAATATTGTCTGCTGCATGATTGATGTCATCTGCCATCTGGATTAAAAAAAAAAATTCAAATTCTCCTTTTACTCTAGTAAAAGTTGTCCTGAGTGATAATCCATTTTTATTAAACATATTGTCCATAAAAGAGGTAGCTGCATAGATTTTATCTTGTGAAACAGTGTGAATGGCTTAATGTTAACAACAAACAGTATTTGCTGTGTCGAATTTATTACATTTAAAAAAAACAAAACATTTCATTCTATCCAAAGAAATAAAAACTAGACTGTGAAAAAAGCATTACAATTGGGCCACTGCTCCCAAACATTTTTATTTCCTTTAAAAAAAAATAAGGAAATATATCCCAATACCGGTACTTAAAACAACACAAATCTCTCACTGTTTAATTCCAACAACTAATATAATAAATTTATATAAAAAAACTTAATTTCCAGAAATAGGAACTTGCACAACTTTCAAGAATGGTGGCTGTCTGACATGATGAAAACAGTGCTCTATAGATTGAATTTTTTTAAAGTTTGCACCTAGATCTAGATCTAAATTCTTGAAAACCTTCTTTAAGTTATCAATATTTAAACATTAAAATTAAGTTGCTGTTTTGGCACACTTTACAAAAATGAAGCAGGAGAAAAATATAATAATTCATTTACTATTCTTGGAGTTAAATCATCACACAAAAAGACAAATTCATTTTCCATGCTCTTATAATTTTTGCACAATCTTACCCTTGAATGAGTTAAAAACAAATTTTTTGAAGATTAAATGTTCGAATTTTGGACAACGCATTTTGGTAAAAGATTGAGTGATATTTTAATAACGTTTTGCAACGAAAGATGACATTTTTCCCTTAGTCTAAGATTAAAAAAAACACTTGAACTTTTCTCAGGCGGTTTAATTTTTTTTTATCTTTCATTCTTTTGTTACATAGCATGTACTAAGAATACTTTTGGAGCGAACTGTTCAGAGTTCTGCAGTCCAAACTGTCGTGGACCAGAAAAAAATCATGCAAACACGTCAATGAAACATGTAATTCCGGTTGTGAAGATGGCTTTGAAGGAGATAGGTGTGAGGCTTGTAAGTAAACAGCAAAAAATAACAATGGAACATCATAATAATAAACCAAGAGTTAGGCTTTGAAAAATATGAGAGCGATCTTATACCTTTTATTAATTTCCGGTGAATGTCAGCGCTTTTTAATGGGCGTTGATATGTTGTTTTTTCTTCTAGTTATATTTTTCAAGTCAATGTTCCATAGCTTTGTTTTGTTAATATTTTTATAACAATTGCTTATAATTTAGAACATATGTTAAAGGTAATCAAACTTTAACTTATTGATTCGTTAAAAGTTCCATCTCTTTTTCATAATCAAATCCAGGTTTTCATAATAAAAGAGAAGAACAAACTGAGAATTTACCTACCATTAATGACTTATATGCAGCTATCGGTGGATTGTTCGTTATTTTTTTTTCGGTTTTACCCCATGTACTATTATGTAAGTAGAGCGATTAAAGGGTTAAGTGTATTGACTATTTTAATAATCAAAAAGTCTAAAAGGATAAAAGCACCCATATTAAAAAAAAATGTTTGGACCTCATTTAAAAAGAAAACTCTCGCAAATAACTCAAAAACTAATTTACATTTTTTTTTAATTTCAAATGTTCTTGAACACCATTTTACATAAACAGAACAGTTAGATTAATGACTATAAAGTAATTGAGTAATATTAGATATTAAATTAGGAAAATGTGCCATGAAATGTTATTTAATCTCTGGAGATGTATATGTCAACTACGCGATGTTAAAAAAAAGTATTCATTTAGTTAGTGGTTGTTGAACTAAATATCCAAATTAGTTGTAGCTAGGTGCATGTAGAATTTCATGTTTCATTTTCTTCTCTTTAGAATAAAAAAAAAACATAGTTATTAATTTTAGTTGATAAAACAGAGCCTGGCAAACACTGCTTTACTTTGTAATAACCCAATGTGATTGATTAAATATTGATTAAATGAGGCGGACATTATGGGAAAAAAACATCGTTTTGTTTCTTTAAACGGGATGTCTTTTACAAACTGCTGTGTGCTTAGATGAACTAATTTACTGATTCAGGGCCATCAAGCTTCGTGAAGACGTTACGGACAGCGGCTTCGAGACATATCCTATAGGCAGTAGCCAGTATTGGCAGAGTGAAGTATTAAGAGATACTGGAGCAAATTTTGAACTATCAGATTTCCAGGTGTCCCAATACATCTCTCAATTGGATTAAACCGATTACGAAATCCGCTGCTTCTTTAATTCTGCCAACAGTCGGTGTTCAACTGCGTCTAATAGTTCATAATAGTTTTGTATAATATTTCCAACATAGTATTTCTTTTAAATACGATTAACTATTGACAATGGTATTAGTATGTATCTTATTACATTACTAATTACAAAGTAAGATATTGTATATGAGTAAAATGTCAGTGGTAACTAACTTTTCTCTCTTGCACATGAGCACATTCTTTTTTGTTGAAACGCTAAATGTATATATGTGGTTTCGAGCATTTGTTCATAATCGCACATGAACTTTACGAATGTCCATTAACCTAATGAAACGCAAAAAAAAATTGTTGGTCAGAGTCTCATTTTATACCGATTTATATGGATAGCACTTTTTCCTCCATTGCTTATTTTTCCCTGCTTGAGTTTGCAGTTAGTATCGTGGTATTGGTTTTGAATTGAACGTTCTTCCTATGGTTTAAGATCTAAGGCAGTGTTTTGTTCCTCAGCGTTGATAAAGTTAGAGTCGCTACTATAAATAAGATGTACATGTATAAGTAAGATGCATAAATAGATTAACTACCGTTATATTAGAAGCGAGATGACTTAAAATTATATAATTGGGAAATATCAATACTAGTGACAGACGGAGAAAAGCGTCGGACGTAAAATAATATATATATATATATATATATATATATATATATATATATATATATATATATTATTTATAACATTTTATTACTTCATGCCCTCAGAATAGTTAACGTTAACTACTACCTAATTTTAATTTTATGAAACTCCTCTGGGAACTACTTTTTTATCAGTACCTGCCACTTCTTTTCTGTCTCTCTCTTCCTTCTCTTTCTCTACCTCTCTCTCTCTCTCTCTCTGTCACTCTGTCTCTTTCCTCATTTTTATTTGTCTTTTTTCTGTCCTTTTTTCTCTTTTATTTTGTTCCATCTCTCTCTCTGTCTGTTTGTATGTGTGTCTGTCTGTCTGTCTTTATGTCTGTCCATCTATATCTGTTTGTCTGTATGTGTGTCTCTCTGTCTGTCTTTGTCTGTCTGTCTGTCTCTCTCTCTCTCTCTCTCTCTCTCTCTCTCTCTCTCTCTCTCTCTCTCTCTCTCTCTCTTTCTCTGTTTATCTGTTTTAAAAGCAAAAAACAGCCCGCTCATATGCGACAGTAATCGGTTTGAGAAGAAAGGAAGGAGGATTTTGTTCCGAGCATCATTTTAATCATTTGCATTAGTTCCATAAGTTTTATCAGTTCCGTTAGTTTTATCATGAATTTCTTATTTTGATTAGCTTTAACAGTTTCAATAATTCTTTTAATGTTATTAAATATTTCAATTACACTATTCTGTTAAAAAAAAAGTTGTTTCTAAATTATATCAACCTTGTTAATTTTTTCTTCCAAATGAATCAAACAACACTAACATATTTAGTTCTAATTTGTGCACTACAGTCAATCAACTGAAATGATATCCAGATACTAATATGGTATAACTTTCTTTTCTTGATGCAATTGATGCGAGTTTTGACAATTGTATAGTGCAATTGTACTTCTCTTGCTGCAACCAAAACACAGCGGTATATCAAAACATATTTTTTTCTTCCTTTTTTGTTTCATTCCATTCGTCCTAAATGGTTCAGCCGTTACAGGAAAAAAAAAAAAAACAAAAAAAAAACTTACATAATTTGTTTTTCTTTTTCTTCTATGCACGTGCACGTACCACTTGAGGTTGGACGCTTGAACATTTAATTTTGCATTTAACTGCAATCTAAAGTAAAAAAAGAAGTATAAGAAAATTAGAATTTTTTAGACCAAATTGATTATCTAAGTGGTCTAGAGTCATAAACAGCATGTAGAGCTTTATAAGTAATTTCCCACACCACCACCTCTAAGTAATGCATACGAGTCCCATAAATGATCTTTATGTTGAGCTTTAGGACTTTTACAAACGGAAAAACCTAAACCGTTACAAAACCCTAGTAGTTTTTATGCATTAGAAAACCCTCAGAACATATGGAGTCAATGCTAACCCTCTTAGGAAAACACAATTTTTTTTTCAACTTTAATTTCTTGGAAAGCTACAAGAAAAAAGTCGTGTCCCATTATCAAATTATTCGGTAATGAATCTAAGATGTTGTCATTTGAAGCAGGTGAATGTTTAGCTTCACTCAACCAGAAAGCAACTTTACGAAATCAGCTAAACAGAAACGCAATTTGGTGGTTTCAGAGAGATTTGGATCCTTCGTACAACTCTGTGACCAAACCTGCAAAAAGCACCCAGATTTCACATATAATTCCAAGCAGAGAAGCACCAAAGCAGGTTGGTGATGAATCATGAAACTTCCGAGCCGCCATGTTGCGCCGTTTCAACTAATTGAACGAACAACAATCGCATTTTTTGTTGGTCAAGCACAGTATTTTTAAAAGATGGTTTTCGGTTTCCTAAAGTTTCCAGCGTCTACCTAGACAATAAACAGTATCCATAGGACACCCTTTACAAGATTCCAAGGGTTCGACCATACATGACTTAAAGTATCATTATTGTCCTTAGCATCTGCAAATATTTTAAAACATTTTTTCATATGATTATTGAACGGGAATGCCTAAATCGCACTAAAAGAAACTATATAATCCGGATGCTAAATAACTTTTTTTTTCATGGAGAATTGTGTTGGAAATAGCCAAGCATACTTTATCTTCTCAATATTAAGTCAAAGCATAAAAAGCCAGATGGCTATCGATACTAAAAACTGGATCAAGGAAAAAAAAATAATAGTATAAAAATTACGATGGCTTGAATTATGAAAGAAGTAATCCTAGATCTATACCTTGGACCGTCTTTATCTTTTGTTTTCCTTTTTTGGAATGTAGGCCTGTGTACATCCTTAAAAGGTAAAATAATTTAATCTTACAAGATTTAGATAATTATCTAGATTAGTTTTCAGATATAATTTGTCACTGTTAGCAAACGTACTTGACTAATTTTCTATGGACCTAGACTCTCCAATCGGAAGACTCGTATTTTATAATGAGATCCCCAGAATGGAAGTACAAGCTAGATCAGAATAAACAATGTATCTGGAACATGCAACATAATTGCGTTTTACATCTACAACATGATCTATTTTCTTCACATCACTGATTAGGTTTACTTTTAGTGGCCCTGTCTCTTTACACCTTTAACTTTAATCACTGAGGATACTTAAACAGATTTGAATACCCTGAATGAGTCAAACCTCACGTGCTATAGTATTTTGGAAAACATGTAATTCAACCCAAGTAGCATGTGGAATTAGATAAATGCTGCATGTCGAAACTTTTCAAAGTGCAACTTCCTCATATCGTTTGTAATTAGCCGGGCCCTGGTTTGTTCTTTACCCGTGAGGATACTGGTCGTTGATGATCTTCCTCCAGCTTATTGACTTATCATTCCACAGTTTTTACACGTGCATGACGTCGGGTTTCCCTTTTGCTCTCCCAACTCAAACAGTTATCTTATCGACCGGAAGGTCAAGCTTCTATGACTTTCCCTTAGCTCCTTAACCTCTTCGACTAATTGAGAAATTCAGAAACTGTCTTTTCTAGAGAATATAACACACTTTCCACATCCCTATTTATCAGAGGTACCTCAGGGGAGAGGTTTCGCCCCAGGCTACATTCTCAACAAACCCAGATGAGACCTCTCACCTGTAAGCGATTTCCTCCATCTTCGTATCGCTTATCTCACTGCACACATTTCAGCCCTGTCATAAAGCTGAGAGTGATTAACATTTAGTGTTTAAATAAAAAAAAATGTTTTTTTAGCGTACGTTTGACATTTTTAAAACCTTTTTGAATCCTTATCAAAAAAGGAAAACAGGCTTTGTTTAAATTATTTAATTACTTTTTTTTATTTACATTTTTTTCATGAATATGAAAGTATTCCTAGGAAAAGATGAAAAAATATGTAATGATTTCTAAATGATTTTTACATTTTAACACGTCTGATCTGTTGGATTATCATTTTCTTTTTTTAAACAAAAATAGCAACTAAATACATTAGGTAAAGAGTGCATTGTGAGTTTGAAGCTAGAATATGTATATTGTAATTTCATGAAAAAAAAATATTGAAAGAGAAACATGCCATTAGTGCATGGATAAAAATATTCCAATTAACAAAGTACTACCCAAAAGTGGGCCATAATGATAAACTCAGAGTGAACATATAAGATCGTCCATTGCATCATCAGTGCTGCGAACTAGTATTAATATCACACTCAGTATTATCGCTAGTGGCAAACAGGCTGTTCATAATGGTGCAAGTAGTGTCACTTCTAATATAATTTTCCTCTTTACGTTATGTCATCGTGAAAGACTGTCTTAAGGTAGCATCACATCAAGTGCTCTATTTTTTGACACTGTCAAGATGATTTGAAAAATGTGCTTGATTACTGAGATTTGCTAGACGCGAACGCCATAATTTTATTACTTACCCACATTAATTACGTTTACTTTTATACCTGTTGATAAATATCATAACCGCTTTTCTTTTCGCGAACATGCTAGCCTTCCCACCGAGAACGTAACTGGTATGGAAGGGTTGACTGCTAGCAAAGATCGTATTCTATTGAGCACTAATTTAGCCTTTCGTAGTTGGTGTTTCAACTGTATGCTCAAACTTACATGTGGGTTGGAAAGATTACATATTTTCGCAAACAACACGCCCTTGCGATGTAAAGAACTTAAAGATTTTGCACACACCACAAGAGAAATAACGTGCTAGTTTCTTTATAACTCGTGAACAAAATATCTATTAACAATCGCCAACGTAAACAGACACCACAGGTCAGCTGGCTACGTAACGGTAACGGCGCGCGAATCTGCTTTACCGTACAACTCTAAACTAAAAACTTTAAAGACATATTTCCAAATTGGCATTAAGAACGTACGTAAAAGTTACATTTCTCTGCGTTAGGGATAAAATCACTATCTGACCAGGGTTAAAATAGCCTACTTTTTGAATAATTAGGTAAACAAGCCATACGAGTAACTCCGTGGACACTCATCGACTTTGGCTCCTGGCTTAGAGAAAATTTAAACAAAAAATGCATCACTAACAAATTCTTTAATTCAGTGATAATCACGCAGATACCCTTATCTTTAGGGCAGGCGTCCAATACCTTTCACTCATCTTGATCCATCGTCAATTAAAAGCTTGAGACTCGAACAACATTGAGCCTCTTTGTTGGTCAGTCGAATCACTTTTCTCTTTAATCGCCTTCAGTGATTTTTGCTTCAAATATTATTTATGTCACCAGATGTTCTAGTTTTTCTATTCTCATAACGTGACCAAATAAGCTTGATTTGCGTTTAAGTTTTCTTTTTATGATTCATAATGAGCTTCTGGTAACACTCTTTCTTTTGATTTCATTACACTCGATTAAAAATTGTCTATAAGAAAGAAAAATATGTTCTCTCCAAAATCTTGTGAAACTGCTCAAAGATCTCTCTCTCTCTCTCTCTCTCTCTCTCTCTCTCTCTCTCTCTCTCTCTCTCTCTCTATATATATATATATATATATATATATATATATATCAGGAGAGACTCAAAATTGCACTCAAGATTGGTCTTCAACAACTTCAAGCTCTGAATATTATTTTTTTTTTGCCCGCATTAATTTTTTAGTACCATAGCCTAAAACAGATACACAAATTGTATTCAGTTAAATCGTTGTTCAATTTCATTCCTGTCCTCTACCTTCTTCATCGACATCTTAAAACTTTTGCATAAAATCTTTATTTTGTTCATGAGTATCAGCAGCAGAAGCATCATTATAAATAGTAGTTGTAGTAGTAGTAGTAGTAGTAGTAGTAGTAGTAGTAGTAGTAGTAGTAGTAGTAGTAGTAGTAGTAGTAGTAGAGTAGTAGTAGTAGTAGTAGTAGTAGTAGTAGTAGTAGTAGTAGTAGTAGTAGTAGTAGTAGTAGTAGTAGTAGTAGTAGTAGTAGTAGTAGTAGTAGTAGTAGTAGTAGTAGTAGTAGTAGTAGTAGTAGTAGTAGTAGTAGTAGTAGTAGTAGTAGTAGTAGTAGTAGTAGTAGTAGTAGTAGTAGTAGTAGTAGTAGTAGTAGTAGTAGTAGTAGTAGTAGTAGTAGTAGTAGTAGTAGTAGTAGTAGTAGTAGTAGTAGTAGTAGTAGTAGTAGTAGAATAGTAGTAGTAGTAGTAGTAGTAGTAGTAGTAGTAGTAGTAGTAGTAGTAGTAGTAGTACTAGTAGTAGTAGTAGTAGTTAAAGTATAAAATAGTAGTAGTAGTAGTTGTAGTAGTAGTAGTAGCAGTAGTAGTAGTAGTAGTAGTAGTAGTAGTAGTAGGCATGGTAGTAGTACTAGAAGTAGTAGTAGTAGTAGTAGTAATAGTAGTTGTAGATATTGTAGTTGTAGTAGTTGTACTAGTAATATTAGTATTAGTAGTAGTAGTAGTAGTAGATGTAGTAGTCGTAGTAGAAGTAGTAGTAGTAGAAGAAGGAGTAGGAGTAGGAGTAGTAGTAGTAGTAGTAGTAGTAGTTGTAGTAGTAGTAGTAGTAGTAGTAGAGTAGTAGTAGTAGGCGGAGGAGGAGGAGGAGGAGGAGTAGTAGTAGGAGTAGTGGGAGTAGTAGTAGTGGTAGCAGTACTAGCAGTAGTAGTAGCAGTAGCAGTAGCAGTAGTAATAGCAGTAGCAGTAGCAGTAGCAGCAGTAGTACTAGTAGCAGCAGCAGTAGTAGTAGTAGCAGTAGCAGCAGCAATAGCAGTAGTAGTAGTAGTAGTAGTAGTAGTAGTAGTAGTAGTAGTAGTAGTAGTAGTAGTAGTAGTAGTAGTAGTACTAGCAGTAGTCTTAGTAGTCGTAGTAGTAGTAGTAGTCGTAGTAGTCGTAGTAGTAGTAGTAGTAGTAGTAGTAGTAGTAGTAGTAGTAGTAGTAGTAGTAGTAGTAGTAGTAGTAGTAGTAGTAGTAGTAGGAGTAGGAGTAGCAGGAGTAGTAGTAGTAGTAGGAGTAGTAGTAGTAGTAGTAGTAGTAGTAGTAGTAGTAGTAGTAGTAGTAGTAGTAGTAGTAGTAGTAGCAGAGGCAGGTAGTAGGAGTAGTAGTAGTAGTAGTAGTAGTAGTAGTAGTAGTAGTAGTAGTAGTAGTAGTAGTAGTAGTAGTAGTAGTAGTAGTAGTAGTAGTAGTAGTAGTAGTATTAGTTGTAGTAGTAGTAGTAGTAGTAGTAGTAGTAGTAGTAGTAGTAGTAGTAGTAGTAGTAGGAGTAGTAGGAGTAGTAGGAGTAGTGGGAGTAGTGGTAGCAGTACTAGCAGTAGTAGTAGCAGTAGCAGTAGCAGTAGCAGCAGTAGTAGCAAGAGCAGCAGTAGTAGCAGTAGGAGCAGTAGCAGTAGTAGCAGTGGCAGTTGTATTATGAGTAGTAGCAGTAGTAGTAGTAGTAGTAGTAGTAGTAGTAGTAGTAGTAGTAGTAGTAGTAGTAGTAGTAGTAGTAGTAGTAGTAGTAGTAGTAGTAGTAGTAGTAGTAGTAGTAGTAGTAGTAGTAGGAGTAGGAGTAGGAGTAGCAGGAGTAGTAGTAGTAGTAGTAGTAGTAGTAGTAGTAGTAGTAGTAGTAGTAGTAGTAGTAGTAGTAGTAGTAGTAGTAGTAGTAGTAGTAGTAGTAGTAGGAGTAGCAGTAGTAGTAGTAGTAGTAGTAGTAGTAGTAGTAGTAGTAGTAGTAGTAGTAGTAGTAGTAGTAGTAGTAGTAGTAGTAGTAGCATTAGCAGTTACAGTAGTAGTACCCACAGCAGTAGCAGCAGCAGCAGACATAGTAGCAGTAGCAGTAGCAGCAGCAGTAGCAGGATGAAAAGTGGATATGTCTTTTCTTTTCATTAAAGGATAGAGTAGCAGTTTTAAATTACATAATTTTTTTTAAGGATTACAACGTGAATTTTTTGACCATTGGTTAAAAAATATGAGTAGAATAAATAACCTAATGATAGTATATATTTCACATCAACAAAGGATGGTAAATGTTGAAATTAAATGTTAACAATATACAGTTTCATTCTTTTAGAATTTCTTTTTTTTTTTTTTTAACGATTTAATATGCTCAATTAGAAGAAAAAATGTGATAACGCAAAACCTAGGACTCCATCAGGTGAACTTGAGACTTTTTTCATATGTGGTTCAATGTTAATCTAAACAAATCACATTTTCTTCTTACATACGAAGACCTACATTAAAATTAGCTATAATACATTTCTTGACAATACGGTTCTTAAAAAAAAAGTTCAAAAGCAAAACAAAAAACATGATATTTTTCACATAAATGAAAAGTAGCTCTCGATTTAAATAAAGAATATGACTAAAAACATACACTTACAATCGTTTTATAATATTTTATTGTATATTATAATTACATTTTCCATATTTTTTCCATGATAATCTCTCGAACTTCCTGTGTTTACAAAAGGATATTTGTATAATAATATTCTGGACTTTTTATGATTGCTCTTTTTTTTTAGATAATACAGACTCTAGCGGGATGTTTATTTATAATCTTTTATGACGCATAAGATACAGTGTACCTCAACTTTATCTAATAAAGCATCGTGTCCACCTGGATGGTATACAAGCAAAACATCTCAATCTTGCATTAAGCTGTTCTTGTCAAGAAAATCATGGGATGATGCTAGAAAAGCATGCCAAGCTCAAGGTGCAGATTTGTTGACCAATTACAACAGGGAAAAAGAAAAACTGATTTATGGTATTCTTCGCTTATAAACGTTTATGTTTATTTTTCTACTTGTGTTATAAGTACCCAACTTTATTTTTAGAAACGCAATGGTTTGGAATAATTCGGTTATATGTTACATTTCTATACTTACTTTATATAATATAATGAAGATAAAATATTTTTTGCGGTTAACTATTGGAGAAACATTATTATGTGTACTGTACTTTTTTCTGTCATAATACCAAACACTGATATGAATAGGTGGAATATATGTTACATTTCACCTTTTTGAATAACAGATATGGAACCGTGACAAAGTATTAAGATAAGAAAGTCAGAAAGTATTCAATATAATTATATATATATATATATATATATATATATATATATATTTATATATATAGCCAAGAAAAAAAGTATATAGTTCACAAGGAATTAAAGCGAATGTATATATGTTATGTGAATCAAGTCGTTAGGTAAGTTTGAAAGAAAAAAAAAAACGCTTTATTAAGGCATTGATATTCAATTTGAAATCAAATGAATTAAAACCATTTGAAGTAATTGACTTTTATAATTTTGAATTAAGTTTTTCTCAGTTTGGACAATTTTGTGACCGGACGAAGAAAATTTGAATTAACAATTATAAAGGTGGCTTCTTTCAAAATGTTTTCATTCGTTGAATTTTATAGAAGAAAGATACACACTTCTCGGTGAGGCATGCTGGATTGGGCTCAACGATCGAAATCATGAAGGCAGTTTTACTTGGCTAGATGACGGACAAAAGGTGAGAACCATAGCTACAGCAACCTACAGCTATGAACGTATAGTTTACAGGTTCTGTTAGGAAGTAATTCAATGAATATTACATAATATATTGCCGGTATAGGATTTTGCTTTATCGTTTGTTTGATATTTTTTTAATCCACTAAAAATGTTTAACCAATCTATCGAGAACGCAGAAAAAATTCCAGTATATTTTTTTTAATTTTGTATCGCCCCATTCAAGTGCTCAATTTTTTTTTCTAAACTGCAATTCGTGCGAATGACTTACAAAGGAAAAAAAACAAACAACTTCATTGTATTTTTTTTTCAGATAATAAATCTGCCCTGGTATCGTGGTGAACCGACAGGAAATCGAGAGGATTGTGTGATTGTGAAGAACACGCGTATTCTTTATATTTTTCTCTTTGACGAAAGGTGCTCGAAGACAAATTTCTTCATTTGTGAATTTTCTCTAGGTAACTGCTTATTAATTATTCAATATTTTATAAAAAAAAAAAAAAACGTAAAGTTCATTAAATTAAATACATTGCTGACACAATAATGATGATATTCTTAACCTTTGCACTTTCTTATCCTCGAATCCTGGATGTATTGATTTTTTTTCGAAATAAGCTTCTTCTTAAGTCTGGAGGCTTAAAAAAGAGAAGCATTGAGAAAGAAATAAAAGAAGAATTATCTGGGCCTAAATAAGGAGGAGATGGGCTTTAGGCATTGATATGGATGCGATGACGTACCGACGATATTAAGATTCGCTTGCGCCACACACGTAGAATCAATTTTGGAGCAGGTGTACATAATCAGTAAAAGGAAGTCATAAACTTGTACATGCTTTTTTAATCATCGTACTGCATTATTTTAAAAACAATATTTCACTTGCTACAACTTATACAAAAAATATTTCTTCAATTCATTTAACGTCAGACTGATAAAAACAAAGTCTATAGCAACGGTCAAAAGCGTTTTTTTATTCAAAATTTTTTAAAACTATTTTCTTTTCAAATTTTACTGTCGAACATCTCAATGAGTAAAATTCTTAATAAAATAGAAAAAAGAAGACTTGCTTTTTTTTGTCATACTGCATTTGCTAAAAATTGTTTCGGAAAAAGAATGTTCGAAAACATGTAGTCAATATTTCAGAAAATGCGTGCGATAAGTTCAGTGGATCCTGCATTTCTGGAATTTCTGGTTGTGGTGAAGTTTATCAAGGACAGAGATGTGATGCTCGTAAGTAAAATACAAAAAAAGACTAGTAAGAAAAAAAAAATAAGACGAAGCACTTCAGGAATGTCATCCGCTCTGCGTCGAATGAATAAATTTTTTTTTAACACATTTTACATTCAAGTTCTCAGGATATCAAGTAATGCGCCTGACTATGGTTGCACCTAGTTTTAATGATTTTGTTGTTAAAGAAAGTCACGTGAAAACATTGTAGAAGGCGATATATCTAAAACTGTCTGGATTATATGGTATATAGAGGTATAATACGTAAATAAGGTGAGGTTACAAGGTTAATTTATCAAACATTGAATGCATATAGTGTGTAGAATGATTAACGTTATAATACTTCCTACTTCATATCGACAATGGATGGTAACTGTTAGGAAAAAATAGTATCAGTATACATGGTTAAATTTTTCTATAGTTAAACACGTTTTTATTTATATATTTTAACTTTTCGATGTGCCTTATTAAAAGGAAAAAAAAATTAACGCCATAAAGTGAGATGAGATTAGATAAAAATAAGAACAAAAATATGACGTGTTTTACACCAGATAAATACAGCTTTAATTAAAACGAAAGATGAATTAAAACATAAACATACATTTTTGATAATATTTGAAACATTATTGAAAATATAATTACATTCTGCAAGTGCTTTTTTTTATGGAAATATCTCATTATTCCTTTTTTTTCTAGTAAGAGATAAAATTTTAACTATAATCATGACTATTTCATGTTTACTTTTTCTTCTTAATGAAACAAAGTCAGGCAGGGTTTTTATTTATAATTTGTTTTTCATGCCACAGATAATGCAATATGTCTCTACTTTATCTAATAAAGAATTGTGTCCCCCTGGGTGTGGCGTCCAAGCCTAACATCTCGAACATGCGGAAAGTGTTCTTGGCACTCAAGCAATGGGATAGTGCTAGGAGATATTGCCAATATCAAAGCAGTTAATTTTGTTGATCAATTACAACCAGGAGAATGAAAAAAAACTGATTTTATGGTATGCATATATATATATATATATATATATATATATATATATATATATATATTTTTTTTCAATCACCATAAGAAACACTATTATTGTGTTTCTCAATTTATAATTTCTTGTTCTTCCCCTACCCCTACTCCACCTCTACTTTACTACTACTACTACTACTACTACTACTACTACTACTCCTACTACTACTACTACTACTCCTTCTACTCCTCCTTCTCCTCCTACTACTCCTACTACTCCTACTCCTCCTACTACCTACTACTCCTACTACCTTACTCACTCCTACTACTCCTCCTACTACTACTACTACCACTTCAGATACTACTACTACTACTACTACTACT
>JAWDGP010002506.1:0-145000 GCA_033675545.1 Elysia crispata
TTTGTTTTCTCCCAGCGCCATCTTCCCATTTCCTTTTGATTTCTAGCGGAGGACCGAACCTTTTGATTAATTAATTTGTAATTTTGGGAGGTAAACTTAGGCAAAGTCCAGGGAGTTGGACGAGAAGAGAGTTTACCTCTTCATATTATTTGCTTCTTACCACGGTCAGCAATTATTATTGTATTAATTAACATGCATCCATGCATGTTATATCAAGACCGCCGCTCTTACACGATGAACATTCTGGCAAGGGCGGTAAACAGTGATGTCGGTAATGGGAGAAATAAGATAGAAAGAATGGGAGAAAGATAAAGGTCAAAGGTAGAGGGAGGGAGAGGAAAGAGATGTAGAGGAAGAGTTAGAGAAAAGGGAGAGAAAGAAGGAGAGAGATAGAGAGAGAGAGGGAGATATGAGGGAGGGGGGAGGCAAAGAGATTTTTTAAAGTATGATGTGACAGTTGAAAGCGCGCTATTTCCTACTAGGTTCTTCCCCCCCCCCCCCCCCCCCCGCCCCCCCGCCCCTTTTCCTTTTCTTTTTTAATGAGGGGAAAGAGATGGGGAACAGGGGGGAGTCATAAAAACTTCTGAAAAGTCTCCTCGAAGCTCCCATTACGTGTGAACTGTGAACTTGGGGCGGAGCTCACAGGCATTTCCAGGGGCGTGGGGGAATATGTCTATTTGGTTGAACTTAAACCCAGTGCAGTTTTCAAAAATTGAATAAAGAAATGAGTGGGAATATTCAAGTTCCTACATAGAGGAACAAGTTTGATATGTATCATTCGACCTAGCTTCGACAGCTTTCTCATGGATGTTTAGATATTTAAAAATATTATTTCAAACGTGCAATAATGTGTTAATGACACGTGGTAATTCCGGTGACAGAATAATATAGTATTATATTTCATCGAGGTGGTAATAGACTTAAGAGATACGTTAATGCGGGACTCGTAACTAATGCCATAATTATGAAAATGCACAATCTGGGCCAGCGCCAATCATTGTTATGACCCAAAACGCATTGGGAGTATCTAGAAAAGTTAGCCAATTTTATAAGATGCCAATTTATTTATAGATTCACGTAAATTTAAAAAAAAGAAGGGACAGCTATGAAAGAAGCCCTTTTGTATTTTTTTTTTTTTTTTTTTTTTTTGTTACTTCATACTCTTACACAGTATTTGGAAGCTCATTCTTTCAATAGATTGAAAAAAAATTTAGAAGTCATTGTTTTGTAGTGCTCTATTTTAATTTCTTATCTAATCTCCTTACCTTGTTTTGCTATTTTGCTTCTTCTTCCATAATGAATTGCCCTTTTTCCTTTCAAAGAAGGAAGTCAACATGAATGAATAAAATGTAAGTCGATGTATGAAAAAGGAAATGATGATGAGGTCCAAAGACATCTGATTTGATCAGCGTATCTTTCTAAAACTTGTAAGTATAGTAAGCATATAAATAAGAGAGGAAGAAGAAGAAGGGGAGGGAAAGAGGGAGACAGTGGAACAAAAAGAGATACATACAGACAGAGAGGAATGAAGTAAATGGAGAGAATGAGATGAGAGAAATGAAGTAGAAAGGTGAAAAAGAGAGAAAGATCTCTCTTTCTCTTCCCCCCCCCCTCTCTCTCTCTCTCTCTCTCTCTCTATATATATATATATATATATATATATATATATAATATATATATATATATATATTTATATTTATATATATATATATATAAATATATAGGTTATATATATAGAGAGAGAAAGAGAGAGTGAGAGAAAAAAAAAGAGAGAGAGAGAAAAGATAGAATAAAGAGATAACAGTATTAATGCTATAGAGGAAAAAAAAAACAACAACAGCAAATGAAAAGGCAATATATTATTCTTACCATAATCATTGAGTTTCTCGCCCTTAATTTTCCCCTTCCTTGATTCAAAATTAAAATTGCTCCCGTAATCATATTCAGGTCTGTACGTAGTGTGGAGAAGGACGTTTGCACAGGAATAATTCACGCATTAATTTTAAAGTACTTGTTTTTAGAAAACAACAAGTCATGCAGACGACAAGTCAACCAATGAATAGGTTTAATAACTCAATGAATTTATCAATCATTCATTTAATCAATTTAAAACTCAAATATTATCATAATTATGGGAAATTGGCATCGTCAAAAGTCCATCAAGCAACTGGTAGGAACTACTTAGTTTATCTCTTGATTTGTTTCTACCGAATAGCTAAAATTTTAACTGTTACGTTAGATGGTTACGTGCTTTTATTGATCTTAGATATCATAAATTGTGGAGGCAAATCGCTCATTCTGTGGAGAAAAAAACATAGATATGGGAGAGATAGGAGAGAGAGAGAGAGAGAGAGAGAGAGAGAGAGAGAGAGAGAGAGAGAGAGAGAGAGAGAGAGAGAGAGAGAGAGAGAGAGAGAGACAGAGATGCACAGCACGAAGTATAACTTTCTTTCCTTTGTAAAATATCTTTTTTTCTGCATTACCTCCTCTGTATCATCGCAAATTGCTGAAGTTAGGTAGGCCAGCATTAGAATCTAGCAGCTTTTTGGGGCCTGTCTGTTGATCCGGAAGCAGGAAGTTCCATTCTCTGGCTACCTTGGATGCTAGATCTAGATCTAGGGAACGTCTAACCTCCAAATCCACTGGTTTGTCGCTGCAAAAGAAAAAAAAAAAAAAAAAAAAACATCTAAAAGATTCTTTTGTCTTGGAACGCCTCTGAACAAGTTGGATTAATATTTTGTGACTGAGCAGGTAATTTGGTAATTTTTGCTCTAGGTTCATCGTGCTGTGCTTCTTGCACAGTTTGGGAAAAAATTAGTCAGAAGCTCAAGGACCACTTGATGCATGCATTCTTACAGTCAATCTCCAGCGCTGTCTTAGAATTTAAGGCTCTATCTGTGAAAAATTATAATAGATGTCCTTAATTTCAGAAATTAATCTAGATCTAGATCTAGAAGCTTGATCGGATATCTGTAGAGAAACAGATACTTCGATAAATATGTAGATCTAGAATCTAGTCTAAATCCATCTAGAGATCTAGATCTAGATCTAGATCTAGGATTAGGCTTACTAGATCTGCATGGTCTAAAGCCAAAATTAAAACTAGATCTAGATCTAAGTTGATTATAATAATAATAATGTAGGCGCTTTAGATCTGATCCCAGATAGCTTCAAGGACAGACCAAGATCTACTTTTTGGATTTCAGATCTATCTCTCTAGATTTAGGTTCTAGATCTAAAGTTAAAGTTACCACCTATAATATGTTTATTCCACGAATACTCAATTGTTTATGAATTAAGGCATTTCTCAAAGGATAAAATGCAAAATGCAAAGATGATCCCCAAGCAATTACGTGATAAAAGACTAACAAATCCTAGATCTAGATCTAGTTAAATTATGATACATTCATATCCATTCAAGCTCTTTTTAAAAACCAATTAACGCGAAAGTTTGAGAAGATAGGGATCTAAATTCTAATGTCATGTAATCAAGTCTCCCTAGCTCTAGATCTATGTACACTGATTGCTGTGCTTGACTAAATTTAGAAGCCGATCTAATCTTAATCTAAATCTACTATTGATCTTTGGATAAGCTAGATATATAGTCGTTGTTTATTAAAAAATGCTAGATCCTGTCTAAAGAAGGGCAAAAGTACACAGCCTATAAATCTATATAAAGCATTTGCTTCTATTAAATTGTATCGCAGGTAAATTGTGTAACAGTTCCTAATAGTTTTTTCTTTATTTACATTTTTTTTTCAAAATGAAACAAGTTTTTCTTAAAAGAGTATAAATTTGCCACTTGGAAAGGCTTATGATTTGCACTTAGCTCTATTTCTGTTTATCTTGATTTCCCTCATGTAAGCTGTTACTTAAGATGAGCAATTTCTTAAATTTATGTCTTAAGCACTTATAATGAACATTTCAAGTTCAGCTAGGTTCATGTTTCAGGCCGATAAATTTTAGTCTGTCCACACCAAAGGACTTTTGAATGGCTACGGTACCTCTTTCATACTAAAGAGGGCTTCGCTTGTTCGGGCCATACAAAAAGATTGGGTTTGTTGTTTTTTTTTTGCGTAATAAAGTATGTGCTTAAATCATTTTCTAACAATGAGTTACCAATAAAAATTGGTGTGTTGGGGAGCTAAATTTCTACAATCCATACAGTTGTCGTCACCAGCTTTTGCTTGCACTGCGACTACCTAGCAGATAGAATGTTATTAAGTTTCAAATGTAATCTATTTGGAGGATACTTGTTGTTCAAGTCAATCTGTCACTGTTGCTTCTGTTTTAAAAGCAAGACTTTTTTCATGAATCGAAGTACAGAATTAGATCAGTGCTTTCAATAAACCAAAAGAGACAGTACCTGTAAACTGTGAGGTGATATAGTTGACCAAGTCCTTCATGCTGTAAATACAATGCTTTAGTTTTGCGTAGTACAAGGAGTGGAATGCGCTGTTACATTTTTATGTTTCAACTGTATGCAAGGTTAATTTTATAACATACAAAGCTTGATGGGATGACTTTAGAGTGAAGTTAAAATTGATCATGTTTTATCCACATTATCACATGAAGAATTCCCTATTATTAATATTATTAATAAAGTTCACTAGCAGACAAAAAAAAAGATGTTTTATAAATCAAAAAAAGGAAAACTTATAAAATTTCATTATTTACAGAGCTCTGGTACTATATTGCAGTGCATTTTCCATGAACACCTTTATAAAGAGGGTGTTGCATATTGTTTTATGCATCCATATCAGTAGGTATTAGAAAGTGATTTTCCTTATCACCAGGAACCTTTCAAAATGTGTTTCATTGGCAAGAAAAAAGGAAAACTAAGAGAAAGAAAAAATTTCATCAAAATCGGACCATAAACAAAAAAGTTATGCAATTTTTAAAATTCGTTGGACTTAGAAAATTTTCCTCCACACAGAAACACGTAAAAATCCTAATATCAGATGCACACCTAAGTCACAGCTCTCTGCAGCATTGAAGAATTTTTCATATTTTTGCCTTCAGCTTTTGTGATGGAAGTCAAGAGTTTGATGCCTGTATTAGTATTATGTTAAATATTTTGAAGAGAGCATGAATTCTCACAATGTGTGTCAACAACAGCCAATAAAAATAAAACAGGTGCATCTATTTATTGCCACATGTGTATGAATCATTTCAAAATTTGCTCTAGGATAAAAACAAGCAATAATTATCAAAATTAAACTGCATTACATTTATAATGTAGCAATCTTGTTTGTTTAATTTATAAAATAATAATAATGATAATAAAAATAATAATGATAATAATAATAGTGATAGTAATCTTAATAGCAGTTCTAATAGTAGTGTAGTATTAATAATATTCAGATTTTAATAACGCTCATTTTCTTGAAATTTAATCAGAATCAAAAACTTGGGAAGGAAAAGGTTGAAATAATGAAGAATATACAAATTTTTGTTCGAGAGAAAAATTACTTGTTCATCAGAAATTTAATGCTAAAAATGAAATGCTGTAAATAAAGACAAATTAATCCAAGAAACATGGTGGCATATTCATTTTTGCTGATGGCATTAGGACCTGCAGGGATAGTTATTTAGTTGAAGGGTCAAAGGTTGCCGTAGACGACCTCCTCCTATCTTCCGCGGTGTCATAGTTTACATTGTTAAAAGCATTGTAAATATGAGAGAGAGGGGGGAGGCGGGGGGCACGAACTAATCCACTCTTACCTATTTGAGGATAGGCTGCTTTTGAAGAATAAGTCACGAGTTATATAGTGGTCTCAGTTACATCTAGGATCTCCGTACTAAATGATGTCACGATATAAAAGATAATAATGTGGTATAATCATAGGCTGTCAGTGTCATTAAAAAGTAACGGTCAAGGATGTGTTCAGTGGCCTTTGTTTGGGAATGTTATAACAAGATGCCCCGAGATGACGTAAGCCTGTGTTGGCTCTGTTTCCATTCTATCAATCAGTATAACCTGCCGAGATGTGTGTGTGGTCAGTGTGCTGTGCTGGCTACCGGGCCCTAGGCGGCCCTTAGTGACTCTTACTGCCCATCTCGTGTCCAGCTCCAAGCTGTGTCTTGCATGCAGTGAGCACTTATCGCTGCCGGTAGCAAGTCCACATTATACATGCAATCATGATGACCCACTCCCAGGGGCGCTCATACAATTTACCAACACCATCTCTCTCTCTCTCTCTCTCTCTCTCTCTCTCTCTCTCTCTCTCTCTCTCTCTCTCTCTCTCTCTCTCTCTCTCTCTCTCTCTCTCTCTCTTCCGCCCCTCTCTGTCTGAATCTGTCCGTTTATGTGCTTATTCTTCCTTCCCTCTCTTTCAGTTTCACCTTTCTCGGTTCGTCTGCCCGTCCCTTTTTTTTTTTTTTTTCCCTTATCAGCCTTTTCTTCCCTGAATATCCGGCGGCCTTATGAAAGCTCCATTTAATATCCTCTCAGTCGACGTGCCAGACTGCCGCTTTCAGAAAATGTAGAATGTGATTTTGACACCGGTGCTGGGAACAATCAAGTCCTTTCTTTTAGCCTCTATGGAATAAAGAACCTTCCTTTGAATGAATAGTGCCCGCCGCGTGTTTAATTAAAAAGAGACAACATTATTCCTAAATATTTCTTCGATCCTGTCTGTCAGGGAATGGAACTGCCAGTACAATTATACGTTTCTCTGAGTTTCCTTTCCGCTATTCTAGCTCCGTCTGTTCAGTCATTTCTTTCTCATCATAAGCTTCCTGTATTGAATGCTAAAGGACGTGGTACATATATGACTTAGCGATTGCCACTATCAATTTTCTTTCAGGCATGTCGGTGACGTGAGTTTAAGATATCCAGGTCAAGTCCACCAGCAGTAACGCGGTGGCCAAGTCTAACTCATCCTTCAATGCTGACGTTATAACCTGTACTCCGTGAAACATTCTAATATTCATGATGCGTTTTTCCCGTTTTTTTTTTTTTTTTTTTTAATTATTATTATTATTGGTTAGCCTTTTGCAAACTAAAAAAATAAGCGGAGCTGTAGCGCTGAATGAATCAAATTAAGGGCTCTAAGTGGCCGACGACTAAAATTGGTCGATGTGGCGGGGTGCCACTCATAACATCCTCGTTTCTTCAGAGATAATGTGAGAATTCAGGAAGATTGTGTCAAACTAGGGTTTGGACAAGATTTAACTCTCTCTAGGCTTTTCTATGATATTACCGAGAAAGAGAGACAGAGAGAGAGATGGGAATAGAGAGAGAGAAAGAGAGAGAGAGAGAGAGAGAGAGAGAGAGAGAGATGATCTGCAGAGACCTAAAGTACAGTACTAATTCAAACCGCGAATACACAGATCGAGAAGGTGTATCTCTACTTATGTGCCACTGGGCCGGATCTATGCATAGAAATACTCCATACATTTGAGGTTCTTTGTTATTTGGGGTTGAGAATTGTTCATTTGTGGGTGTCAAAAGGAGAATTCTGAACAAGCGTAATACTGTCAGTTTCGAATTTCCAGATTTTCATGCTGCAAGGACTGAGATGCTCTCGATGACAGGACAATATAAATTATGCCGTTTTATAATTGATTTGTATGGTTTTTCCTTTTTTTGTTTCCTTCCATTTTTTTTTCTTTTAAAAGGCAACCTTCGTGATCCCAGAAACTAGTTGGGCTCTAGGTTTATCGAGCTTAAATCTGACATATTTACCAGAAATGCCCTTGACAATTAAAAAAAAAAAAAAAAAAACAGAAAATAAAAAAGCTCAAAAATTGAGAAGGTAGGCGGTGATAGAATTCGAGACCAACTAATTTTAAATAAAGGACTTTAACGCCAGTTTCAGGAAACCTTGGTTATAAATATCGCTTCAATGAGACCTAGATTTTAGATCTAGATGATACCTCAGGACTGATTTTTCTGGCTAATATTGCGAGGGCTATAAAACAGTTCTTATGTGGAGCTAAGCCAGTTAGGCATGATGCCACTTCACTCTAGCTGGTTTAATTCCTGCTTCTAATCCGTAAGTTTTATTTCTGCTGGAGCAAGTCTAGCGTAATTTAAGGACCTTTTCCTTAAAGCGATATCGTTTCAAATTTCTCGCTGGATAAATTGTAGACGAGATTTTAACAATCTATCGCTCTGTCCTAGTAATACCAAATGCGGATGTGTCTCTCGATTTGAATTGCTGATCTTTTTTTTTTTTTTTTAAATTTAGTTTGCGTCCTCATGGAACCGCTTACTAAACTGTAGGAGGAGTTCCTCGCACGCTTGCTCCTGTTTCATTTTGTTGCTAGAGTCTTTGGATTTAATTTTCCAAAGACATTCAAACGACAGGTAATATTCAATAAAGTCGATTACAGAATCTTTTGACTACGTAGCCACGGCTCTAGATCTAGACTAGGCTATAAAGGAACTACACCAATACACACCAAATGTGTTCATTTCATCTGTTGTGATGTTTTCACGTCGTTCGTCTATTTGTCGGTCTCGATCTAGATCTAGGTTTGTGGTTGATTTTTCTGTTCTACACATCTCTGTCTCTCTGTCTTTCAAGAGAGGCACGGCTTGCACATCCTTGATAGACACGCAAATGTTTTTTTGTGTAAAATTTGAGGACATCTAAGCCGATTCGATAAGTGATATCCAGTTTATGTAACTTGACAACAAAGTAGATTCACTTTAAATTGCTCATGACTGTAAGGCTGAGATGGTGAATGCGTGTAGCAAACTTGTAGCCAGACAACGGGTGCTGTGCGCTACGCTACCCCGTCTTGGCTTTTCCAGTCTATGCCGAGTATTGCCAGGTCTGGCCTGGGGCCATCTTGATTTAGATTTCTCTCCTTACTCCCCGCCAGGTAAACGCATTAGTTTGCTGCTACATTCCACCCAGCATCTGGCCTGGAAGAGGTGAGCTCTCTGTTATCTAGAAGTAAACAACGGCATGAGAGAGAGAGAGAGAGAGAGAGAGAGAGAGAGAGAGAGAGAGAGAGAGAGAGAGAGAGAGAGAGAGAGAGAGAGAGAGACTTAAATGCTATTCAATTATAGAATTCAGATGTAGAATGATTATTATCCATTAATCTTAAGAAATTGAGATAGTTACTCACGTATGATTACGATCATTGCGCAAACCAGATGTAGGCTTTGTGAAAGCACTTTATTTTCAAAGATAAAACGAGATCTATACTATGTGCAAAAAATTGATCATTTCCTTTCTTTTTACATGTATTTCATTGATTAAGAACGCACCTAGTGCTCTTTAGAGGTCAAGTTGACGTTGTTAACCAAGGTTTCATGTGAAAGGTCATGAGCTATCATCTGATTGATGAAATTGTTATGATTCAATTCGTCTAAAAATAAGTCACATGTCGACAAAGTTCGAAGCACGTGATGTGTGGTGGAGATAACAAGATTTGTTTATTTCCTACTTAAAAAGCTGTGAAACTTACTGAAAGCCAGTTCTGTTGGGTTCTCTGGCGTCTCTCTCTCTCTCTCTCTCTCTCTCTCTCTCTCTCTCTCTCTCTCTCTCTCTCTCTCTCTCTCTCTCTCTCTCTTCAAACCCTTTTACGTTGTGCTATAAACTTAGATCTGAATTTCAATGTTATTTCACTTGCTTCGCCCACACGACTATTTCAGTTTTATTATGAAAAAGAATCTGCAATGCGGACAATACACTTTCAACAGTTCTAAGTGCCTGTTTAGACTGTTAACCCTTAGTGATCCACAAGTTTTGTGAACAATAATATTGAGAGAAATATTCCTCCACAGCAGCGCCTGAATAATTGTGTCGTCACCCGAGATGGTTCTCTATTTTTATTGTTACTCGATCCCCATTATGGTTGTGAATTGATTGGTGGGTGGTCCAGGGTAGGCCTACATGATGGTGTATGTATCACATTCAGTTAAATAATTGTGACACAGTGCTGTTTTGTTTGTATTTTAACCGTTCTGCGTGTTAATCCTTTCTTAATGATTTTCTATTGTCATAATATCTCTTTTCTCTCTCTCTCTCTCTCTCTCTCTCTCTCTCTCTCTCTCTCTCTCTCTCTCGCTCTCTCTTTTCTAGTTCGTGGGTTATCAATATAATTATAAACTTTGGTTCTCAAGATTGCTTTAAATCAAACCCTTCGTGGTTTCTTTGAAATATAACACGTGCACCATTTATATATTTATTTTTTTATATTATTGTTATTGCCTGTACAATACAGATCCCACCGCTCACCCCATCATCACCATCTCTGCCACGATGCTTTTTTTTAATTCAATGAGCTATGATAATCATTATGACCTCTACAGTAACAGACGCCAATTCCTCGAAATACTGGGCATCCCTCTTCTTTCCTTCCTTCTTGCTGCATCTGTTACCTCTTACCACCATCATTGTCCACCACCACTTCTTTTACTACTACTACTACTACTACTGCTGCTGCTGCTGCTGCTGCTGCTGCTATTTCTTCTGCTACTACTACTACTACTACAACTACAACTGTTGCTGCTGCTGCTATTACTTCTCCTCCTACTACTACTACTATTACTGCTGCTGCTGCTACTGCTATTACTACTACTAGTACTTCTGATTGCTCCTACTACCTCTGCTACTAATACTACACCACCTCTAAAATTTATATGACTTTTACTTACAGACGTTCCCTTGCGTCTTATTTCCAACAGGCATTAATACAAACATTACAATAGTGCACTTGGCAACAATTAGCCGCGTTTTCAAAGGTCGCCATTTGTTTCATGCTTCACATCATCTAAAGTTATATTGTTATTCAAATACGACTCGATCGTGGATGTTGTGTGTTGATGCAGAAATTGATAATAATAATAAAACAGCTCACACACACACACACACATATATATATATATATATATATATATATATATATATATATATATATTACAAGACTAGATTACATCTTAATATACAGAATAATGATAATCTGCCAGTTAGACTTACTGTACTGGCAATGCAACAAAATTAAGTTTAGGGGAATACTTCTCCAGAATAACGAGGTGATCATAACTTATAATCAATAATTAATAGGTAAAGACAAAGGTTAACACAATATTTAGAGAGGGAAATTCATAGCATCATAGGAATAATAAAATCAGTCGTCTGTCATTTGAGTCAATGAATGTCTGAAGGGAGGAAATTAATACCCCGAGTCACGGTGATAATCACGTAGAATTAAAACAAATGATAATCCAACACAAGTAGCTTTCACAATAGTTCAATAATATCCACAATAACTTCTCACTAAAATTCTAAACAATACTACTAGTCTAGTACTATCCAACTTGGCCTCCAGATACTCCAAAAAGATACTGACAAGGAGTCTTTCCGAGCTCTACAATTTATAGTATAAGCTCAGTCGGCATAGTCCCCCGTCAAAGACTTCCCTGGTTTCCCAGTTCGTCCCTAGAACAAGGGCCAATGCCGACCGAGGAGAATTTACTCCGTCGAACGGAACAACCCGTTTCCCCAACTAAAACATCACCCGACTGAGATCATATAATCTACGGAAGCCATCGTTACAAACTTACATCTACGTACGATTCTAGCATCCCCCGATCAAAGCATCACATCAACTTAGTACCACTAATAGTTTCCCTAAATTCCCCAAGTTCCCCGAATCAAAGTACATCCAAGCCGACCGAAGAAAATCTTCTCTGGCCAGCTGGACAAGAACAGATGAATAGA
This sequence comes from Elysia crispata, assembly GCA_033675545.1. Lineage (NCBI taxonomy): Eukaryota > Metazoa > Mollusca > Gastropoda > Plakobranchidae > Elysia > Elysia crispata. Next base: position 11,685 of record JAWDGP010002506.1, read on the forward strand.
TCGGCCAGTCAATGTAATCATTACATGAAATAAATAATCCTCCGAATTATTAAAGAAATAAGAATAACCCGCTAGAGGGGCGGAGACTAGTTTCCCGCCATTAAACTAAGTATACTAACAAGCTAGAAGCGCACGTGGCTCCACCCACAAGCTGATAATTAATATAGTAAAGCTTAAAGATCTGTTTTAAAGGCCTACTGCTACTGCAACAAATAAATAAAAGTTCTATACCAGCCTCCCTACATATATATCATATATACCATCTACCTAAACTCTAACCAGTCCTGTCTTCTGATCATGCGGGGGTCTGTACACACAGGGGTCTCTGCTCACTGCTCAGACCAGGACGCGACACAGTCCAGTCGGCAGAGCGTTGGATTGACAAGCATTGGGAAGGGCTGGATACCATCTACCTAAACTCTAATCAGTCCTATACCATCTACCTTAACTCTAATTAGTCCTATACCATCTACCTTAACTCTAATCAGTCCTATACCATCTACCTTAACTCTAATCAGTCCTATACCATCTACCTTAACTCTAATCAGTCCTATACCATCTACCTTAACTCTAATCAGTCCTATACCATCTACCTTAACTCTAATCAGTCCTATACCATCTACCTTAACTCTAATCAGTCCTATACCATCTACCTTAACTCTAATCAGTCCTATACCGTCTACCTTAACTCTAATCAGTCCTATACCGTCTACCTTAACTCTAATCAGTCCTATACCATCTACCTTAACTCTAATCAGTCCTATACCATCTACCTTAACTCTAATCAGTCCTATACCGTCTACCTTAACTCTAATCAGTCCTATACCGTCTACCTTAACTCTAATCAGTCCTATACCGTCTACCTTAACTCTAATCAGTCCTATACCATCTACCTTAACTCTAATCAGTCCTATACCATCTACCTTAACTCTAATCAGTCCTATACCATCTACCTTAACTCTAATCAGTCCTATACCGTCTACCTTAACTCTAATCAGTCCTATACCGTCTACCTTAACTCTTATCAGTCCTATACCGTCTACCTTAACTCTAATGAGTCCTATACCGTCTACCTTAACTCTAATGAGTCCTATACCGTCTACCTTAACTCCAATCAGTCCTATACCATCTGCCTTAACTCTAATCAGTCCTATACCATCTGCCTTAACTCTAATCAGTCCTATACCATCTACCTTAACTCTAATCAGTCCTGCCCCTGGCTTAGCGGAAAGCCGCCGACTCCTGATAAGATTTTCCAAGATGGCATAAGACAAATCCAGAATATAAGACCATGGCACGTCCTGTATTTATTTCCTCGAAAAAGCGGTAGACGACGTCTCCCCCTCCTTGCGTCCCCTTTCCTCTTTTTGTCTTTAATTCTGTATTCCTGAGGCCTTTCACCTGCCAAACCTCTCCACTTTCTTCTATGTCTAGGTATGACCGCAATCTGGGCCCTTTCCCCACCCAGCCAGGTAACGCCTGTCCTTCCCATCCAACCCTAGACGATGGATAAGCGACTCTGAAATCTTGCTTACTCGTCCGGTCTCAGACTTGGTTGATTTTTTTTGTGTTTTTTTTTTTTTTGGTGAGTAAGCAAAGAAACTGAGTAGGGAAAAAATTATCGCTCTTGCTTTTGGATTTTGGACTGACGTAACATTTGACGAATGACTCTGAACTTGATGACTGTAGCCCAAAAGATCTGGGCTGTCCATCGTTTACTCCACCTGTTTACAATTATGGGGACATAGCTCTTCACTGTGGTGACTCCTCCCTCACTCCCCCCTCCCCCCCTCCTTTTTTTTTTTTTTTGGAAATACCTAGAAAGTGTTTGATTTATGATCAAATACACTATTATTAGTTTTATTACTTTTTTTTTTGTTTACCGTGGCCTAATTCTCCCAAAGCTTCATTTTAAGGTGATGGTTACGGGCTGGCAGTATTTCATTTGATTGAAGGTTTGCTGTAACCCGTGCTTAACAGCAGTGTAATTGCAGGCCTTTTCAGCTGTCAGGCGAGGAAGTACAGGTTGGAACTCAATATTGTTGGTTTTAGATCCTTGAATATCACGGCGGACATCCTTTACCGTTTTTATAAATTCCTATACCACACAGCCTCTGGCAATCATGGGACGCGGCAGCGTGTGAAGGAAAATGGGCAAAAACCTTTTGTGTTTCCTCATGATTTAACTTAGATTGTCTCAGTTAAAGAAGGCTGGGGTGACTTACTTATTCAGCGCAGTGCAGTTTCCCTGTTAGCTGTTGTCTTTGACACTTGGGCTGCTTCTCTCTCTGTTCTTGCCCAACAGACTTTTGCTCTGTGTAGTGATCTGGTCCAGTTCCAATGCCCGCAGAAAAAAATACTACAGTGGGCTGAAAAACTATATCTGCTCAGTCAAATACTTGTTGCACATTTTGACGAGAAGTTTATGAATAATCTGTTTGTCAAAAAGAAGCTTAACTTCTGGGCTAAATATCTCAGAGGCCAATTTTCAACACATTCGCAACCAGCGATCTACACAGAGTAGTGAGCTATGCTCTTGTTTGCTGGCTATAGCACCCAGACTTTCTGATTGGCATCGTTTGTAAATTGATGTCTCTACGTTCTAAAAAAAAAAAATAGAAAAAAGCTAGTAAAGTCTCTTTTTATTCTGAAATCGTTATTTTAATGGGTGTCAGCTCTGTTATTATTTATGGAATCACGGCTCAAACTTTAGAAAGAAACTTGTAGACTCAAAGGCTATGGCTATTTCCATTTAAACTTGTCAATCGATTAGTTTTACCTGTTCATAAATTTAGTTAATAGCTTATTTAATTTGAGGTCTAGAATAGACAGCCTCTGATTCTTGTTTGTTCTTGTATGTCTCAAACTCCCATCAGTTTTAGGCTTTAAATTGGCAAGTCTCAAGATAATCAGCTACTTTACACATTTTCCTCTGGGTTTTCTATTTTCCAGACACCTTTGTAGCCAGGAGCACCCCCTGCCACCCTCAACCATCCAACAATGAGTGCGGCCGTTGGTAAAAAGTCTGACGATGTTGACATCGACTTGGATAATCTGGATGACCTTCTGAGCGCGCTCACAGCAGAGGAACTTGAGGAGCTCAACGGAGATTTCGACCCAGATGTGAGTGGGAAAAATAACCTGATAAACTTCTGTTTTGAACAGTTCTCTTACAAGTATAATTCAGTCATTGTTCCAAAAAAAAAAAAGGTGTTACGTATAAAATGATACGTTTTGTGATAGACAACTGCCTGCGAAAATGCCATTTTTCTGAAAAAAAAAAAAAAGGTTTAAAATCCTGGCAATTAAATGTACTTTTATTTATGAAACAATCTAATGAAAGTGTAAAATTAGAACAAAATCAAAAGCGGAAATATCAGGCTTTCTTTACGCAAATTACACTTATCCAAAAATTTCTCTGGTGCAAAACATTTCACTTCATGGCGTCGCTACACAAGTTTGGCTTTACTTCTTTTCTCTGGCATGCAGAACATTGCATCACGAATTTTGTCAAAGTTTGTTTGATGGTAGCTTTTTGCTTTGGAAATATTTGAGTGATGATTTCTCAAATAAATGAATTATTGCCTGGTATTTTTACAAATTGTTTTTTCTAAGTATCGGAGTATTTCATTTATTTTCTGTCTTCTCTCTGCCCTCTGAATCCCTAAGACATGAGATTTAACTGAATGTGAAGACCTTGTTATGTGTGGGTGGGCTGGTGCATGCAAGATAGAATGTCTCTCTTGAGATCTACATGATTTATTTATTTGGGATCTATATGGATAATTTAAAACCTTATCTTTTCAAACTCACCTTGACTGATCAATTTGAATTGTATGATGGGCAAAAAAGTTCTGATGTCATGTTTTTGCAAAATCAGACTGTATGTCATGAAATGAATCAAACAAGATAATATGTCCTTGCATGTCCTGAAATGAATCAAACAGTATGTCCTTGCATGTCCTGAAATGAATCAAACAGTATGTCCTTGCATGTCCTGAAATGAATCAAACAATATGTCCTTGCATGTCCTGAAATGAATCAAACAATATGTCCTTGCATGTCCTGAAATGAATCAAACAATATGTTCTTGCATGTCATGAAATGAATCAAACAATATGTCCTTGCATGTCATGAAATTAATCAAACAATATGTCCTTGCATGTCATGAAATTAATCAAACAATATGTCCTTGCATGTCATGAAATTAATCAAACAATATGTCCTTGCATGTCATGAAATTAATCAAACAATATGTTCTTGCTCTATCCCAGAATTCACTGCTGCCACCATCAGAGAGGTGCAGGAACCAGACAACAAAGGACCCGACGGGCCCATTCAGCCGGGACAAGCTGCTTCAGTTTCTTGAGGAGAAAGCCAAACAAGAGAAAGACTGGGAGAACACTGTGCCCTACAAAAAGGAAACAAAAGGTAAGCAGGTTTCGTTAAGGCAACCATTTTTTGTTGGCTTGTGAAGCGAACCTTAAAAATCAAAGTCAAAACTCTTCTGAGAATGGTGAAGCTAATCCCTTAGTGTCTATCTTCAAATTAAAACATAAGATCAATTTAAAAAAAAAAAAAATTGCAATTTGAAATCTTGTTAGTATAATTCAGTTTGAAAAGCTATGTCCCTTAGACCCTATCCATTAAACTCTTATAATATCAATTTGTGGAACGTCTTTTTCAGAAGTCTGTTTAGTATTTCTCAAAAAAAAGAAAAAAGTTACGTTTTAAAGCTGTGACACTTTCAAGTTCTCAGTTAAAATTTGATAAAATCTTGTAATTCCTCTTCTCTTGCTTTCTGCCTTTCCCTTTTTCTCTCTCTCCGTCTCTCTCTCTCTCTCTCTCTCTCTCTCTCTCCGTCTCTCTCTCTCTCTCCGTCTCTCTCTCTCTCTCTCTCTCTCCATCTCTCTCTCTCCCTCCATCTCTCTCCCTCTCCCTCCATCTTTTCCTCTCTCTCTATCTCTTGGTCTCTTTTTCTGTCTGTCTGTCTATCTCTCTCTCTCTCTCTCTCTCTCTCTCTCTCTCTCTCTCTCTCTCTCTCTCTCTCTCTCTCTCTCTTGCCAACAGGGAAAAAGTTTGTGCCAAAAGAACAGGAGAAGACAGTGATCAACGCAGAGGACGAGGCAGTCGAGACAGAGTGGGATGAGATACTCAACGCCGCTAGTGAAGAAGAGCTGGTCGATCTGGCAGGTGAGTGCACACCTAGTTGTCTTCTCAAGATTCCGTGGTGAAATTGGATACACGTCTTGGCTCGTGTGGAGAATGCCTAAGTTTTGGAAGAATCAGGAAATGGATATGTCTTTTGTTAAATGATTGGATGTTTTTTTATGATTGTAGATAAGTTTAATGTATTCTGCAAAAATGTTTTTTTTTTATAGGTCGAGTTTCTTTTGACAGGTATTTAGTTATATGAAGTTCTTGACCAATCCGTACTTTTTTATTCTTTTCATTTGCATTCCAAGTATAAATTAGACTACGGCAGGAATCACAAGATGGCAAACTAGTTAAAGCTTCATTTTGTTGTGAAGGATTAAAGCAACCATTTCTCCAACATTCTTTCAGGACATGCTCATCTATATGAGGTCATATTTATGGAGATGATATGGGCTGTGATTATTCTAATACCTTAACCCTTGAAGGATCACATAGAAATAGGTTGTTTCCTAAATAACGTGTGACCTAAAAATCATAGAAACAATTGTAATTACTATTATTGTCTCCTTGGTCCAAAAACAGAATGCTTCCGAGAAAATTGTATCATAAAATTGTTTACACCTGATTTCATCAACAGACAAGACTTAAAGTGCTAAGAGTGCCTGCATGAATTTGCCACATAAATCATTACAGCTCTTTCTCTTTCTCTCTCCGCAGCTGTTCTCGGTTTCCACAGCATGCTCACCCAGACCCAGTATTACGCCTCTCTAGAGGACCGAGAGGTCCATGAAGGCGGATTCTCAGGTGTGTCTGTTTGTTTGTATGCCAGTGTAAACAAGTGAGTGTGTTTGCGTCAGTTTTGTGTAAGGAATAAAATTAGTTGATGTAAAACTGGTATTAATTTAGAGATTTTAAATTTAATTCTGCTTCAGGATTTAAAAAAAAAATTGATTTTTCCATTTGCAAGTGAGGTTGTTTAAAAGATAAAAGGACAAAATAAACACAGACTGATTATGCAGCTGGAATAGTTTTCCACTGGGAGGTGAGTTTTCCCTTCCACAAGACGTTTGCGATTTGGCTTGGGAAATTCTCCGAGATTTTAGTTTAAAGTATTATAATTGAAAATAAGATAGCTCTAGGTAAGCCTTGTTCTGTAGTTTAAGACTAGTTTTATAAAATCACTGTTTGGCAGTTTAAAAGCAATGGACTTAAACCAGTACTGTCTAACTCAAGTCTGGTTAAGCTTGTTTTTAGAGTCTTTTGTTACGTTCCTTTATAACTTATAAGAACTTACATCTTAGATATTAAGGAGTACCCCCAAGTGAGTTAAGAATATCATTTTGTTTAAAAGTCACCCATCAAACATCTGACGGTATTTGGTTTAACAAAGGCATCTGCTATCCCTGACAGTTTTGTTTCTTTCACAGGTTTCGCTCAAGCTCAGGTCCTGAAAGTGATGCCTGACGAGGCCCCAAACATGACGGATGTTGAAGAGAGCATCAAGAAGCTGAAGAGTAACGATAAGGAACTCAAGACGCTGAATATTAACAACATCAAAGTAGGCATTTCAGAACCACTCGTTATTTTGCTTTGCTTAAGTTATATTTATCAACTTCCCTTTACAAACTAACAAGTGGTTGTAAATGTTATGTCTTGTCAATATATTGTAAACTTCAAAGCTTCGAGTCATGGGGAAAATTTTTCAACTTTGAACCATGCCATTCTCATACTATGTCTGTACTGTGCTGTTTTTTTTTTTCTAATATAACACAAAAGACCACAAAAATGATATGCTGCCAATCAAAAAGTCAACAGCGAAATCTCTGAGAGGTCTCAGAAGGTTTTATTCTCAGAGCCTGATTAGTTTATAATGCACCAAGTATACAGCTTTTGTTGTTGTCATTTTATTTGCCCTTTCTTTAGGTGAATAATTAAGGAGACTCTATATCATAGTTTTATTCTTTAACTGCACAATCAAGCTGCCTTGAATGTGAAAACTTAATTTTCAAATAAATTGTCTCTAATTATAATCATAATTTTAAACATAAAGGGAGGTAGGAAAATTCCTTGCAATAAAGAAAAGCTTTTTAATTATGTAATGTATTCATATTTTCTCTCTGCAGACAATATGTAACATTTTTTTTGGTGATCACTGTAAAAAACATTTTTCTGCTACAATTATGTCTATTTCAGAACCTGTCCATTGAAAAACTAGTCGAACTGTGTGAGGCTCTGAAAGAGAACACAACATGTGTCCGCTTGGACATGGCCAGTGTGGCGGCAACAGATAAAGTTGGAAAGGTGAGAGATGTTATGTGGAGGAGAAGTTATGATTGTTGTCTCAAATAGGCATGGATATTGGAACCGATAAAGCTGGGGCTAAAACACTCAAACATATTGTTTACTGTCGATGGGAAAGAGTGAAGGAAAAGACTGCTTTTCTTTTTTCTTAAGGAATCAGCTTGTAGATTTTATGAGTGTTAAGAAAAATCCACATTTGTTGGTTTAAAGGTTAGCATCAATTTACCATTTCAAACAGGTGTTATAATGTATATTATGCAAAGAAACATTCATGTGCTTTTCTTTGTGTGTGTGTGAATATCAAGTTTTTTGTAAATTCTCATTCTTTCGGACAATCTTTCTATTATTACTGGTAAGCCTTTAGTACAATTATCGATCCTTTTATACTCACCGTTCTTATAGGCCCTGGCTGCCAGCCTTAGCGAAAACTCCACACTCAAGTCAGTCAATGTCGAGTCTAACTTCCTGTCAGGGGAGGCTATTGTGGAGATCCTTAAGGCAGTCAACAAGAAGCAGACTGTGATGGAGTTACGGGCAGCAAATCAGGTCTGTAGTCCCATCACTTTGCTTATCTGCGATCCCAAATTCCTGTCATTTGGGATGACCATGCATGTGTGAAAATGTCTGGCTGATGCTTTATTCAAAGGAGTCGCATGTCATCCATTATCGTATTTTATTTTTTGTTTGCTGATATTTAGAAGGAATATATTTTCTTTAACTTACCAACAGTGAAAATTGCGTAAAATTATTAGTTTTTTTTTCTCATAAGATAATACAGTTGTAAGGTTTTTTTAAATTAGACAGCCGATTCATCAAGGCTGCTTTTGTCACAAATATCTGAGGACTGGTATGTTTTACATAGCAAAAATTTTCTTTCAACGCAATCTGAAATATGAAAGATAATGTCGCTGCAATGCTTTCAATTCAGTGCTTTGGTGTTAAAAAATTATTCCAACAAAGAATAGACAGCTCTTCTCCTTTAATATTTTTTTTTGTTTTGTTTGTTTAATGAAAGGGCAATGTGACATTGTAGTTAGGTCATTGAAATTGTCAGCTTAGGTTTGGTTCATAATGTTACCGTCTTTAGAGAAAAATCAGCCTCCAATTACATTTTCTAACCTGAGTGTGAAAGAAGCACCAGATTGTTGGCAGTTATTATCATGGCCCAACCCTCCCAATAAAAACAATACGTGTATAAATACATGAATTATTCAACTATTTGCTCAGCTATGTAAATGTTGAATCAAATGAAGGGAGACGTCATGTAATTGTAAAGAATGACTCTGACTCAGGCAGCTATTTCAAACCTTCTGTCTTCAGAAACCTGAGGTGCTCGGAAACAAAGTGGAGATGAAAATCACTCAGCTCATCAAAGAGAATGACACAATCCTCCGGCTCGGCCTGAACTTTGAGTTCCCTTACTGCAGGATCAAAGTTCACGAAAAGCTGAAGAAAAACCTGGACTCAAGTGAGTGCAAAGTTTTGCTCATTGCAAATTTTAATATTTTATTGGAAATGTACAGATTTGAAAAAGAAAAACTTGACATTCAAACATGTAAATATATATATATATATATATATATATATATATATAAGAGACCTCCAGGGCAGTTCCTACTACAGTACTGAGCTAGAGCGATTAAAGTTCAGATTGAATCCTTGATGATCATTTATAATACAACTTAAAATGAAAAGATAACCGACACATAATAATGATAGAGGTGTAATTTTTTACGTTCTTAATTGAAGGATTTAAAAAAAAAATCATTTTCACTTGGTACGATACATTCAATATGTTGAGAATTCCACCTCTTGTCCCTGGTTCACCCTAGCTGCTCCACATGTATAATGAACTTGTTATCAGGAAAGATCCTTCAAACTTGAGTTATGTCTGAATTCTAGGGAAGCAAGAATATACTATACTCAATTTATTTATTTATTATTTTCTTTTTTACAAAACATGGGAAAGGAAGTCGCTTCTATATAGGCTTTTAATTTTTATAAAAGTGTAAGTTTTATTTATCATTATGTTATGTGCTTTTGTCAGATCTAGCTATTTTATTTGATAATGGAATCATATGAAAATCTTTGTCATAGCAAAAAATCTTATTCATAAACTTATTTATTTTAATGTTAAATAAAAATTAGTGTCTGGTCTTCACTTTCTTAAGCTCTTTATCCTCACAACGTATGTCGTTTTTCTCCATTTATCTTTTTCAGTGCGGAAAGCTCGAGTCAGCAAAGAGGAAGGAGCATCAGCCGATTAGACAAATCTCCTTCATATCTAGCATTGCTTTTTTTTTTTTTTAGTTTTACCATACCCTTCTGATTTTTTATTTGTTTTTGTATTAAATAAAGTCCATTCTTCAACTCTAACCTTTCCTGATTTTAGAGGAAGGAGCTGTGGCCAAATGCTGGAGGGAACATGCATGATCTCGTGAAATAATCGGTAATGAACGAAACACATTGGAAAAGATTTACATTGTTGAGGAAAAACAGAACCCATTTTACTGTACACGTTAAAGTTTTTTGCTTCTTCATGGACAGGATTTGAATTGGGTTTCATTATACATAATTTTGGGAAATCTTTAATCTTTGGTAATGGTAAACAAAAGGAGATCAGTTAAATAGCTATTAGCATGAATTAAAAAAAAATGTTTATTCCTTATTTCAGAATATACCAGGTCATATTCTATTTCTTTCTCCTGCATTTTCCATTTCCATTTGATTGCAAAAGCCAATGTTTACTTAAGTATTGCTTACAGTTGCATAGCAATTTGTATAAATTTTAAGTTCCCCGATTTTTATTGTTCTGTACATATTAAGTTAGCATAAATACAAAAGTAAGATACTAACGTAAGCCATGTTGTTTGCCTTCCAGTGCTGTTTATGTGCATGCAGGCCAAATCTCTATACTTAGCAAATAAATAGTTTTTGTTTTTGCATGTCTGTAAGGATGTTTATTTATTATATGATTTTCATTCTCAACATAGTCACTTCCAGCATTCTTTACTGACTTTTAAATGAAAAGTTTTTAACATTTATTACAGTCAACTCATATGGATACTTATCTGCAGAAGCTGATTTTTTGTTTAGATGTAGTTTATGTTTCCAATACTTTTAATATTGATCTTAAAAGGTGAAAGATAGGGATACTTAAAAGAATTTTATTTGGTAAAAGAAAAAGTTGTAAAGAGGTTCAAGCAAGGCGAATTTTGTAGGATTCCTTTGGTAGTGCGTCAAGTCAAATCTTGTTTCTACAAATACTTAAAAACTTGTTTTGGCATTAAAGAAAAGGAATCTTGAAAAGTTTATTAAAAAATGGCCTTATAAAAAATTTTTATGGGTTTAAGAAAAAAGGAATAAGTGAGCCTTATGTTTTTTTAAATGTAGCCTGGCTTTTCCAGCCAATGATTTGCCCTATGGTGGTTTCTCCGCCATGTTTAAATTTTTTGGGTTTCTTTTTCTTTTTTCACTATCAAAAGCTCACTTTGCTCATAGAGGTTAATAGTTCCACATCATAAAAACATAAGGCTCATGGGTGGATTCTGTTTGTTATAATCCCAATGACTGCCAAATCAAGATTCAGGGGATAAAAACCATGATACTCCAACAGCTATCACACCACCACTAATGATAGCTTAGAATCAGAGACAACTATGCCATTTAGAAATATTTTTGACAATAGAGAAATTTCATATTACTCTCATTTTATATGATATCAATCCTATGCGTATATTTCCTAATTCATATGTAATTGCACCAGTGTTTTTTTTCCCTCTCTTTTGTGCCACATATTTTTACTGTTTTCATTGCACAAATAGCTAGTCACGAAGCAATGGTGGATGTATCAGTGTATCAGAGAAATGGGGATAATTTCAAAGGTTGTGCTTGAAGTTTTGTGATAATCTTCTATGCTAATGCCTCTCTTCTACAACATATATGCTAATATGTCTTCAATGACATATACACTAATTCTTGTAAGATGGCAGCACACAGCGTTTGGCTCAGGTAGCTCAGGCGCGATTAGAGATGTGTGAGTCTGGTTTAACTCAAGTGTAGGGTGTATATATGTGAATGCTACTCAAGCTTATGTAATCAGTCTGTTCGTAAAGACCTCATTTTACTCTCACTTGTATTACACATTTATTCAAAGGTCCATGAGTTATTCAGAATGATGAGTTTTGGAGAACCATCAACAATTTGCTGCTTGCTCCAGACCAGTTTGTTCGGGCAAATTTTTGGTTCATTTCTCTCTTAGAGATTGTTTTAAATAGTTTTCAATAGCATAAATTATAAAGTTCACAAGCACAAAGTTAGTTAGGTGGATGAAATAATGTGTTACAGGTTATGGCTGTGATGGCTAGTTTCCTCTATAATTTTGTTTCAATGGAATTTTTCTTCTTTTAGAATCTGGAGTGTTTTTTATATTTTTTTATTATTTTTTTTTTACTGATAATATATAGCAAAGCCTGATTTTGCTCACTATTTAGAATGTTGACAGAAAAGTTTAATACCTTACCTCATGTTGTTCTCACCTTTGTTGCTTATAGAATGTTGTGTATTCATGATTTGAAAAGATTCGTTATTGTTTGATACTTTTTTTTACGGCATTTTTTTGTTTTTTTGATTTGCTTCTTATTTTTTCAAAGCCACTCCTCTGTTGTTAAAAGTGTATTATGCTTTTGAGTAATAAATCATAGTATTCCCTCTCAAAAATGTACAAAAAAGCACATGAGAAAAAATTGGTTGTATTGGCAAGATGTTTTGTTGTTTTCAAATGCAGTTTCCTTGCTGGATTTTTTTTGTTTTGTCTAATGTAGGGTTCAGTTTTTTCAATTGTAAGGTTCTTCGTGTGCCTCAAGTGTTATATTCCTAAGTTTCTGTTTCAAGAGCCCTGGGCAAGCACAAATTAACAGCTTGAATTGGTGTTATTGGAATGTTGTAATGCTATTCAATGTAAACAATGTTAAGTTGACACACTTATCTGCTTATTTTTTTTTTCAGATTGCTCTTCCTTAAACTTTCATTTCTGTCTTGAAACATTTTGAAGGAAATGGAACTGCACAAAATCTTTAAATTTTAGAAATCTCAGTGCACAAAATTCTTGGAAGAAATTATGATTTATTCTTTGTAAATGATATTCTTTTGCTGGCCTGTGGCTTTAGATGTAAACACTTCCTTTATACAAGCCCTGTCCAACCTTATGAGATTAATGAGGTGCAAGTTTGTCAAAGTTTACAGTTACCTTGTATTTTATATGATGCCATATGATCTCCAGGGTTTTTTTTTTCCTATTAATTAATGCTTTGTTTTGTATGCTTTGTTTTGTTTTTTTTATTAACTTAAAGTAGAGAGCTAGATTTTGCAATGCCCTTGCTGTTTTTTTTTTTTAATTGTTAATACTAGTGAAGAGCTATATTGTGTATTTCCTTGTCTATTTTGCATACTGAGACATTTATGTACATTAAGTGTGCCTTGGATACTTCTTCTGGTTTGATTTTTGCTTCCTGCACCATGACAATGATACTAATGAGTAAAGTTGAAATGCTTAATCCAAGAGCAGCTTTCTTTTCAGAAAATGAAGATAGATGTACAAGGTATTCTTCATTATCTTTGCACACATATTAATACAATTATTTCCCATCTCATTTGAATATCAGTTTTCATCATGACCTGCAGACAAGTTTGTTTTCATTCTATTTGCAATGAAATCCAGGAGAGATAATCATAAGAAGGGTACAGTTTCTTATTTTAAATCTAGAAGGGGAAATCAACACAGTATATCATAAATTCATATCTTTTTAATGATATTGATGATTGCAGCAATCACTATTCAAGATCATCCATCTAGCGCACCCCATAATGAACATCGGACTTTGAAAGAGTAGAAAATACTAAGCTTAATTGACAAAGTAATACGAGACATTCTGAAGGATCCTGTCTTCTTCTCGCATGCACGCATCATGGTGCTTCTCCAGAGTGGCAAAGTCCTCCTCCTCTTTATCTTGGTCTTTTCCTTTGTTTTAATTTTGTTCCTGATTGTTTTCAATAATAGCCTGATGCATTCTTTACTTAATAATGAAAATGAACTCAACAATCAATATTTAACAATCATGGGTAAGCTGACTTTCTAATTAAAATTAAAAAAAAAAAAAAATTAAAAAATGAAAGATTTCAAGAGGCAAATATGTGCAATTAATTTTATTTTTGTTGTTATTGTTATTATTATTATTGTTGTTATTATTATTATTATTATTATTTAGTTACCTATAGCCACGTAAATGTGGAAGATGGAAGTAAGACATACCATACATTGTTTAAATATTTTTTGAAGGCTCCTCATATTTTGTAACAACCAACTAATGTTCAATTCATGTTTCCTTGGAAAAAAATGAAAAAAAAAATCAGGGTTTTTTTTTAAATTTTGTATTTTGCTCGCACTTTAACACGATAGAATATTGACAGTTATTGCATTTATAGGGCTAGATTCAGGCTGAAAGCTTTGTAACCGACTCTAGCGGTAATTGTCGAGGTATATTTTCTGTCTTGAGTATAAGATTCTGGGAGAGACTCGGGAGACCTTAACCAATTTACAACTACAAGATTAACATTTAACGAAAATGCATCTTAAGAATCTCTCTGAACCAAATTGGAATGAAAATTGCTGGAGTATTTGTAAACATATCAGATACTAACTGCAGCAAATGAAAGATGCTGAAAAGCATTTTTCAAGCTCTCTAGTGTTTGGAGAGGGAAGAACATTTTGTCAAAACTTTTATAATGGATGTAAGGCTTACACTACCATGATGCTCTTGAAGCTTTTGGCCTGAATGTGACCTTAGGCTATGAATGTCTGAGTGTGCTTTGTATACTAGATTATTCTTTTGCAGTTGTCAGTCCATGCTTTTTTTTATTCTTTCATCCATTATTGAAAAATAAACAAGGTAAATTATAAAATGATAAATAATGCATGGTTTGTGTGGTTTTTATTTTATTGTACGTGCAAAAGAAAGTGACCTCTCTGAATGAAGTGACGAGAGAAAAGCCAGTAAATTGATTCAACATATTTGCCAAGGGACTATACCCCCCCCTCCCCCCCTTTTCCGATTTCATTAGACATAAAATCTTCTCCTCATCACCTCAATTTGTCTAGCGGCCTTGATCTAGCCATCATTCAAAACTCGCCCAAAATGACTTACCGGTACATTCAAATGTGCAGCCACTTTCCGAAACTTTTGTAAAAGTTTCTGAACAAACCTGCAATTATATTAAACGAGATTGCTCCAGTTCCTTCTTTGGTTTGGCTTTTTGACTATCATTTTTTTAAAGTATTAAACAAAGGAAGATTACAATAATTTAGCCAGTATTTTTTTCCATCATTGCAGTCAGTCAAAGTACAAGCACATGAATTATATTTTTTAATTATTTTATATTTACATTTATTGCACAGGTTACATCAACATGGTGGTTATTGAGTAAGATACAAAAAAATTATAATTCCACTAGTTCACTTTTAAATTAATTATCGAATGACACTTTAGATTATCATCCATACAAACAATAGCATTGACATCAATTCACTTTTTTTCACATATATAATACAGAGAAAAATAAAGAAAAATAAAGAAACATCATTATTTATTTACACCAACTCATTTGAATTAATTACCACAAATAATATAAAGAAGGATGATCAAAGAAACATCATTGTTTATTTACACCATTTCATTTACATTTATTACCACTTGCAGGTCCATTTATTTTGAATGCAAAGCAAACCTGAATGCATAATGAGTTATGATTCTTCAACACATAATCTTGTACTCTATATGTGAGAATCAACACGAACATTTTTTTTTTCTTTTTCAATACATGTCTATCCCAACAAGTTGAATAGCAGAAACTGCAGTTATAAGAGTATCAAACCCAAATTTAAAATGATGCAGCTCTGTGAGCTGAAGTTGGACAGCCTTGAGGGAAAAAAAAAACCTACAGAAATTAATATCCCCTGTTTACGTTTTACTATAAAAACTGAATCATTTTTCTATGTATGGGGCGTTCTGAAAGGTTTAACATGTCCAAGTTTCTGTTTGAGTAACTGATTATATTCTACTACATAAAACAGAAGTGAAAGTAAAGAAATATTAAGGATCCATCTGATGCCAATCAATAAATGGAACTTTATTGCTAAAATATAAATATTGTTGAAATAAGTATGAATCAATAAACACAAAATTTACAAATTCATAACAATAACATACAGAAATTTTTTTTTGAGAAATCATGACAAATTATACAAATTGAAAATTCACCAAACTTCATTAGCAATAAAGATCTGAATAACAGCCCTTGTAAAGCTGGGTAGGGAGAGAGAGATCATTTTTCTGTGCTGCTGTAAGTTGGCATGGATAACGCTTTCATCTTTGTCACAACTATAAGGTGGATAAACAATCCAACCAATGTTTTCATAAAAAAAAAACAGGACCTACTGTTTCAGCTTCAAAGGAAATGGCTATGTCAAATAGCAGTATAACCTCCTCAGTCCTATTGTACATCTAGGCACGAGATAGAGATTGAGAGAGTCATAAAACCAACCCATTGACCAGACTAACACTGCGGAATCTATAGAATCAAACCTCAGTTCCTTCCAAGCTCGAACTGTGATTTACCTTACTAAGCTTCAGGCCAAACAAAATCTTAACTCATTATAAAGCCTTCACAAAACAAAACTTAAGATTGATGGCTGAAATATAAATCAAAGTATTCTATCTTGGGTCAAGTTATAAGACTATAAAAAGATAGCAGATCCATCTTGAATTACTGAAGTAACAAAGCACACAAACCTCTTTATACAGTGGATTATGAAGCAAGAAAGTTATATCTGCAATTGTTACATGTTTGTTTTAATTGCAGTACAATCAACACCTGACGACCAAAAAAATTATTTGACTTGAAGCATTACAAAAAAGATAATCAGAAATACAAAATAGGAATGCCGAACAGAGTTCACTTTGAGCAAAGTTTACCTTAAAAGAGTTGACTTACAGTGGATTACAATGTATATTTTGCTGCATGAATCAGCATTTATCAATGTTTGTTTCAAAATATATAAAATTGATATATACTATTTTGCAATAATTGTTTTGAACATAAAACAAAGGTCTTTAGTTTGAATTATATTTTATAATAACATTAACAATTTAAAAGAAAACTTGCACGGAATACATTTATAAATCAAACCAATGGATACATAAGAATATTTTCAACAAAATAAAATTATATTATCAAGATAAAAACACTGTATTTGTAAAAATACTGATATGTAAAAAGATCATTGGACAAGATTGCAGCTAAAATAAAAACTGATAACAAAATCCTGGTTAAATAAAAATCCAAAACCTTCCTTATGATGGCAAAAGAAATATTTTGCTTTCCCCTTTGTTCAGAAAAATTCCATGCATCATCTTAGGGCAGATCTAAAACCAAACTTCTTTAGAATATAGGAAACCATGACATGTGTAATTTTTTTCTCTAGCTACAAATGCAAGTGCACTTCAAAAGAAAAAAAAAGTGACACAAACACAGTTTATTTTTCCAGTTGCCAAAGAGAGTAAAGAGGACACCTGTCATATACAAAGGTGCTTACTCCAACCTATGCCTTTCAGGGAAACCACCCACCAAAATGAAGGACAAAGTACAATGATGCAAATTTAAAAAAAAAAACTTCATCAGTTTTTGCTAATTTCACTTAAAGCACTGTTAAAAGCATCCATACAGCTGTTGGAAACAAAAAAGCTAAGACTTAGGTATATAAGGAATAATAATACCAGGGATGAGAACTGGACACAGAACCTTTTTAAAATTCCCGGATTTTCCAGGACCATAGGCACCTCTGCATATATTATTCTGATGTTGTTAGTACTTTTTGATATAAGCAAAATAAAAAATAGAGCTGTCAATAAAAATGAACACATCCATAGAAGAAACAATTTCTTAGCTTGAGGCACACCATAGTTCACTTAGTAATCAAATGAAAATGATGAAAAATAGATTTTGGCTTCTTTACATTGTGCAAAAGCATGCAAATTAGGGTACCACAATAAACTGTTCACCTGAAAACTTAGATGGATAGATAACATAGTCATTTATTCTGTAACAAAAATTTGACAAAGAGAAGAAGACTTGGTCTTTCTTTCTTCTTCGTTCCTCATCACATAGTCAAAATTTAAACTTGTGACAAACTGGTTGCTGAGATTCTAGCCCTTCTTCACAATTTATTTTTTTTAAGTGACTATTATGATTATTAATCACATACACAAAATCAAATTTTATGTTTAATATATTAAATCGAAGACAAAGACAGATCCCTTTCGTGTTGAACATAGGCATTCTTCATTCAAGACAGCCACAGTCCTTAGTTCATCCTCTGGATCCTTGTCATCAGGATGGTCCCACAGTTCCTTGATCCAAGCACCATCTGAGCTGATCAGGTGGACTTTGCAGCTATATAGGTCTACCATTAAACAGGATTCATTGTGGTGGTCCGTGATGCCATATATGTTTTGTAAATGATCAACTGTGGAGAGGTAAGAGTAAAACATGCAAACAATGACTAAGGTGGAATGAAGGAAAATCAGTACCAACATTATCATACATATTTAAGAATGGGCCAAAAATCTGTTGAAAAAAAAATAAAGTATCTTCCAACAGGATCCATTCCTTAGTATGTTAAGAAAGCTTACTTGTCTGAACAATGCTATATTTTAAGCAAGGGCAGGGGAAGACTCAAGTTTTGACCTAGGTAGACATATCTCAGTCCAGAGGCAGGAAACAGACTGTGAATGCTTGTAGCATGAAATATATGAAGTAGCCAATTGAGACAATTACGGTCAGTGTTAAGAGAATATGAGGTAACAACTCCCTGCAAGCTCTTTAATTTAAAGTACAATACTATATCATAATAGACTGTTGAAGTCTTCCAAGCTGCCAAATCAAATGATATAATCAACTCATTTTAATGTATTCATTAACATTTCATTCAAATTACAGCACACTCACCTCATCATTTTAGTTGTCCGGCTAGAGTTACCTAGGTCACTTTAACTGAGTTCATAAAAGGGACACCTATAGACTACCTCCCGGCACTGCTCTTTCCCAGCAGTTTGCTTGTAATAGTTGAATATTAAAGTTTATATTTTGGAATTTAAAAAGAAAACTAAGAATGTTTGTGTGAATTTAAATATCCTATTTGAATATTTAGAACAAAATTAGAATTGGTGATAGTGTGGCAAACTAAAACCAAGTTTAAGAAACAGTGGAAATAATGGAGTGATGCACAAGTAATCTAGTTTGAAATAATTTTTACAAGACAATGACAAGTTTGCAGAATATGTACGTGAGAACATTTATATGAGATTTCATGACATCACTCAAATTGCTACAAGCTGACACAATCAGCAAGATTTACAACTATCAGGCACTGTGCAGTAAGCTTACATACAAAGAAATATGAGAGAAGTCGGCCCTGAGAAACAATTTTTTTTAAAAGAAATTAATGTAAGACTTGTGTGATAGAAAAAGATAAAATGTAACAACAAACCTTTCTGAAAATATAAAGTTTCATTCTCTAAATTTTTTTTGGCTATTTCATTACTAACTAAGGCCATCACTAGGCACTTATCAGATGTGGCCACCATGTAGGTTGGTTGAAAATACGAACCTGTGGAAAAAAGTGAAGCAGATAGAGACAATGCCAGTCACTTCTGGCCAACATAAAAGTTAGCCTAACATAAAAAGATAGTAGTGTGAAGATATTTTCAAGATGGTAATGAAGGACGTGAATCCATCTCTATTCTACATAACATCTGTAGAGTTTGAGGCAAAACAGTGCAAGCAAATAAGAAAAGTAAATTTGCAAGAGAATGAGAAGACTATAACGGAAAGTAAAAAATTATCTTAAAGCGACTTGAATTAAAAGTACACCTCTAAAAATTGCAAAATTTAAAAAGACATTGATTCCAAATAATAGAAATCAATATAAGATAAATTAAACTTTGTTCTTCTCTCTTGAGTATATTCAAAATTGCCTTAAAAACAGGTTTAAAAAAAAAAACCTTACAGATACCTAAAGTCTTACTTATTTGTTGCAAGATCCTCCCTGAGAGATCTATGAGGTCAATACCATCTATACCAAAATATCCCACAGCTAAGGTCTGGGCATCAACTGCTGCTATAGCACAACATGGTTTTGCTGTTTTTATGGAAGTCTACAGGAAGAAAAAAAATGAAATATATTCACTGAAGGACAAATTTTCTGCTTTCATTTTTTTCTGGTCAAAGTTAGTGTTGTTGAGAAGTTCAAGCAGGTTGAGTTTATCAAATACTAACACAAACATCATCAGCCATACATTTGATACAAGTTAAGAAATGCAATGTTCTCCTTTAATTAAACTTAGCCATTTGGCAATAAATATTAGACTACTAACCAGAATATAAAAAAAATAAGGAAGTATCATTATGACTGCTTGAAATATTCCTTAACAAAAACTTTTACCCACATCCTAATTCCTCTGTTGCTGATCTTTAGTGAAATATTTTCTGAAAATTGCTCATTGTGTATTAAGAACACACTTTAGGTTGAAGGTTTTGAAATACAAAATTTCATCGCTTTTCCTGCATTGTTGCAAGTTATAATCCATTCTCTTTACTTACAAAATGTCACTGTAGTACTGTACAGTCTCAACTACTATCTTGAACACCTGCCATGCTGTTCATTGGTGATAATGGCCACATTTATACCACATCTATACATTTTTGCCATGGTTTTTATTACTGAACCTGCCAACTCGTCTCATGCAAATTTGGAAAACTTTTCACTTAACTCAATAAAAAATTTATTTTCAAACCAATAAATTTTTAACAAGTCTCAGTTCAGTATGGGTAGCTAATTGGCCTACATGCACTTCTGTTCTCCTCTCACCTTCACCTTTGATCTCTACTGAAATCCGATAGGACAGCCAATCAAAAGCTTTCTCAGTGTTTTCTTTAGAAACACAAGGTTTAAATTTTGCTGTTGACATGAATACTTTTTCTTTTAATTTTTGTAAAAATATCTAAGTTACATATATCTACAACAGTTTCTTACCTTGTATTTTCCCTCACCTTTAAACTCAGAGAATTTGAGGTAATTCTAAGGATGGCTATGTGGGGTTTCCTACTTAGTGTCAAGGCAACATCCCACATACATGTTGATGTGGGGTTCATCAATGCCAAACGTAAAGGTGCTGCATCTAAAACTTCTATGTGGAGATGTTGCCCCTGAATGTGGCAAGTATAAACAATCGATTTTAATTAGATGCTCTTATACAGTTGTTCCGAACATCATCATTTCTATTTTCTTCCTTAAAAACTGCTTGGGACAACTTCATGATAACATATAAAAACGCTAGTGCTAAAGATTGTATAAGATATTGGCAAATTTCATGAAAAGATCGAAAAAAAGGCATAGCTACCACTTCTTGCTCAATGGAGAACAGCATGCTGATTGATTTATTATGAAATATAGAAAATGGTTTCGGCAGGTCATTTGTGATACACATGTGCTTGCAATAACTTAGTAACAAAAACAGAGAAGCGATGAGATAGCCAAATTTTCTAATGCTCCTTCTGTTGACCAAATTAGAAAAAAAAAAAAACATGAAGAAAGTGAGACATCATACACCCTAAAAGTAACAGTCTCATTTTGAGATATAACTATTTTTCTGTGACAACCATTAATTTCAGGCTGTCTTTTTGTTAATATAGAAATAATCATCACACTTCTCTGTGCTTTCCTGTCTTTACACTCATGTTAGAATTCAAGATAAGCATTCTTACAAGTTGATTGAAAAGTTTGACACATAGGTTCCCAAAATCAGCCAGCAAGACAAGACCTCCAGGGAGAAGCTTCACGTCTGCAATATGAAGATCATGCCTATCTTGAGGAACTTTGGCGGAGAAAATTGTCTTCAGGCTGTGGAGAGATGCTGGTCATTATTAATGGTGAATATTTCCTTCATAGCCTGCAGGCACTCACTTGAGTGGTTAGGATAAAACAAACCAGACAATAATCAAAGTGAAAAACTGACACTTGGAAAAACCTCAATAACTCTACAAGACGACAAAAATATTCTAGCGTTCTGAAAATGCAATATCTGCTGAGATAATTTTTTTCCTTTTTGTTAAAAAAAAATGAATTCTATAATGCTAAATACATTTTGTCAAAGTTATCATAAGTTTCCAGGAAACAATGCTTGTCAAATACTGCCCATGAAAAAATGACGCCTAATCAATTTGATTTGATTGTTATTCAAATCCTTCCATTCTATAAAATGTGAAAATGAAGGTCACATTAAAAAATATTTACTTTTGCAGGCTTATAGACTTGTATGAGGATGTTCTGGATAACTGTTAACATATGTACATATTTTTACCATAAAGAAAATCATTATATTTAGATTTATCAAAACAAATCATATAAACTGTTTTCTTTCTGTCCTCTTTTCTTTTTTTTTTTTTAGAGAGATATATTGTTGTGTCTCACAACTTGTGTCTAACCTCAATTTCTGAGGAGGTCTCTGGTGTGCTGTGGCCTGGGATGTCTGGATCAAAGGATGAAATGATACACAGAGAGTTTCAATAGAAATCAATTATTCACAGAACAAGAAGATGATTCTTTCCAATTAAATCTTAAAATTAAAAAAAAATATATTGTTTCAGAAATTTTAGACCTTTTTTTTTCTCTCATGAGTTTTTAAACCCCTACCCTTAGATCTTAGTACTCTGCCAATAAATTTGACTAAAGCCAGGTCAGTTTCACAAAAACAACTTTGTAAAATACATTCAAATTAAAGATGAAACAGTTTAAAAAAGACAGGTTTTAGAAACTCTGTTGAGAGGAGATTGCCTTCATCTGCTCAAACCTGCCCAAAGCTATGATTTGTATTAGAAACCATATTCTCTATATCAGAGGATATTAGATACTACAGACTGTACAGCTTGGCTTTTAAGTAACGCTCAGCAATGGTTACATATAAGATTTAAATGAAAATAGTGAAAGCACAGACCTTTTGTAGAATTCAAACTCTTGATTTTAAGTTCAATTGCAGAGGGAGCACGGCTTGTATCAAATCGCTTATGTCTAACCAAACGCGATCACTTAGGTTTTATACATCTTACTTCCATCTCAGTAGTCTGCAAGCCCTTGCTTATCTTAGTCAGACATTGTAATGATCATAATTATCCTTGACAAGTCTTTTGCTTCTGATCTTATTAATCTTCTCTTTCACTTCATGATGATATTATGGAACCAAAATAATTCCAGTTCTCTTTTGTTATAGCTTCATGCACAGTCTTACCCTCACCCTCAAAATTTTAAGTCCTATTCTTTCAAGAGTGGTTACGAGCGTAAGTTACTTTTGAGAACTATACATGTTTGCGAACATTGGCTTCAAAAGATACAGTCACTAAAATTGTATGTATTCATTTCCTAAATTACTTGCAACAGAGTTTATATACCTTTCTACAATGCCAGAATTGATATGCGAATAAAAAACAACAAAAAAACATGATCCTTGCACGGACGATTGGAACTGCATCCATGACATAAAAACTTAGAAAAAGAAACCTCTAGTCTTTGATTTTCGAGAACAATTTTGCATTCTTATGATTATAGTGTGCTCAAAATTAAATCATTCAAATCTTTAACTTGCTCAAGACAAAACAGTAAAGGAACAGAGTATGTTTGGCAGCCAAGAAATTTGTGGAGAAACAACTTTATGATAGTGTTTTCAGTCTGAAGCTGAATGCCCTTTTTTCATTTATTTCCTCATTTTGTTATTAAAACATTGGGGCACATCCTAATGTGGATGTCTTTGACAAACTGAATGAGTCTCATCAAATAATGTGAAATACAAAAAAGAAATAATAATGTTATGATACAATACTGATCAAATCTATCAAGCTACTCTGATAGTGTTGTTTTTAAAATTGATCTTCTTTTTTTTTAAAGACAAAAATATTATGTAGATGAACACATGTTCCAAAACAGGTCTCCAAACTTTTTAAACATTGGGAAAGATTTGACTGCAGGTAAAAACTTTAGCTTAAAATAAACAGTAATAGATATTTGAAGATAACCCAATTTTCCTTCAAGCTTGTCAGCTTTTGGTGCCTTTAATTCTGCTAGAATAGCTGTTCCTATCTGCAATGACAAAATTTACAGCTGTCTCAAATGGTTCCTTACACTCTTGGGTTTTACCTTATTCTGCCGAGTTTTACTTTAATGCTAGCTACTTTTACCTTAGTTCTCTCTAGTTTTATCTTAATTCTGCCTAGTTTTACTTTAATTCTGCCTAATTTTACCTTATTCTGTCTAGTTTTACCTTGATTCTGTCTTTCATCATTGCTTGCAGCTTTCTCAGACCCAAGATCTCCTCAGAATACAACTTCTTAGCTTTGGTGAGCTGAGGAGAAATTGTAATCTTTTTCAAACTGGTTGATTTGTATATAAGTTATAACAAAGTAAAGGGATACTTACAAGAATTCTTTTAATCAAGAACGTTAGAGAAAACTTGATAAAGTATCTATAAAAAAAAATTAGGTTTCTGATATAAAAAAAAAAGGTTAATATAACATTCATGTGTTCACCTAGTCTTTTACTTAAAAAAAAAAGGGCTCTGTATTATATCCAAAAGAACATGTTCAAGATTTAAGGATCGGGCGACATACAGCTCATCTGCCAGAACATTTGTCTGAAAATATTCAAGTCCCAGGTTCAATCTCTAGTTAGGTCAGTCATGAGGTTGAGGTGAATCATATCTAACAAGCTCTCCCCTTAGTATTCAGAGATAAACTTTTCTTAAAGAAAGTTGATGCAAAACTGATTTGTGCTGCTTTTCAACTCAAATGAACAATAAAAAGCTTCACCTTCATCAGTCCTTTCTTGACTTTTTTCTCCAACAGATTTTCCTTTGTATCTAGATCAGAAAGTTGCTTCGAAAGCCTTTGAATGTCCTTTCCCTCCCTTGAAATATTATCTTCTTTCTCCCATGAAACAGCTCCCAAGTCTGAAACAAATAATGGAAAATGGTAAGCAAGACTCCTCAAAATTAGAATTCAGATCTAAAAAAGAAAATGGTTGAAAATAGCCTATATCCTAGATATGAGTAAAAAAAAAAAATTAAAAAAAGCTTTCACTAGCAGTTCCTTTGAAGAAAATTCCTTTTCAAATCAGAAAATAAGATGAAAAACCATACTTCTTTGATGCATTAACTTTAAATCAATGAGTAAGGAGTAGTTTTTCAAGCCAGACTTTTGTATTTTGTGCTGCTCATTTTGCACAAAGTCTGCAAAGAAACCTTTTTTATCATACCTAAGACTTCATCTTTATCAGAAGCTAGCAATAATAATTTATATTATACAAACAAAACTGGAAACATTTAAGGTCACTGTCATTATCTCTTACCAACTGATCAATATGAGGGTGTCTGTGAATGAAGCTACAGTGTTCAATCAATGGAAGCTTTGTAATAAGTGATAAAGGATAGAGTCCCCAAAGCTTTCATCAAAATCAAAAACTTTAGGGGAAGAAATACTGCTTTATATATATTGAGTAATGTGTTAGATTGTTGCGAGAAAAGACAAGCTCAAACCCTTATGCTTTGATGAATTACAAATCTTAGGATCCTTATATAGCCTACTTTGTCAATATGTCTTTCTGAATTTCAGGTCTTAATTCTGGCGCTTGCCGCTAAAAGTAGAGGGCTTACTAAACTTTTTGCTCTGCCATCTATGAAAGTTGCACAAGAAACAAAGTAAACCAAACTGAACACCCCCTCCCCCTCGCCTCAACCCTTTTCATTCTCCTATATTAGACTTAGTCTAGAAAGACGCTGAAGGCAGGCTGAGTATGAACACTAATTCACATGCAGGAACTCAGTTGTAGAAAAAAGTCAACAGATAAATGCATAGCCCCATGGCCTTAAGGTTTTCTATGTAGAAACTTCAACACATATATTAATATTTTAACTCACTTGTGGCTGATGGTCCAGAAATAATACAAGCAACCCTGGCTGGGCTTTTTGGAGTATTTAACAAAAAATTGTAAAAGAAAAAGTTTTTATGCTATTTTTATCAAATGTCGATGCATATAATAACAACACATGGCTGTTTGAATAAAAAGGACCTTAAAGGTTAATTTTTTAATGTATAATTTTCCTAAAACACCACACATTTTCAGGAGTAACCTGAAATAAAATTTGAAAAAAAAAAAAAAACATCCTCGTTGGGTTTATTATGAACTTTTGAGTATTCTTCAATAAAGTGTGGGGGAAAAAACCAACGTCAAGCTTTATAACTCTGTTTAGAATTGTTGAGATCAGTTTTAGATCAAGACCTATCTAGTTTCTCCTTCACACATCTCCAGGTGTGGTGTCCTCATTCATCGTCTACAAAAAAATGCGAAGGCATATTGACACAAAACTTTGCATGAGACTAGGGAAATGGCTATACAAGCGTTGCAGTTGTTTCCTGCGGCTTTACCAAGATCAATATAGAAGTTATGGGAGGAGAGGTCAAAGTCCATCCAATAGAGTTGGCAGAACACGCCCCAGCTTACAAAAAGCCTATCCAGTCACTATGATGGGAAATGCCGCTAGTGAATTAATTCTGCAGTGCCAAAAACAATCACAAAGAATTATCTAAGGCATCCGTAAATTGTTAATTAAAACAGATAATCAATGTCATAAACAATTTTGTTTAAGTAATTAGAGCTTGAGATTTTTAACTCTTTGTATCCATTGTCATACTATTTGACTTGGTAGAAAGTGCCAATTTTACGGATCGTCACACAGTGTGGCACACAGGCTAACATATTCTAACCCACTCCTTATTCAATAGAAGCCAACCCAACTTATAGAATCTGCATGTTGATATTACTGGCTTTCAGTTTGGAGCTTTTTTTTTGGTGTTGAAGAAAGAATTAGTCCTTTTGAACAGTTTTTCTCTTGCTTTTTTATGTTGTTGCTAGCCTGTTGATGTTACAGCTGACATAAATGAATTTTGAGAATAGGCTTCAGC
This sequence comes from Elysia crispata, assembly GCA_033675545.1. Classification (NCBI taxonomy): domain Eukaryota; kingdom Metazoa; phylum Mollusca; class Gastropoda; family Plakobranchidae; genus Elysia; species Elysia crispata. The sequence goes on from JAWDGP010002506.1 coordinate 38,262, forward strand.
GCTATACAAGCTCTGAAGTGTGAAAAACAATCAGAAAGTGGATACATTATTAGGAATCCAACTCGATTCCTTGAGCAAGTTCTGATTTAGATACCAATGCCAATGAAAGGTCAAGATTTAGACCTACATTTGCAAAAGAAGCAGGAGCCAAAGACAAAAACAATTGCAGACACCAAATTAAAATAAATTTGTGATTTTATCATGGCTGTTCACCCATCTTAAAATCCTTTGTTTTGAAAGGGAATTGAATAATTTTTAACAAAGTTATCGTGCAAAACGTATCACCTAGGCAGGCCTAAATTTAGATCCAACATCAAATCCTCTTACTAGTAGGCTTGGGCAAAACTTGTGTTAAAAACGCAATTGCCACCTCAAAAATCTCCATCGCACGCTCCCTCGAGGCTGTTCGCATGGTTTTCTTTACCTGCAGAGTCAGAAAAAAGTACAAAAAATGATCTATCATTTTGTTGGTTTTTCCAAGAAAGCACGTCTTCTAAGGATAAACACATAAATCTTTAAAAAAAAAAATTGTCACAAAACAAACTTCAAATAATCAGCCGATAATCCTGGAATTGCCCTTTTGACGTATTCCTTATCTGCTGACATTTGACTTTTTACTTTTGTTTTCACCAAAGAAGTATCACTCAATGAAAAGGTTATTGAACATATCTTCTCATTAGTTTACAACCTTAGAAAGTTATAACTGTCTGTTTTTATCCCACTGATTTAATACGCTAGACAAATAAATGTGCAGAGCGATAGAAGATTTTTTTTTGTCACCCGACGACACGTTCAAAACTCAATTTATTTGCAAAGCTCTAGATCCATTTAACTGGAGAGCTTTTTGACATAACAAATTTGTGTGTTTCCGTTTCTTTTAGCTCTGATATTTGAATTATTTTTTTTTCCGGACTAAGTTAGTGCAAGACGGTACAGGATAAATTTCTTTAGTACATTATGATTCATTGACACATGCTCAAAACTGCGCTACAGTTATGATAATGTTATGCACACATACCTGATTTAACACAGATATCTCTATATTGACACATTTTATAACATTCCCTAAGCATGGCAGAAGTTACAGTATTTGTGAACTCACGTCAATGGTAAACTCCCTAACATGCTTGTGGAATTGATTCTCTAAGTCATCAATAAAATTTTCTTTAGCACTGAAAGCGCTCTCACTCATCCTGTACAAGATAAAACAAGAAAAAAATGATTAACTCCAGATTTAAAGGGGAAGAATTTATTGAAGAAGGTTTACACAAAAGGCAGGACAAAGGTGTTGAGGGGAATGAATAAAGGGGGGTAGAGGGGAAGCAGTCTAGGTTAAACAAAAAAAATAAGTAAATAAAAGGGTCATTTCTTCAATGGTGTGTGGTCCATAGATCAAACTGGTTTTTTTTTTACAAAATTAGAAACTTCCATCAAAAGCATTTCATTTTGTGTAAAATCAGATCAAATAGTTTTCATAAATTTTAAAGAATTATAAATTATAATTCTTGGCAGATCACTGGTAAAGTTCTAACCAATGGACAACTATGATTTTTATTCAATCCATACCTAAACTTAGTGAACCGGGGTCTTATATTTCTGATCCTATATTCCACTTAAAAAGTCTATTAGCATTACACTGCATCCATTTATAATGTGATGCAGAGGCAAAAACAGCAAAATTTAAACATAGACTTCTTTAGAGATTTACAAGCCTATTATCTCTTACACAACGCAGGCGTGATCTAAATTCTAATTCAATCGCGGTTTACTCTTCTAGTTCTAGAGAATAATAGACATATCACTATATCTTTGGATAGCCTACTACTTCTACTGTGTCTAGCTACATTTGCACCTAGCGTAAATTTTCAAGCAGAATATTAATAGATTTTAGCTAGATTATAGTTCTTGATTCAGTCAGACACTAATATAGAATTTAAATGTAGATTTAGAGTAGAAAAAAATAACAAACTAATCTAGAATTTGTACTTACCCTGAGGCCATAATTTTGGTTGATAAAAAAAAATTTCAATGAAAGATTTAATATTATTATTTGATGATAAAGGTTAACCTCCACGGGGGAAAGTGGTTCTGATTGATTAGGATGCTGGAAATGTTGATATAAGAAACGAAATAAAAAACAAAAAACAACACACCAACACTACCAAAAACGTTACAATGTATATCGTTCTAGACCTAGCATTTCCAGTTTCCAGACGATGAAAATCAAAGTAGTGAGCCCTGGTCCTTGAATTACCCCAATGGTTAATTATAGCTTTCTTTCCAGGAAAATGCCCAATTAGATCTAAGGTTCCTAGGCTTGTTGGGGGGAAAGGAGGTTTAAAAAAAAAAAACAGAGCATGCAATATGTTATTTCATAGTGCTCAAACAAGGCAAACATGTCGATGTGCGTTTCGCAACAAGAAAGTAGAGAAAAAGACAGAATTAAAAGAGAAATAGAGAGTGAGAGAGACTAAAGAAAAAAAAAAAAGGAAAGGAGTAGTAATCTATTAGTAAAGGTTGGAGGAGTAGTACATGAGTCCTACTAGTGAAAGTACTAGCAGCACTTTAGCAGTAATATTAGTAGTAGAATCAGCAGCAGAGCAGCAGCAGCAGCAACAGCAGCAGCAGTAGTAGCAGCAGCAGCAGCAGTAGTAGTAGTAGTAGTAGTAGTAGTAGTAGTAGTAGTAGTAGTAGTAGTAGTAGTAGTAGTAGTAGTAGCAGCAGTAGTAGTACTGGAAGTAATAGTAGTAGTGGTAGTAGTAGTAGCAGTAATAGTAGTTGTGGCAGATTTTCTGTTTCTTAATGCATAAATAGTTCTCCGATTGTCTCTACATGTCTCGGCATGCCTTATCTTACTGTTTCTGTTATTGTCTATACTGTAAAATTATCTGTAATACCTCTTTGTTTGTCTGATTGCCTTTTTTTCTACCTCCCAGTCATTTATTTATTATCTTTTTATCTTTCTATCTATCTGTCTATCTATCGGTCTATTTATCTTTTTTTTTTAAATCAATCAATATATTTTCATCTATTTTTATTATCTGTTCACTTATCTATGCACGTTTCAATCAGTATATCTATCAGTCGATCTAAACTCTTGTAAATGCAGTTGGCTTCCGCTCTGGTATAAATATATGTAAGTATTTATGTTTGTGTCTCTCTCACGTGTCTGGCAATCAATCAATCAATCAATCAATCTATCTATCTATCTATCTATCTATCTATCTATCTATCTAGTTTGAAGATAAGTTGGAATAATTGATAAGAGTGCTCAACTGTGGGGATCATTTCATAGATCTAGAAGATCTTACCTTAAAGTTAAATTCTCTTCATACGACACTGGTCATACCCGAAGAGAGAGGAGGACAAGCGACAACTTTGTCCTCCGCTTGAAACACCAGTGTCGTATGAAGGGATTTTAAGGTATGATCTATTATTATCTATCTGTCTATCTATCTATCTATCTATCTATCTATCTATCTATCTATCTATCTATCTATCTATCTATCTATCTATCTATCTATCTATCTATCTATCTATCTATCTATCTATCTATCTATCTATCTATCTATCTATCTGTCTATCTTTATTTCTTTCTGTATCTATTTATCTATCTATCTACCTACCATTCTGTCTATCTTACTATCCATTTATCAATTTATCTTACCTATCTAACTTTCTATATGGAAAACCCAAACAGAAACAACTCATTTTCCTCGGGCCTAATACAAATATTAAGCCCAAGCATGTCTTCCACTATTAAAACTAACAGAGATATTTAATGATTTGCCCAACCATTATACGTGTATTATGGTATAGTTAGTTAAAAATACGAGGGCAGGCTGATAATTAAGTTCCGTTTGCTAATAACTAGGTCAATTTTCGTCACATCGACCTAAAATTTCATACATATCCTCTCGAACCATTTTTCTAGACTTAACTATAACAACAAGTTTGTGTGACGTCATTCGTGCTCATAATGCAGTGACGCGCAACACATGATGTGGTAGCCATGTTTATGAGACAATGGCGACTTCCAATGACATTCTCATCAAACAGCGCTCTGTTATCGAGTTTTTGGCAGCTGAGGGATGTTCTGCTGCAAACATTCATGCAAGAATGAAGACAGTTTATGGTGAAATGTGCATTTCAGACTGTGCAGTTCGCAAATGGGTGAGAATTTTTAAAGTGGAAGACCCCAGAGAGACAATTCTGCGTGATCGAAAGAGTTCGGGTAGGCCCCTTTCCGCATCGGACACGGCTCATCGAGAGAAAGTTGACTGCATGATTAGAACTAATCGAAGGGTCAAACAAAAGGAAATTGCAGATGAAGTAGGCATTTCGAAAGAACGAGTGCACCATATCGCCACAACTGTACTGGGTTACCGAAAAGTCTCTGCCCGTTGGGTCCCAAGACAGCTCACTGTAGAGATGAAAGCGCAGAGAAAGGACATGTGTACTCAACTCTTAGAGCGTTACAATGCAGAAGGAGAAGCATTTCTGCAACGCATTGTGACTGGAGACGAATCCTGGGTCCACCACTACGATCCAGAATGTAAAGCCCAATCGATGGAGTATAGGCACAAAACTTCTCCAAGTCCAAGGAAGTTCAAGGTTGTTGCCTCTGCAAGAAAGGTCTTGTTCACCGTTTTCTGGGACATGGAGGGAGTGGTCCACATGGAATTTCTGGAGCAAGGGGCAAACTGTGAACTCTGAGCGATATATTTCAACACTCCGAGCTCTCAAACCTGACTCAGACGTATTCGGCGTGATAAGGACTCAATCCTGCAACACGACAATGCGCGCCCGCACACCAGTCGCCAAACTCAGGACGCCTTAAGGCAGCTGGAACTTACGACCCTACCTCACCCTGCATACAGCCCCGATCTTGCCCCCTCTGACTATTATTTGTTTCCCCAACTCAAGAAGTACCTGAAGGGCCATCACTATGACAATGATGAGGAAGTTATCGCAGATGTTCGCAGATGGTGCCGTGGACAGCCGTCTGAATTCTTCGCTGACGGCGTGAGCCAACTAGTGAAACGTTGGAGGCGGTGTGTTGATCGCGACGGTGACTACATCGAAAAATAGAGTGCTAAGTATGTAGCTGAGATATTAAGCTTTCGTTTGACGTATTGTTTATGTATATGCTGTGAAAAATTAAAAAGTTATGATTAAACGGAACTTAATTATCAGCCTGCCCTCGTATGATTTCGAAATTCATGGAAGTAATTCTAACAAAGAGAAATCTATAAAAGCAGAATCACCTTGTTAAAAATGAAAGAATATTTTAAAGCTTATTAGACAAAGAAAGATTTTTTCTACGATTTTCAAAGGTTCCAACAGAGAGAAATATAATTATATGCACGGTATACTCAATAGAATAATTACTTATGACACTGGCATAACGAGGGTCGCAACGTAAATTATCGTAAGTCCAATTTTTTCAGAAATCGAGATTTTTCGGCAAAATACAGACAATTACCATGCACATGTTGTGACAAAACCTCTGAGTCATATCATTAATTATGACCTCGTAATTACAATTAATTATAATATCGTACCTTGAGCTCCGTGAAAATCCACAACGTATACTATCGTAATTTGACTTACTATAGTATACTTGAGATATTTTAGCTCATAACTCGAGATACGATAGTATGCAGCTGTAAAATTCTGAAATTAAATTTTCTGATTATTTTAGAATATAATTATAATAGAGCTGTTGGTAATTGCAATTGCATATAGGAGATCTATATTGCTTATGAACTGTATTTTTGTAAGCCAGTGTTATTCTTGAGGAAAAAAACAACATTGTATGGGTTAAAGTGTCATTTATTTTAGCCACAGAAATTACTACTTACTTATTTCTACATTCATTAAAACCACTTATTGCCTGTTTTGGCCGATCACGAGAGGCTCTAGAAGCCTAACTACACTACATGACGTTTGAAAGAAGGAACTGGTTATCATTAAAATTATTTCTTGTTTAATACACAATGTATTTTTTGCTTCTTTGTACCAAAGATAAAGAATAAAGAATATGGATGAAATTCAGACCATGATGTGCGATGGTTCACTTGTCACGAAGTAAATGTAATATACTGACCGTGTCCATAAAGAGCCATTAGCCATGTTTCGCAGATTGAGTTACGTCCCGTAAGCATGAGTCATAATGTAACAGACACGTGGTTTCCCTAGTGACGTGTACAAATCGGCCTGCGTTGTTTACATCGGAAGTCGCAAGCGAGCGTTAGGCCTGGTCAGTCTGGTCAGCTGTCTAGACCAGTGAAATCTGCTGCTGCTGCTGGTATAACTGTCTCGGATCATGTGATTGTTATGTAATGTAACTGTGTGAGCATTCAGTGGAGCAGTGGAAACACACTCTCCATAGCGCGCTTGCACCTGGTCCAGGCTAGTACTCAGTACCGATAGCATTTAGAGCATTGCTGGCAGTCATCATGTAACAATTACATAACAGTTACGTTCTCGGCGAGAGGGCTAGCATGTTTGCGAAAAGCGATTATGCTACGTACCGCTGGGTGGGAGCAGTTTATGGTCAGTCTAAAAATATTACGTCGAAGTCTAGCTTAAGACGGTATATTTTTTTTTCTCCTGTCATTTTTACTTTGATGTAGTACTAATGAAAACTTGCTGAATTTTTCCTTCCCAGCCAGGGCTTTTATAAACTGATTTAGTTTGGATACTTTTTTCCTACTTTTAGCTTAGACGCTTTGTTTTCCAGCATAAAAAAAATATTTTCTGACAAATAATCCCATTTCTTTTCAATACTTCATATACACACAATTTCAATGAAAAATTTTTTGTATTTTCATTTTTCAATTTGTTTTCTCCATTTTTATAATAATTCTGATCTTTATATCATGGTTAGAGATCACAAAAGGCGGAGATGCAAAGACCTGAACTTAAAGACCACGAAGAGAAACTGCAAGAGATACTTCCGAGCCTTAAACTAGAGATAGTCATGGACAGGTAAGAAAAAGACCCGGAACGCTGAAGCATTGATGTGCACAAGAACAACACAGATCAGAAACTGAAGATTAAAAAAGGGGAGGGGTGTAAAAAAACATGTTGTAATAAGTTCTGTCATGATATTATATTTCGAGATCACAGAGGCAGAAGCCGTAAAGACCAGTCCAGAGGTTTAGGTCCAGGAAGAATAGCTGGAAGAGAGCCTAGGCCTGTAAAGCTAAGGATCTCCATGTTCAGGAGACAAGATAAGCGAAAGGAAAGACCTGGAGGACTGAAAAATTGAGTCATTCAAGAACTACATGGACCAGGAACACTGATGAGTCGTAATTCGACAAAACACATCCTAGAATGTGTCTGTGGATGAGTGAAAAAAATATTGTTTCCGTATGCAAAAATTTCTCCTTAAAAATGATTGATAATCTTGAACGGGAGGAGGATTCCTCGATTCTCCCTAATTATTAAGATGTTTAATCGTAGTTTGAAAACAAACAACAACCAAAAAAAAAAAAAGTTTGTTCAGTTATATTTATTTAATTGTATTATTAGATAGATTTTCTAAAAATGTCCAGCTTTACTTTTATCTAAATCTGTAAAGTATGTTCTAATTAGATATATACGAAAATCTATGTCAGTTCTTGGTGTCATTAAATTTTCTCTTGAATCAAATAATTTTGTGTAATTCTTATCATAAACTGTCTTTAAATTATACCTGATTTATTTTAAATACAATATATTTAAAGTTTAACAAATACCTAGTCTTTATTAGGCTCAAGTTTCACCCCAATATTAATCTTTCTTTTTTGTAATTCCTTTTCAGAAGTAAAATGTGGGACCTTGTTTGAATCCTAAAAGCTTTCTCAGCATCCAGTTTCTATTTCTCTTCATATCGCATATAATTTATAAAGAGCACAAGAAAAAATATGTTTACTTGAACAAAAGCCTAATTAATGAACGTTAGGAAAAAAATCTGATCTGAATTATCAAATGTGTTTAATTGTAATGCAATGTTGATTGAAAGTCAAATAGATTATAGATAATTTAACAGGCAATGATTTTATGTGGTTTATCTCTTTTAATATATCAACATACGTAACAATGTCATATTCGCTAATATCATTTACATAAATTCCATTGATGTTACTTGTAAAACACTCTATTATGTGTCTTAGACCAACCATACCCACAGAAGGAATGCTAGGCGTTGCACAAGATAATTATATGTTCAAGACATTCTGCGCTGTATTTCTTACATACCACACACGCAGTGGGAAAACAAGGGGTGGTGCGTAAGTTTCGAAAATTTTGAGCTTACGCGGTCACGGGGTCAATAAACTGAGCGACATGTCGCGACATAATGCATCTGCCAGTTGACTCAGTCGCGCTTATCGTGCGAAAAAACGTATAGGGTGAAAGCAAAACAATGGGAGGAAAAAGTGAAAACACAATGACAGCCACACGCCCACATGAGCATATAACTCAGGTAGTTTTCTTTTTTTTTTTTTTAATTTATTTTTTTTTCTAATGCTGAAACTAATTGTAAAACGGTCCCACGTTTGTTGCCTCAACAATGTCTTGTTCTAGATTTAGTTAATTACAAGCCAGAGGTCATACACAGAGAAAACACGGTCCAATATTGCTCTTCGATCCATTGGCTGGCTACCTTTCAGGTGGCCGCCGTTTTGGATTTTGTTGATTATGTCTGTTAAATCGATCCAGGAAAAACAATTTTGTTTGAATGGTGGACACTTGAATAAATCGACACTCTATAGCCATACTACGAAATACATCCTAGAATGTGTCTGTGAATGAGTGAAAAATTTTTTGTTTCTTTATGCAAAAATTTCCCCTTAAAAATGTTTGATAATCTTGAACGGGAGAGAGAATTCCTCCATTTTCCCTAATTGATAAGAGGTTTAATAGTAGATAAAAAAAAGAACAACGACGTTTGTTCAGTTATACGAGGGAAGGCTGATAATTAAGTTCCGTTTAATCATAACTTTTTAATTTTTCACAGCATATACATAAACAATACGTCAAACGAAAGCTTAATATCTCAGCTACATACTTAGCATTCTATTTTTCGAAGTAGTCACCGTCGCGATCAACACACCGCCTCCAACGTTTCACTAGTTGGCTCACGCCGTCAGCGAAGAAATCAGACGGCTGTCCACGGCACCATCTGCGAACATCTGCGATAACTTCCTCATCATTGTCATAGTGATGGCCCTTCAGGTACTTCTTGAGTTGGAGAAACAAATAATAGTCAGAGGGGGCAAGATCGGGGCTGTATGCAGGGTGAGGTAGGGTCGTAAGTTCCAGCTGCCTTAAGGCGTCCTGAGTTTGGCGACTGGTGTGCGGGCGCGCATTGTCGTGTTGCAGGATTGAGTCCTTATCACGCCGAATACGTCTGAGTCGGAGTTTGAGAGCTCGGAGTGTTGAAATATATCGCTCAGAGTTCACAGTTTGCCCTTGCTCCAGAAATTCCATGTGGACCACTCCCTCCATGTCCCAGAAAACGGTGAACAAGACCTTTCTTGCAGAGGCAATAACCTTGAACTTCCTTGGACTTGGAGAAGTTTTGTGCCTATACTCCATCGATTGGGCTTTACATTCTGGATCGTAGTGGTGGACCCAGGATTCGTCTCCAGTCACAATGCGTTGCAGAAATACTTCTCCTTCTGCATTGTAACGCTCTAACTTCTAAGAGTTGAGTACACATGTCCTTTCTCTGCGCTTTCATCTCTACAGTGAGCTGTCTTGGGACCCAACGGGCAGAGACTTTTCGCTAACCCAGTACAGTTGTGGCGATATGGTGCACTCGTTCTTTCGAAATGCCTACTTCATCTGCAATTTCCTTTTGTTTGACCCTTCGATTAGCTCTAATCATGCAGTCAACTTTCTCTCGATGAGCCGTGTCCGATGCGGAAAGGGGCTACCCGAACGCTTTCGATCACGCAGAATTGTCTCTCTGGGGTCTTCCCCTTTAAAAATTCTCACCCATTTGCGAACTGCACAGTCTGAAATGCACATTTCACCATAAACTGTCTTCATTCTTGCATGAATGTTTGCAGCAGAACATCCCTCAGCTGCCAAAAACTCGATAACAGAGCGCTGTTTGATGAGAAGGTCATTGGAAGTCGCCATTGTCTCATAAACATGGCTACCACATCATGTGTTGCGCGTCACTGCATTATGAGCACGAATGACGTCACGCAAACTTGTTGTTATAGTTAAGTCTAGAAAAATGGTTCGAGAGTATATGTATGAAATTTTAGGTCGATGTGACGAAAATTGATCTAGTTATTAGCAAACGGAACTTAATTATCAGCCTGCCCTCGTATTTATTGTAATTTTAGAAAGATTTTCTTAAAATGTTTTTAACTTTTATTTTACTTTTAAATAAATCTGTAAAGTGTGTTCTATTTGGATGATTACCAAAATCTATGCCAGATCTTAATGAGATTAAATTAACTCTTGAATCAAATACGTTTTTGAAACAGTGTGTATTAGAATTTTTTTTTTGAATTTTTTTTTTGAATTTTTTTTTTATAATTTGCATGTCTCTGAATAAACTCTGTATAACTGTAACACTCTGCATAACTCCTGCATTCAATACATTCAGAGTTTACGTAAATGTTTATGTTATTCATTAAGTGATTTAAATTCATTGTACAGAGCTTCCATCCGTCATTTTTATAATAGGAATTGATATTACTTTTAACCACTCGACAGAATAAATATATTTGTGGATTAAATCTACCACAACCTGTGAAAAAATGTCTTTCTCTTTACTTGCATGTTAAATCACAATAAAATCTATCTGTCCCTTTCACAAATAGAACTTTGTAATCAGGTTGTACTTACTTCTAACTTCATTGTCGGATTTCTACTTAAAATATTTTAAACTTATATCCTTTTCTTCAAAGGACAAATCACAAATGTAACCCTACCTAGCTGGGTGGATTCCCTGGACTTACTTAACCACTACTGTAATAGGACCCACTAGTCTAGTTACCTATAGAAGCTCAGTGCTTCTTCCTACTCTAAGTAATTGCAGGCCCTAACTGGTTATGGTAGCGTGCCTCGCAGCCGTGCAATACTACAGAGTTCACACTCTTGGGTCCTTGAGCATCAGTGGAGTACTAAGGCCAATGTTCCCTAACTAATACGAGTGGGTGTCGAGACTTGACAAGAACACAATAGCTACACTCCAGACGAAGAAGAACACAAAAGAGAAGAAATTAAAGTTACCACCTATAATATGTTTATTCCACGAATACTCAATTATTAATGAATTAAGGCAATTCTCAAAGGATAGAATACAAAATATAAAGATGATCCAAAAGCAATTAGGCAATAAAGGTACTAACAAATGGTCAAAATGATAGGCGCCAAGCAGATACTCGAGATAAAGTGCAGATATTATACTAAGATCAGATACTAAAACACAATGACCAGAATACTTAGTAGAAGATACTAACAAAATGGTCAGAACAGAAGATACTAAGGACTAAACAAAATGCCTAGTGAAAATGCCTTATACCGGTAGTCAAAATAGAAAATATCAAAACAAAATGCCTACGGTAATGAAAATGCCTAATAGTCAAAATAGAAATGATCCAAACAAAATGCCTACGGTAATGAAAATGCCTAATAGTCAGCCAACGCCCGAGTCACGGTGATAATCACGTAGGATTAAAACAAATGATAATCCAACACAAGTTTCACAATAGTTCAATAATCTCCACAATAACTTCTTCCTAAATTTCCAACGATACTACTGGCACTTCCAACGTGGCCTCCAGATACTCCAAAAAGATACTGACTACGAGTCTTTCCGAGCTCTACAATTTATAGTCCAAGCTCAGTCGGCAAGGCCCCCGGTCAAAGACTTCCCTGGTTTCCCAGTTCGTCCCTAGAACAAGGGCCAATGCCGACCGAGGAAAATCTACTCCGTCGAACGGCACAACCCGTTTCCCCAACTAAAACATCATCCGACCGAGATCATAGAATCTGCGGAAGGCATCGTTACATCTACGAACTACATTTAGCATCTCCCGATCAAAGTATGTCGAAAGCCGACCGAAGAAAAGCTTCTCTGGCCAGCTGGACAGGAATGAAAGAACAAAGTATCTTCCGAATTATTAAAGAAAAAAGAATAAACCGCTAGAGGGGCGGAGACTACTTTCCCGCCATTAAACTAAGTATACTAACAAGCTAGAAGCGCACGTGGCTCCACCCACAAGCTCATAATTGATATACTAAAGATTCTAAAGACCTACTGCTGCGCCACAAATAAATAATTATACCAGCCTCCTTACACTCGCCCCACAAAAAATTGTTCGGCTCCGACGAACTGAACTTAACCTCAATACTCAACCCTAAGGTAAGGTCAACAGTACCACCAAAGTAAATAAACACAACAAACTCTCCTACCGGGACACGATCATCATTGCGTAACGGAAACACTCACGCCACGAGATAGACGGCACTACTGATATAATGGAAAAGTTCAAAGGAACGGTGCGGCAGTACGGAACATAATGCGGGAAGCAGAAGGTGAAGGTGGGGTCAGTCGACTGTCCAGTCAATGATAAAAAATGAGGTCATCCCAAACGTCATTACTATAGATACTTAGGCCTATCCAAAATAAAACCGATACAAAAATTTAGATCATTCAAAAGATCATCATTATTTACTAATAATATAGTGTGAATAATTAGAACAAACTGACCACAAGATTAAGTACAGTGCTAAATTATGCTTAACAAGTGTAGCATCCTCTCTCGATAGGAATATCTTATACCATATAAATCAATAGCAAGCAGGTTACACAGATTGGCATTATATATGTTACAACATGTGACACTAGAGGATTACAAAAGTCGTGGCAAGAATAAATGGTATTTCATAATATAATTAGCACAGTCGAGGAATCGTTACTTGGCAACCCGACGTATAAAAAGGCATAAAATTGAACAACACCCCATAAGCCACACAGTGAACATGAAAATGGCAAATATAGAAAATTGACATTAGAATATGCATGTTACAAATGAATTAAAAGAGAGCGTTGCATAAAAGAAGCAGGGAAAACAAAAAGCAAAAAAAATGTAGGCAAAATACACAAAATTGTGGAAAGAACAAAACACAACACATAGGACGTGGAGCTCCAGAACGACACAGGCACATTAAAACATTCAACATTATAAATCATCAGTGCTCAAAAGCAATAGAAAAACAAGATGGTCAGCAATAAAGGGAAAAGAAATGGAAATGACCAGTAAATACTTTCCCTAGACATCGTCCTCCAGAGAGGATATTATTACCGAACTAGTACTAGCCTGTAAATCTGATCCACGCAACACAGATTATGAATTATGATACTTATTAAATTCACAATCATTCTCAAGAGTTTCTCCCACATCTACTTAAACGAAAAATCCTTTTTCTCCAGTCACCATGTACAGCAGATAATTAAAGTCTATACTGAACATCAGGATACAATTATAGTTTTAGTACTTAAAAGAAACACCTCAAGAGATAAAGCAGGCATATATATACAGTATAGTGCGTCGACCTCTCACTAGTCGGGATAATCATGCAGCTGCCAGAGCGGACCTAAGAAAAATCTCATCGAGTCCCAGACTCGGTTTCTACATCAACCCTACTATTGCATGGGATAGGGTTCGAATCTCTCCCAAAACCATTCTTTACTCGCCTTTTACGATCTGGTGAAATAGGCAAACCAGTGATCCTATTCTGAGCTCCCCGCTCCGACTAGCGGGCCCCGGGATCACACGGGTGTGGAATAAGAAATAGAGCTAGGCTTACTAACATAAATCACATTCGATTACTCCCTCATCCCTCAACTAAAAAATGTAAAATACATGGTTAATCAGTACAACTGTTAATTAAAAACATAGTTGCACATCGCAAGGTCCTAGGTAACACATAAATTCATAAACCATCATATTCAATACAAATCGTAAAGTGAGCAGTTACCGGTGTTAGAGGCAGGATAAAAAGACAGTAAAAAAAAAAACAATGAAAATTAAAATGCAAGAAAATCATAAGAGAAAAACAACCAAGTCAAGACCGTTACAAAGTGTTCTTGTTATTAAATTAAAAGGTCCCTGTGTTTGTAATCATAGTTTGTATTCCATAAGCGTGACTTTATAGGCTATCCAACTGCACGCGCAGCGCCTCATAACAGGCAACACTACAGCATCACACGGTCTTCTCTCACATGTAGTCCTTCAGTCTATAGTGCGCTAGGCGGTAGGGCACAGCTTAGTAAAGACCAAAGCGATCAGGCCTACGAGAGCTCCGCCTTGATCGGCGAGGAAGTCGCTGCTCGTCCGGTAGCACAGGTACTGAGGCGTCCTTACTCTGGTGGGTCAGCGCAGATGGACCAACCAGCGGCCTGAGCTCACGGAAGGTCACTCTCCTTTGATGCTGACCGCGGCCGCGATGATTCGTGACTGTAGGGCCTCCAGCTACACAGGAAGTAGTAGCTGATCCAGAATCAGATGTTTGGTTCTGAGTAACATTGTGGCGTGTCTTTTGCGATGGATGTCCCCACGACGACCAATAATAGGGCGGTTGGACTCCCTTGGTTGGTCATAAGATACTCCCGACCGTGGTTGTCTTGGTTGATAGTCTTGATCACGCTGAGGGAATCTGTGACCACTACAAAGATTCCTACTGCCACCACCAGGTCTGTCGGAAGTCTGATAATCCTCGACACCAACACATCGCTTGTTTCGTCTCTGTCGATTGCCCCCAAGGCTGCTCTCATGATGACGGGGATTCAGTTCATCTAAGTTTGCAGCATATCTGCTACCTAAAACGTTTGCACCACATGGTCCGGTCACATTAATTGCCATGCCTCCCTTTCTACCTTCAACAACATCAAACTCTACCCTCTCTCCATCACCAAGACTTCTAAGATATTTCCTGGGATTGTTTCTCACTATGGATGAGTGGTGTACAAAAATTTCCTCTCTGGCGCCATCAGGGGTAATAAATCCAAAGCCACGTTTGACGTTGAACCACTTTACTGTCCCTGAAACTCTGGAACCGATTACTTTCCTGTCACTTCCTCCTTCAAAGTCAGTATAAATACTCATGGAATGAGCTTGACCTCGTGGTGTCACTCCTTGAGTAACACGTCGATCATTGCCTCTACGCGAGGCGGGGCTTACACTAAAGTCCGAGTTCGGCTCCTGGGCGCAAACTCTGGTAAAATGGCCTTGTCTACCACATCTGAAGCAGACGGCGCCTGTCACGCGTTGGTTCCGCCCCTTTGATGATCTCAGGTTATGTCGGTGAGCGTTGGGGCGCGGCCTATCTCCATCGTAGCGAGACTGGCTAATCCTTAGATGTTCCAGTTCGATTAGGAGGCCTGTAAGTTTAGCCACTTGCTCGGTTAGAAGCTCGACCGCCTCATTGTAGTCACTGCTCTCTTCTGAACTTAACGCGGTGACCTGACGTAAGCTTGCTCTCGCCGCCTCCCCCTCACTTTCACTGTCGTCATCCTCCATCTTTAGTGCTTGGAGGCGTATTTCGTTGAATGTGGCATTTGGAGACGAGGTGATTTGACCCCGTAAATGCCGCCTTGTCTGCCTGTCTCTTAGGTTCTCCACGAAAGTATCTCGCAGTTCACTGATTGGGGATAGATCGATCTCGCTGTCTCTTTGTCTCGAAGTCAATCTACTAGAGTGCCCCCACTAGCTCTCGCGCATTAAGGATAAGGAAGGACAAGTCACTCTTGTAACTTAGCCTCTTATTATTTGCCCAACAATCTTTTGATACCATGTTGAGAGTTATCTTTCCTTGACCGAAATGTGGTGTAACTAAACCAATAAGTTTATTCACTGCTGCACACAACTAGCTTCCGTGCAGTCACATCGTGTGTACCCCCTCTCGCGCGTTAAGATTGGGTGAGCCTAAAGTTGCGCAAAGTGTGCTCCAGCAAGCACATAGTCTCAGAAAACACCTTGAATCGTCTATTTTTATACTCCATTATTTGTAAGCACATTACTTTCTGCCTCCTGTAGCTTAATTTTCACCAGAATTGACTATAGTTTACATAGAATGCCTAATCTCACACGTTTACATTGAAAACAATAACAGCCACACACTGTTTGAATTTATAAGCTTGAGTAACACAAGTTGTGAAAGATTTATCATTTTTATTACATTGTATAAATAAAACAGAGGTAAGTTGGTTATATGGTTAACACATAATTATGATAGAATAAATTTTAGTCTTTAGGCCTACACACTTGAGGTGAGTAATTACATGTATACATTTCTTTGTATTTCTGAGGTGAGTGAAAAAAAAATGCATGGAATAATTAATTTTTACAGAGGCCACAATAATGTCATTTTTTTTAAAAATCTTATTCATGCTCTTCTCTCATAAACTTTCATCCTCCAGTACTATGGTACCATTTCAAACATTTCTCACATCCAACCCAATCAATAAGATCATCTTGCTCACCAGCACACACACAACGCACACATTGTGATCAATTTTAGCAATGTCTATGTCAAGGTCCTCAATACATTTGGAAGATGTCAAATAGCATTGTCACTACTGTTGTCCTTGTCAACATGCTTTTTTGCTTTTATCTTTGTTATTCTTTTTTCTTCAGTGCCTTTTCTTTTTATTTTTCTATCTCGTCTTCTTTCCTAATTGTTCCTTTTTTTATGTTCTTGTTTTTTCTTCTCTTCCTCTTTCTCTGTACTTTCCTTATTCTCTTCTCTTTTTGTGGGCATGGCAATGACGAAATTCCGAGAAGAAACTGCAGAAGTAGTCACATTCATACATGCAGTACATGTAGAAGGATATATAATGGTACTTGTAAGAGGGTGAAAAATACGTGGTGTGTGTGTGTGTGTCTCTCTCTCTCTCTCACTATATATATATATATATATATATATATATATATATATATATAATCATAAATGTCTCCCTCTCTTATTTGAAACCAAAATAATAATTGATTCCCCATTTGCAACTCATAAAATATCATCTTATGATGCTATACCCATCAGACTATGTGCGGACTTGATGCTGCGCGAGAACTGACACACCACTAGAAATTCTTTTACCCCTCCTCGGGCAGCCACATTGGACCACTTAACGTGCACACACGGGGTATCCCTGCTATAGCCTTAGGATGACCCACAAGTTTCGTTAGCAAAAATTAAAAATGGCGGACGCCAAGCACTTACCTCTGGATTCGAATAGAAAATCCGTACTGAAAACAAAACACAAAAGTGAGGGATCCTTCCAACGGTCGTAAAACAAAGGTAAGAGATTACTACACACGTGTGTAGCATCTAGGAAGAACAAAGGAGCCTCGATTCATGGCAGGTGCCGGAAAACCACGCGCATGTCCGAGAAGTAGGTGTGCGCGAGAGTGGACACAGGCACTAGTACTAGATCTAGATCTAGATCTAATCTAGGTCTAGATCTAGATCTACATAGAGATTTCTAACAAGATGGAGAAGTGTAATCATGACTTGGCTCATACCATCGCAAAACTTCTTAACCAGTGACATGAGTCATGAAGCCAACATTCTCTCCGAAGGACTTGAGGATCTAATCCACGAGTATTTTTTGATAATTCTGGTGATCAGTCTGATTGTGAAAGTGACGAAGATGATGACAATACTTCAGAAGCTGAAGAGGACACTGTGGTAATTGATCACTTGCTTTCAACTATCCAGTTTGAAGCCAACAAAGGTGAGCTAGATCTAGATCTAGGCCTCTCTCTAAAAAAGATGATAATTTTTTACTTGGTTTTACATAGACCTAGATCTAGATTGAAAGCTACATTTAAAGTCAGCAGATTAATAAATCAAATCCGTTTATCAGAAACAAAGAATTTAGATTTTTTTACACCATGAAATAGATGTAGATTTATATCTACATGATTGCTGTTACTGTTAGTCTAATTCAATAATTTTGCCAGATGTTACGAGTTATCAAAATTGCTATATTTTTAACAGATGATGATGAATTCACACCGCTTGTTGAAGTGAATGAAGCTCTTACTTGCCATTCTTACGATGTCGACCCTGATTCAATGAAGGAAAAGAAAAGAATTGATGCCTTCTCCTGTGGCTGCAACCTCAAACATGAGGAGAATGGTACAGGCAGGAAGGGCTGCTGTACGCAACTGACAGTTGCTGAAATCTTGTCAATACGCTTGGAATGGTCATCCATGCCACAAGGTGATTTAAGTTCAGATTTTAAATATAACTTCAAGTCATGATTAATAAAAAAAAAAACAAGCCTTTGCCATTAAAGAGCTCTTAACTTTGATCTGGCTAATAATTCGAATAAAGTTAAACTGGTGATAATCAATTTTTTATTACAACAAAGAGGATTTTGTTGCAACTCCACTAAACTCAAATTTAGACACCACCCAGGCCCCCGACCCCCCCACCCCCCAAAAATTAAAAAAAAAAATAAAAACAAAAATAGTCATTTCATTCTTTTGAGTAAAACTGGCTTAAAGATTGAAACAAAACATACTCTAAATAAAATTCTAGGACCTTAAAAAATGCATTTCTGTAGTTTGAGTTAAAATATTTTTTTAAAAATACAAACCAACTTACTGGTTGGCATGTATACATGTATATTTGGAAATTATTTTGTGAAGCTTGATTATTACAATAGATTGAAGAGTATTTGATTGATGCTATTTAATCAGCAATCAAGGTTTTTTTTTTAAACCCTTATTCAAAAGGGTAACAAACTTACAAAGTCTAATAATTTGATTGCTTTGTTTGTGCAGATTCCGCAACTTATGGGGAACGAGAAAGGCAATGCTTTTTTGCCAACTTATGACTCGCAGCAATTTTTCAAGGGGTGCGGTCGGCCACTTCAGGGAATCAAGAACCTGCAACACTTCAGCCTCACTACAGAACAACCTGGAGTTTGTGTCGGGAGGGTTGAGCAAGGTGGTCCAGCTGAAACCAAGGTTATCCTGACTTTGAACCCATCTGCATCCTTTCCTACAGAAATTGCTCCACCAGGGCTGTCTCGTGAAAGGAGGAACTATTTGTTCCATAATATTCGTCAATATGTTAAACCTGGGCTGGAGGACATCATGTGTCATAAGCCATAAATCATTTAAAATAAATAAATTAGACTGTTTATTCCTGTTGGAGTACCTGATATTTCATTTGAATTAGGGTGAGTTGAAAATTAATTTTAAGAATATTCTTTGTTTTAGTGGTGCTTTTAAAACAAAGTCTTTCTCTAGAGAGCGCATACTTCTTTTTTCTTTCTTTTCTTTTTTTTTTTTTTTTTTGAAACGACCAGGCCTCCTCAACAAGTTTTTATTCACTGTACCTAATAATTTAAGCTTCAAGTTTTAAATATTTTTAGAATGTGTGAAAGAGTTGTGTATTACTATTAGGTTAGTCTTTACTTTGTAATTTAAAACAAATTTCTTCTCACCACTAAGGTCCTTCCCACAACATTTTCTTTAGTCTATTTATTTTTTTATTAATATCACTTTCCTATTCAATTGTATAATTTTTTTTCTATTTCCCAAAAATTCAGGAATACTTTTTCCCACAACATAATTGTAGTACGTAAACGTGTGTAACTAAGACTGCAACAGAATTTTTACTCTCTCCGAGAAATCCAATACGACTCTTTGACTTGATTGGGGCATTTTACATTGAAACTAATAAAAGTGTTTAATATAAAACCTAAAATAATTGTCTGATTTCATGTAAAAAATGTTTTTTAACCTTCAAAAAGTATTGTTGATCCATCCGTTGTATTTTTCCCCATTTAACTTCTCATAATGAACCGTTTGAGAACAAAATCCAATATGGCCGCCGTAACCATAGCAACCGTTATGCTTAAACGTTTAAGAATATTCTTTGTTTTAGTGGTGCTTTTAAAACAAAGTCTTTCTCTAGAGAGCGCATACTACTTTTTTCTTTCTTTTCTTTTTTTTTTTTTTTGAAACGACCAGGCCTCCTCAACAAGTTTTTATTCACTGTACCTAATAATTTAAGCTTCAAGTTTTAAATATTTGTAGAATGTGTGAAAGAGTTGTGTGTTACTATTAGGTTAGTCTTTACTTTGTAACTTAAAACAAATTTCTTCTCACCACTAAGGTCCATCCGACAACATTTTCTTTAGTCTATTTTTTTTTTTTAATTAATATCACTTTCCTATTCAGTTGTATAATTTTTTTTCTATTTCCTAAGAATTCAGCAATACTTTTTCCTACAACATAATTGTATTACGTAAACGTGTGTAACTAAGACTGCAATAGAATTTTTACTCTCTCCGAGATATCCAATACGACTCTTTGACTTGATTGGGGCATTTTACATTGAAACGAACAACAGTGTTTAATATAAAACCTAAAATAATTGTCTGATTTCATGTAAAAAATGTTTTTTAACCTTCAAAAAGTATTGTTGATCCATCCGTTGTATTTTTCCCCATTTAACTTCTCATAATGAACAGTTTGAGAACAAAATCCAATATGGCCGCCGTAACCATAGCAACCGTTATGCTAAATTGTTAAAGAATATTCTTTGTTTTAGTGGTGCTTTTAAAACAAAGTCTTTCTCTAGAGAGCGCATACTTCTTTTTTCTTTCTTTTCTTTTTTTTTTTTTTTTTTTTTTGAAACGACCAGGCCTCCTCAACAAGTTTTTATTCACTGCACCAAATAATTTAAGCTTCAAGTTTTAAATATTTGTAGAATGTGTGAAAGAGTTGTGTATTACTATTAGGTTAGTCTTTACTTTGTAATTTAAAACAAATTTCTTCTCACCACTAAGGTCCTTCCGACAACATTTTCTTTAGTCTATTTTTTTTTTTCATTAATTTCACTTTCCTATTCAATTGTATAATTTTTTTTCTATTTCCCAAAAATTCAGGAATACTTTTTCCTACAACATAATTGTATTACGTAAACGTGTGTAACTAAGACTGCAACAGAATTTTTACTCTCTCCCAGAAATCCAATACGACTCTTTGACTTGATTGGGGCATTTTGCATTGAAACGAATAAAAGTGTTTAATATAAAACCTAAAACAATTGTCAGATTTCATGTAAAAAATGTTTTTTAACCTTCAAAATGTATTGTTGATCCATCCGTTGTATTTTTCCCCATTTAACTTCTCATGATGGACCGTTTGAGAACAAAATCTAATATGGCCGCCGTAACCATAGCAACCGTTATGCTTAAACGTTTAAGAATATTCTTTGTTTTAGTGGTGCTTTTAAAACAAAGTCTTTCTCTAGAGAGCGCATACTTCTTTTTTCTTTCTTTTCTTTTTTTTTTTTTTTTTTTTTTGAAACGACCAGGCCTCCTCAACAAGTTTTTATTCACTGTACCTAATAATTTAAGCTTCAAGTTTTAAATATTTGTAGAATGTGTGAAAGAGTTGTGTGTTACTATTAGGTTAGTCTTTACTTTGTAACTTAAAACAAATTTCTTCTCACCACTAAGGTCCATCCGACAACATTTTCTTTAGTCTATTTTTTTTTTAATTAATATCACTTTCCTATTCAGTTGTATAATTTTTTTTCTATTTCCTAAGAATTCAGCAATACTTTTTCCTACAACATAATTGTATTACGTAAACGTGTGTAACTAAGACTGCAATAGAATTTTTACTCTCTCCGAGATATCCAATACGACTCTTTGACTTGATTGGGGCATTTTACATTGAAACGAACAACAGTGTTTAATATAAAACCTAAAATAATTGTCTGATTTCATGTAAAAAATGTTTTTTAACCTTCAAAAAGTATTGTTGATCCATCCGTTGTATTTTTCCCCATTTAACTTCTCATAATGAACAGTTTGAGAACAAAATCTAATATGGCCGCCTTAACCATAGCAACCGTTATGCTTAAACGTTTAAGAATATTCTTTGTTTTAGTGGTGCTTTTAAAACAAAGTCTTTCTCTAGAGAGCGCATACTTCTTTTTTCTTTCTTTTCTTTTTTTTTTTTTTTTTTTTTTGAAACGACCAGGCCTCCTCAACAAGTTTTTATTCACTGTACCTAATAATTTAAGCTTCAAGTTTTAAATATTTGTAGAATGTGTGAAAGAGTTGTGTGTTACTATTAGGTTAGTCTTTACTTTGTAACTTAAAACAAATTTCTTCTCACCACTAAGGTCCATCCGACAACATTTTCTTTAGTCTATTTTTTTTTTTAATTAATATCACTTTCCTATTCAGTTGTATAATTTTTTTTCTATTTCCTAAGAATTCAGCAATACTTTTTCCTACAACATAATTGTATTACGTAAACGTGTGTAACAAAGACTGCAATAGAATTTTTACTCTCTCCGAGATATCCAATACCACTCTTTGACTTGATTGGGGCATTTTACATTGAAACGAACAACAGTGTTTAATATAAAACCTAAAATAATTGTCTGATTTCATGTAAAAAATGTTTTTTAACCTTCAAAAAGTATTGTTGATCCATCCGTTGTATTTTTCCCCATTTAACTTCTCATAATGAACAGTTTGAGAACAAAATCCAATATGGCCGCCGTAACCATAGCAACCGTTATGCTAAATTGTTAAAGAATATTCTTTGTTTTAGTGGTGCTTTTAAAACAAAGTCTTTCTCTAGAGAGCGCATACTTCTTTTTTCTTTCTTTTCTTTTTTTTTTTTTTTTTTTGAAACGACCAGGCCTCCTCAACAAGTTTTTATTCACTGCACCTAATAATTTAAGCTTCAAGTTTTAAATATTTGTAGAATGTGTGAAAGAGTTGTGTATTACTATTAGGTTAGTCTTTACTTTGTAATTTAAAACAAATTTCTTCTCACCACTAAGGTCCTTCCGACAACATTTTCTTTAGTCTATTTTTTTTTTTCATTAATTTCACTTTCCTATTCAATTGTATAATTTTTTTTCTATTTCCCAAAAATTCAGGAATACTTTTTCCTACAACATAATTGTATTACGTAAACGTGTGTAACTAAGACTGCAACAGAATTTTTACTCTCTCCCAGAAATCCAATACGACTCTTTGACTTGATTGGGGCATTTTGCATTGAAACGAATAAAAGTGTTTAATATAAAACCTAAAACAATTGTCAGATTTCATGTAAAAAATGTTTTTTAACCTTCAAAATGTATTGTTGATCCATCCGTTGTATTTTTCCCCATTTAACTTCTCATGATGGACCGTTTGAGAACAAAATCTAATATGGCCGCCGTAACCATAGCAACCGTTATGCTTAAACGTTTAAGAATATTCTTTGTTTTAGTGGTGCTTTTAAAACAAAGTCTTTCTCTAGAGAGCACATACTACTTTTTTCTTTCTTTTCTTTTTTTTTTTTTTTTTTGAAACGACCAGGCCTCCTCAACAAGTTTTTATTCACTGTACCTAATAATTTAAGCTTCAAGTTTTAAATATTTTTAGAATGTGTGAAAGAGTTGTGTATTACTATTAGGTTAGTCTTTACTTTGTAATTTAAAACAAATTTCTTCTCACCACTAAGGTCCTTCCCACAACATTTTCTTTAGTCTATTTATTTTTTTATTAATATCACTTTCCTATTCAATTGTATAATTTTTTTTCTATTTCCCAAAAATTCAGGAATACTTTTTCCTACAACATAATTGTATTACGTAAACGTGTGTAACTAAGACTGCAACAGAATTTTTACTCTCTCCGAGAAATCCAATACGACTCTTTGACTTGATTGGGGCATTTTACATTGAAACTAATAAAAGTGTTTAATATAAAACCTAAAATAATTGTCTGATTTCATGTAAAAAATGTTTTTTAACCTTCAAAAAGTATTGTTGATCCATCCGTTGTATTTTTCCCCATTTAACTTCTCATAATGAACCGTTTGAGAACAAAATCCAATATGGCCGCCGTAACCATAGCAACCGTTATGCTTAAACGTTTAAGAATATTCTTTGTTTTAGTGGTGCTTTTAAAACAAAGTCTTTCTCTAGAGAGCGCATACTACTTTTTTCTTTCTTTTCTTTTTTTTTTTTTTTTTTTTTTGAAACGACCAGGCCTCCTCAACAAGTTTTTATTCACTGCACCAAATAATTTAAGCTTCAAGTTTTAAATATTTGTAGAATGTGTGAAAGAGTTGTGTATTACTATTAGGTTAGTCTTTACTTTGTAATTTAAAACAAATTTCTTCTCACCACTAAGGTCCTTCCCACAACATTTTCTTTAGTCTATTTTTTTTTTTTATTAATTTCACTTTCCTATTCAATTGTATAATTTTTTTTCTATTTCCCAAAAATTCAGGAATACTTTTTCCTACAACATAATTGTATTACGTAAACGTGTGTAACTAAGACTGCAACAGAATTTTTACTCTCTCCCAGAAATCCAATACGACTCTTTGACTTGATTGGGGCATTTTACATTGAAACTAATAAAAGTGTTTAATATAAAACCTAAAATAATTGTCTGATTTCATGTAAAAAATGTTTTTTAACCTTCAAAAAGTATTGTTGATCCATCCGTTGTATTTTTCCCCATTTAACTTCTCATAATGAACAGTTTGAGAACAAAATCTAATATGGCCGCCGTAACCATAGCAACCGTTATGCTAAATTGTTAAAGAATATTCTTTGTTTTAGTGGTGCTTTTAAAACAAAGTCTTTCTCTAGAGAGCGCATACTTCTTTTTTCTTTCTTTTCTTTTTTTTTTTTTTTTTTTTTTTTTAAACGACCAGGCCTCCTCAACAAGTTTTTATTCACTGCACCAAATAATTTAAGCTTCAAGTTTTAAATATTTGTAGAATGTGTGAAAGAGTTGTGTATTACTATTAGGTTAGTCTTTACTTTGTAATTTAAAACAAATTTCTTCTCACCACTAAGGTCCTTCCCACAACATTTTCTTTAGTCTATTTATTTTTTTTATTAATATCACTTTCCTATTCAATTGTATAATTTTTTTTCTATTTCCCAAAAATTCAGGAATACTTTTTCCTACAACATAATTGTATTACGTAAACGTGTGTAACTAAGACTGCAACAGAATTTTTACTCTCTCCGAGAAATCCAATACGACTCTTTGACTTGATTGGGGCATTTTACATTGAAACTAATAAAAGTGTTTAATATAAAACCTAAAATAATTGTCTGATTTCATGTAAAAAATGTTTTTTAACCTTCAAAAAGTATTGTTGATCCATCCGTTGTATTTTTCCCCATTTAACTTCTCATAATGAACCGTTTGAGAACAAAATCCAATATGGCCGCCGTAACCATAGCAACCGTTATGCTAAATTGTTAAAGAATATTCTTTGTTTTAGTGGTGCTTTTAAAACAAAGTCTTTCTCTAGAGAGCGCATACTTCTTTTTTATTTCTTTTATTTTTTTTTTTTTTTTTTTTTTTTGAAACGACCAGGCCTCCTCAACAAGTTTTTATTCACTGCACCAAATAATTTAAGCTTCAAGTTTTAAATATTTGTAGAATGTGTGAAAGAGTTGTGTATTACTATTAGGTTAGTCTTTACTTTGTAATTTAAAACAAATTTCTTCTCACCACTAAGGTCCTTCCCACAACATTTTCTTTAGTCTATTTGTTTATTAATTTCACTTTCCTATTCAATTGTATAATTTTTTTTCTATTTCCCAAAAATTCAGGAATACTTTTTCCTACAACATAATTGTATTACGTAAACGTGTGTAACTAAGACTGCAACAGAATTTTTACTCTCTCCGAGAAATCCAATACGACTCTTTGACTTGATTGGGGCATTTTACATTGAAACTAATAAAAGTGTTTAATATAAAACCTAAAATAATTGTCTGATTTCATGTAAAAAATGTTTTTTAACCTTCAAAAAGTATTGTTGATCCATCCGTTGTATTTTTCCCCATTTAACTTCTCATAATGAACAGTTTGAGAACAAAATCTAATATGGCCGCAGTAACCATAGCAACTGTTATGCTAAATTGTTAAAGAATATTCTTTGTTTTAGTGGTGCTTTTAAAACAAAGTCTTTCTCTAGAGAGCGCATACTTCTTTTTTCTTTCTTTTCTTTTTTTTTTTTTTTTTTTTTAAACGACCAGGCCTCCTCAACAAGTTTTTATTCACTGCACCAAATAATTTAAGCTTCAAGTTTTAAATATTTGTAGAATGTGTGAAAGAGTTGTGTATTACTATTAGGTTAGTCTTTACTTTGTAATTTAAAACAAATTTCTTCTCACCACTAAGGTCCTTCCCACAACATTTTCTTTAGTCTATTTGTTTATTAATTTCACTTTCCTATTCAATTGTATAATTTTTTTTCTATTTCCCAAAAATTCAGGAATACTTTTTCCTACAACATAATTGTATTACGTAAACGTGTGTAACTAAGACTGCAACAGAATTTTTACTCTCTCCCAGAAATCCAATACGACTCTTTGACTTGATTGGGGCATTTAACATTGAAACTATAAAAGTGTTTAATATAAAACCTAAAATAATTGTCTGATTTCATGTAAAAAATGTTTTTTAACCTTCAAAAAGTATTGTTGATCCATCCGTTGTATTTTTCCCCATTTAACTTCTCATAATGAACAGTTTGAGAACAAAATCTAATATGGCCGCAGTAACCATAGCAACCGTTATGCTAAATTGTTAAAGAATATTCTTTGTTTTAGTGGTGCTTTTAAAACAAAGTCTTTCTCTAGAGAGCGCATACTTCTTTTTTCTTTCTTTTCTTTTTTTTTTTTTTTTTTTTTTGAAACGACCAGGCCTCCTCAACAAGTTTTTATTCACTGCACCAAATAATTTAAGCTTCAAGTTTTAAATATTTGTAGAATGTGTGAAAGAGTTGTGTATTACTATTAGGTTAGTCTTTACTTTGTAATTTAAAACAAATTTCTTCTCACCACTAAGGTCCTTCCCACAACATTTTCTTTAGTCTATTTGTTTATTAATTTCACTTTCATATTCAATTGTATAATTTTTTTTCTATTTCCCAAAAATTCAGGAATACTTTTTCCTACAACATAATTGTATTACGAAAACGTGTGTAACTAAGACTGCAACAGAATTTTTACTCTCTCCGAGAAATCCAATACATCTCTTTGACTTGATTGGGGCATTTAACATTGAAACGAATAAAAGTGTTTAATATAAAACCTAAAATAATTGTCTGATTTCATGTAAAAAAATGTTTTTTAACCTTCGAAATGTATTGTTGATCCATCCGTTGTATTTTTCCCCATTTAACTTCTCATAATGACCTGTTTGGGAACAAAATCCAATATGGCCGCCATAACCATAGCAACCGTTATGCTTAATTGTTAAAGAATATTCTTTGTTTTAGTGGTGCTTTTAAAACAAAGTCTTTCCTTAGAGAGCGCATACTTCTTTTTTCTTTCTTTTTTTTTTTTTTTTTTTTTTTTGAAACGACCAGGCCTCCTCAACAAGTTTTTATTCACTGCACCAAATAATTTAAGCTTCAAGTTTTAAATATTTGTAGAATGTGTGAAAGAGTTGTGTATTACTATTAGGTTAGTCTTTACTTTGTAATTTAAAACAAATTTCTTCTCACCACTAAGGTCCTTCCCACAACATTTTCTTTAGTCTATTTGTTTATTAATTTCACTTTCCTATTCAATTGTATAATTTTTTTTCTATTTCCCAAAAATTCAGGAATACTTTTTCCTACAACATAATTGTATTACATAAACGTGTGTAACTAAGACTGCAACAGAATTTTTACTCTCTCCCGGAAATCCAATACGACTCTTTGACTTGATTGGGGCATTTTACATTGAAACTAATAAAAGTGTTTAATATAAAACCTAAAATAATTGTCTGATTTCATGTAAAAAATGTTTTTTAACCTTCAAAAAGTATTGTTGATCCATCCGTTGTATTTTTCCCCATTTAACTTCTCATAATGAACAGTTTGAGAACAAAATCTAATATGGCCGCCGTAACGATAGCAACCGTTATGCTAAATTGTTAAAGAATATTCTTTGTTTTAGTGGTGCTTTTAAAACAAAGTCTTTCTCTAGAGAGCGCATACTTCTTTTTTCTTTCTTTTCTTTTTTTTTTTTTTTTTTTTTTGAAACGACCAGGCCTCCTCAACAAGTTTTTATTCACTGCACCAAATAATTTAAGCTTCAAGTTTTAAATATTTGTAGAATGTTTGAAAGAGTTGTGTATTACTATTAGGTTAGTCTTTACTTTGTAATTTAAAACAAATTTCTTCTCACCACTAAGGTCCTTCCCACAACATTTTCTTTAGTCTATTTGTTTATTAATTTCACTTTCCTATTCAATTGTATAATTTTTTTTCTATTTCCCAAAAATTCAGGAATACTTTTTCCTACAACATAATTGTATTACATAAACGTGTGTAACTAAGACTGCAACAGAATTTTTACTCTCTCCCAGAAATCCAATACGACTCTTTGACTTGATTGGGGCATTTTACATTGAAACTAATAAAAGTGTTTCATATAAAACCTAAAATAATTGTCTGATTTCATGTAAAAAATGTTTTTTAACCTTCAAAAAGTATTGTTGATCCATCCGTTGTATTTTTCCCCATTTAACTTCTCATAATGAACAGTTTGAGAACAAAATCTAATATGGCCGCCGTAACCATAGCAACCGTTATGCTAAATTGTTAAAGAATATTCTTTGTTTTAGTGGTGCTTTTAAAACAAAGTCTTTCTCTAGAGAGCGCATACTTCTTTTTTCTTTCTTTTCTTTTTTTTTTTTTTTTTTTTTGAAACGACCAGGCCTCCTCAACAAGTTTTTATTCACTGCACCAAATAATTTAAGCTTCAAGTTTTAAATATTTGTAGAATGTGTGAAAGAGTTGTGTATTACTATTAGGTTAGTCTTTACTTTGTAATTTAAAACAAATTTCTTCTCACCACTAAGGTCCTTCCCACAACATTTTCTTTAGTCTATTTGTTTATTAATTTCACTTTCATATTCAATTGTATAATTTTTTTTCTATTTCCCAAAAATTCAGGAATACTTTTTCCTACAACATAATTGTATTACGAAAACGTGTGTAACTAAGACTGCAACAGAATTTTTACTCTCTCCGAGAAATCCAATACATCTCTTTGACTTGATTGGGGCATTTAACATTGAAACGAATAAAAGTGTTTAATATAAAACCTAAAATAATTGTCTGATTTCATGTAAAAAATGTTTTTTAACCTTCAAAAAGTATTGTTGATCCATCCGTTGTATTTTTCCCCATTTAACTTCTCATAATGAACAGTTTGAGAACAAAATCTAATATGGCCGCCGTAACCATAGCAACCGTTATG
The DNA here is from genome assembly GCA_033675545.1 of Elysia crispata. Taxonomy (NCBI): domain Eukaryota; kingdom Metazoa; phylum Mollusca; class Gastropoda; family Plakobranchidae; genus Elysia; species Elysia crispata. The sequence goes on from JAWDGP010002506.1 coordinate 67,554, forward strand.
CTAAATTGTTAAAGAAAATTCTTTGTTTTAGTGGTGCTTTTAAAATAGTCTTTCTCTAGAGAGCGCATACTTTTTCCTTTCTTTTTTTTTTTTCTTTCTTTTTTTTTTTTTTTGAAACGACCAGGCCTCCTCAACAAGTCTTTATTCACTGTACCTAATAATTTAAGCTTCAAGTTTTAAATATTTGTAGAATGTGTGAAAGAGTTGTGTATTACTATTAGGTTAGTCTTTACTTTGTAATTTAAAACAAATTTCTTCTCACCACTAAGGTCCTTCCCACAACATTTTCTTTAGTCTATTTGTTTATTAATTTCACTTTCCTATTCAATTGTATAATTTTTTTTCTATTTCCCAAAAATTCAGGAATACTTTTTCCTACAACATAATTGTATTACGTAAACGTGTGTAACTAAGACTGCAACAGAATTTTTACTCTCTCCCAGAAATCCAATACATCTCTTTGACTTGATTGGGGCATTTAACATTGAAACGAATAAAAGTGTTTAATATAAAACCTAAAATAATTGTCTGATTTCATGTAAAAAAATGTTTTTTAACCTTCGAAATGTATTGTTGATCCATCCGTTGTATTTTTCCCCATTTAACTTCTCATAATAAACTGTTTGAGAACAAAATCCAATATGGCCGCCGTAACCATAGCAACCGTTATGCTAAATTGTTAAAGAATATTCTTTGTTTTAGTGGTGCTTTTAAAACAAAGTCTTTCTCTAGAGAGCGCATACTTCTTTTTTCTTTCTTTTCTTTTTTTTTTTTTTTTGAAACGACCAGGCCTCCTCAACAAGTTTTTATTCACTGCACCAAATAATTTAAGCTTCAAGTTTTAAATATTTGTAGAATGTGTGAAAGAGTTGTGTATTACTATTAGGTTAGTCTTTACTTTGTAATTTAAAACAAATTTCTTCTCACCACTAAGGTCCTTCCCACAACATTTTCTTTAGTCTATTTGTTTATTAATTTCACTTTCCTATTCAATTGTATAATTTTTTTTCTATTTCCCAAAAATTCAGGAATACTTTTTCCTACAACATAATTGTATTACATAAACGTGTGTAACTAAGACTGCAACAGAATTTTTACTCTCTCCCAGAAATCCAATACGACTCTTTGACTTGATTGGGGCATTTTACATTGAAACTAATAAAAGTGTTTAATATAAAACCTAAAATAATTGTCTGATTTCATGTAAAAAATGTTTTTTAACCTTCAAAAAGTATTGTTGATCCATCCGTTGTATTTTTCCCCATTTAACTTCTCATAATGAACCGTTTGAGAACAAAATCCAATATGGCCGCCGTAACCATAGCAACCGTTATGCTAAATTGTTAAAGAATATTCTTTGTTTTAGTGGTGCTTTTAAAACAAAGTCTTTCTCTAGAGAGCGCATACTTCTTTTTTCTTTCTTTTCTTTTTTTTTTTTTTTTTTTGAAACGACCAGGCCTCCTCAACAAGTTTTTATTCACTGTACCTAATAATTTAAGCTTCAAGTTTTAAATATTTTTAGAATGTGTGAAAGAGTTGTGTATTACTATTAGGTTAGTCTTTACTTTGTAATTTAAAACAAATTTCTTCTCACCACTAAGGTCCTTCCCACAACATTTTCTTTAGTCTATTTGTTTATTAATTTCACTTTCCTATTCAATTGTATAATTTTTTTTCTATTTCCCAAAAATTCAGGAATACTTTTTCCTACAACATAATTGTATTACATAAACGTGTGTAACTAAGACTGCAACAGAATTTTTACTCTCTCCCAGAAATCCAATACGACTCTTTGACTTGATTGGGGCATTTTACATTGAAACTAATAAAAGTGTTTCATATAAAACCTAAAATAATTGTCTGATTTCATGTAAAAAATGTTTTTTAACCTTCAAAAAGTATTGTTGATCCATCCGTTGTATTTTTCCCCATTTAACTTCTCATAATGAACAGTTTGAGAACAAAATCTAATATGGCCGCCGTAACCATAGCAACCGTTATGCTAAATTGTTAAAGAATATTCTTTGTTTTAGTGGTGCTTTTAAAACAAAGTCTTTCTCTAGAGAGCGCATACTTCTTTTTTTCTTTCTTTTCTTTTTTTTTTTTTTTTTTTTTTTGAAACGACCAGGCCTCCTCAACAAGTTTTTATTCACTGCACCAAATAATTTAAGCTTCAAGTTTTAAATATTTGTAGAATGTGTGAAAGAGTTGTGTATTACTATTAGGTTAGTCTTTACTTTGTAATTTAAAACAAATTTCTTCTCACCACTAAGGTCCTTCCCACAACATTTTCTTTAGTCTATTTGTTTATTAATTTCACTTTCCTATTCAATTGTATAATTTTTTTTCTATTTCCCAAAAATTCAGGAATACTTTTTCCTACAACATAATTGTATTACGAAAACGTGTGTAACTAAGACTGCAACAGAATTTTTACTCTCTCCGAGAAATCCAATACATCTCTTTGACTTGATTGGGGCATTTAACATTGAAACGAATAAAAGTGTTTAATATAAAACCTAAAATAATTGTCTGATTTCATGTAAAAAATGTTTTTTAACCTTCGAAATGTATTGTTGATCCATCCGTTGTATTTTTCCCCATTTAACTTCTCATAATGACCTGTTTGGGAACAAAATCCAATATGGCCGCCATAACCATAGCAACCGTTATGCTTAATTGTTAAAGAATATTCTTTGTTTTAGTGGGAGCGCATACTTCTTTTTTCTTTCTTTATTTTTTTTTTTTTTTTTTTTAAAAGACCAGGCCTCCTCAACAAGTTTTTATTCACTGCACCAAATAATTTAAGCTTCAAGTTTTAAATATTTGTAGAATGTGTGAAAGAGTTGTGTATTACTATTAGGTTAGTCTTTACTTTGTAATTTAAAACAAATTTCTTCTCACCACTAAGGTCCTTCCCACAACATTTTCTTTAGTCTATTTTTTTATTAATTTCACTTTCCTATTCAATTGTATAATTTTTTTCTATTTCCCAAAAATTCAGGAATACTTTTTCCTACAACATAATTGTATTACATAAACGTGTGTAATTAAGACTGCAATAGAATTTTTACTCTCTCCGAGATATCCAATACGACTCTTTGACTTGATTGGGGCATTTTACATTGAAACTAATAAAAGTGTTTAATATAAAACCTAAAATAATTGTCTGATTTCATGTAAAAATGTTTTTTAACCTTCAAAAAGTATTGTTGATCCATCCGTTGTATTTTTCCCCATTTAACTTCTCATAATGAACAGTTTGAGAACAAAATCTAATATGGCCGCCGTAACGATAGCAACCGTTATGCTAAATTGTTAAAGAATATTCTTTGTTTTAGTGGTGCTTTTAAAACAAAGTCTTTCTCTAGAGAGCGCATACTTCTTGTTTCTTTCTTTTCTTTTTTTTTTTTTTTTTTGAAACGACCAGGCCTCCTCAACAAGTTTTTATTCACTGCACCAAATAATTTAAGCTTCAAGTTTTAAATATTTGTAGAATGTTTGAAAGAGTTGTGTATTACTATTAGGTTAGTCTTTACTTTGTAATTTAAAACAAATTTCTTCTCACCACTAAGGTCCTTCCCACAACATTTTCTTTAGTCTATTTTTTTTATTAATTTCACTTTCCTATTCAATTGTATAAATTTTTTACTATTTCCCAAAAATTCAGGAATACTTTTTCCTACAACATAATTGTATTACATAAACGTGTGTAACTAAGACTGCAACAGAATTTTTACTCTCTCCCAGAAATCCAATACGACTCTTTGACTTGATTGGGGCATTTTACATTGAAACTAATAAAAGTGTTTCATATAAAACCTAAAATAATTGTCTGATTTCATGTAAAAAATGTTTTTTAACCTTCAAAAAGTATTGTTGATCCATCCGTTGTATTTTTCCCCATTTAACTTCTCATAATGAACAGTTTGAGAACAAAATCTAATATGGCCGCCGTAACCATAGCAACCGTTATGCTAAATTGTTAAAGAATATTCTTTGTTTTAGTGGTGCTTTTAAAACAAAGTCTTTCTCTAGAGAGCGCATACTTCTTTTTTCTTTCTTTTCTTTTTTTTTTTTTTTTTTTTTTTGAAACGACCAGGCCTCCTCAACAAGTTTTTATTCACTGCACCAAATAATTTAAGCTTCAAGTTTTAAATATTTGTAGAATGTGTGAAAGAGTTGTGTATTACTATTAGGTTAGTCTTTACTTTGTAATTTAAAACAAATTTCTTCTCACCACTAAGGTCCTTCCCACAACATTTTCTTTAGTCTATTTGTTTATTAATTTCACTTTCCTATTCAATTGTATAATTTTTTTTCTATTTCCCAAAAATTCAGGAATACTTTTTCCTACAACATAATTGTATTACGAAAACGTGTGTAACTAAGACTGCAACAGAATTTTTACTCTCTCCGAGAAATCCAATACATCTCTTTGACTTGATTGGGGCATTTAACATTGAAACGAATAAAAGTGTTTAATATAAAACCTAAAATAATTGTCTGATTTCATGTAAAAAAATGTTTTTTAACCTTCGAAATGTATTGTTGATCCATCCGTTGTATTTTTCCCCATTTAACTTCTCATAATGACCTGTTTGGGAACAAAATCCAATATGGCCGCCATAACCATAGCAACCGTTATGCTTAATTGTTAAAGAATATTCTTTGTTTTAGTGGGAGCGCATACTTCTTTTTTCTTTCTTTCTTTTTTTTTTTTTTTTTTTTTTTAAAAGACCAGGCCTCCTCAACAAGTTTTTATTCACTGCACCAAATAATTTAAGCTTCAAGTTTTAAATATTTGTAGAATGTGTGAAAGAGTTGTGTATTACTATTAGGTTAGTCTTTACTTTGTAATTTAAAACAAATTTCTTCTCACCACTAAGGTCCTTCCCACAACATTTTCTTTAGTCTATTTGTTTATTAATTTCACTTTCCTATTCAATTGTATAATTTTTTTTCTATTTCCCAAAAATTCAGGAATACTTTTTCCTACAACATAATTGTATTACATAAACGTGTGTAACTAAGACTGCAACAGAATTTTTACTCTCTCCCGGAAATCCAATACGACTCTTTGACTTGATTGGGGCATTTTACATTGAAACTAATAAAAGTGTTTAATATAAAACCTAAAATAATTGTCTGATTTCATGTAAAAAATGTTTTTTAACCTTCAAAAAGTATTGTTGATCCATCCGTTGTATTTTTCCCCATTTAACTTCTCATAATGAACAGTTTGAGAACAAAATCTAATATGGCCGCCGTAACGATAGCAACCGTTATGCTAAATTGTTAAAGAATATTCTTTGTTTTAGTGGTGCTTTTAAAACAAAGTCTTTCTCTAGAGAGCGCATACTTCTTTTTTCTTTCTTTTCTTTTTTTCTTTTTTTTTTTTTTGAAACGACCAGGCCTCCTCAACAAGTTTTTATTCACTGCACCAAATAATTTAAGCTTCAAGTTTTAAATATTTGTAGAATGTGTGAAAGAGTTGTGTATTACTATTAGGTTAGTCTTTACTTTGTAATTTAAAACAAATTTCTTCTCACCACTAAGGTCCTTCCCACAACATTTTCTTTAGTCTATTTTTTTTATTAATTTCACTTTCCTATTCAATTGTATAAATTTTTTACTATTTCCCAAAAATTCAGGAATACTTTTTCCTACAACATAATTGTATTACATAAACGTGTGTAACTAAGACTGCAACAGAATTTTTACTCTCTCCCAGAAATCCAATACGACTCTTTGACTTGATTGGGGCATTTTACATTGAAACTAATAAAAGTGTTTAATATAAAACCTAAAATAATTGTCTGATTTCATGTAAAAAATGTTTTTTAACCTTCAAAAAGTTTTGTTGATCCATCCGTTGTATTTTTCCCCATTTAACTTCTCATAATGAACAGTTTGAGAACAAAATCTAATATGGCCCCGTAACCAAAGCAACCGTTATGCGAAATTGTTAAAGAATATTCTTTGTTTTAGTGGTGCTTTTAAAACAAAGTCTTTCTCTAGAGAGCGCATACTTCTTTTTTCTTTCTTTCCTTTTTTTTTTTTTTTTTTTTTGAAACGACCAGGCCTCCTCAACAAGTTTTTATTCACTGCACCAAATAATTTAAGCTTCAAGTTTTAAATATTTGTAGAATGTGTGAAAGAGTTGTGTATTACTATTAGGTTAGTCTTTACTTTGTAATTTAAAACAAATTTCTTCTCACCACTAAGGTCCTTCCCACAACATTTACTTTAGTCTATTTTTTTTTTTTATTAATATCACTTTCCTATTCAATTCTATAAATTTTTTACTATTTCCTAAAAATTCAGGAATACTTTTTCCTACAACATAATTGTATTATGTAAACGTGTGTAACTAAGACTGCAACAGAATTTTTACTCTCTCCGAGAAATCCAATACATCTCTTTGACTTGATTGGGGCATTTAACATTGAAACGAATAAAAGTGTTTAATATAAAACCTAAAATAATTGTCTGATTTCATGTAAAAAATGTTTTTTAACCTTCGAAATGTATTGTTGATCCATCCGTTGTATTTTTCCCCATTTAACTTCTCATAATGACCTGTTTGGGAACAAAATCCAATATGGCCGCCATAACCATAGCAACCGTTATGCTTAATTGTTAAAGAATATTCTTTGTTTTAGTGGGAGCGCATACTTCTTTTTTCTTTCTTTCTTTTTTTTTTTTTTTTTTTTTTAAAAGACCAGGCCTCCTCAACAAGTTTTTATTCACTGCACCAAATAATTTAAGCTTCAAGTTTTAAATATTTGTAGAATGTGTGAAAGAGTTGTGTATTACTATTAGGTTAGTCTTTACTTTGTAATTTAAAACAAATTTCTTCTCACCACTAAGGTCCTTCCCACAACATTTTCTTTAGTCTATTTGTTTATTAATTTCACTTTCCTATTCAATTGTATAATTTTTTTTCTATTTCCCAAAAATTCAGGAATACTTTTTCCTACAACATAATTGTATTACGTAAACGTGTGTAACTAAGACTGCAACAGAATTTTTACTCTCTCCCAGAAATCCAATACGACTCTTTGACTTGATTGGGGCATTTAACATTGAAACTATAAAAGTGTTTAATATAAAACCTAAAATAATTGTCTGATTTCATGTAAAAAATGTTTTTTAACCTTCAAAAAGTATTGTTGATCCATCCGTTGTATTTTTCCCCATTTAACTTCTCATAATGAACAGTTTGAGAACAAAATCTAATATGGCCGCCGTAACGATAGCAACCGTTATGCTAAATTGTTAAAGAATATTCTTTGTTTTAGTGGTGCTTTTAAAACAAAGTCTTTCTCTAGAGAGCGCATACTTTTTTTTTCTTTCTTTTCTTTTTTTTTTTTTTTTTTTGAAACGACCAGGCCTCCTCAACAAGTTTTTATTAACTGTACCAAATAATTTAAGCTTCAAGTTTTAAATATTTTTAGAATGTGTGAAAGAGTTGTGTATTACTATTAGGTTAGTCTTTACTTTGTAATTTAAAACAAATTTCTTCTCACCACTAAGGTCCTTCCCACAACATTTTCTTTAGTCTATTTATCTTTTTATTAATATCACTTTCCTATTCAATTGTATAATTTTTTTTCTATTTCCCAAAAATTCAGGAATACTTTTTCCCACAACATAATTGTAGTACGTAAACGTGTGTAACTAAGACTGCAACAGAATTTTTACTCTCTCCGAGAAATCCAATACGACTCTTTGACTTGATTGGGGCATTTTACATTGAAACTAATAAAAGTGTTTAATATAAAACCTAAAATAATTGTCTGATTTCATGTAAAAAATGTTTTTTAACCTTCAAAAAGTATTGTTGATCCATCCGTTGTATTTTTCCCCATTTAACTTCTCATAATGAACCGTTTGAGAACAAAATCCAACATGGCCGCCGTAACCATAGCAACCGTTATGCTTTAAGGTTTAAGAATATTCTTTGTTTTAGTGGTGCTTTTAAAACAAAGTCTTTCTCTAGAGAGCGCATACTTTTTTTTTCTTTCTTTTCTTTTTTTTTTTTTTTTTTGAAACGACCAGGCCTCCTCAACAAGTTTTTATTCACTGCACCTAATAATTTAAGCTTCAAGTTTTAAATATTTTTAGAATGTGTGAAAGAGTTGTGTATTACTATTAGGTTAGTCTTTACTTTGTAATTTAAAACAAATTTCTTCTCACCACTAAGGTCCTTCCCACAACATTTTCTTTAGTCTATTTGTTTATTAATATCACTTTCCTATTCAATTGTATAATTTTTTTTCTATTTCCTAAGAATTCAGCAATACTTTTTCCTACAACATAATTGTATTACGTAAACGTGTGTAACTAAGACTGCAACAGAATTTTTACTCTCTCCCAGAAATCCAATACGACTCTTTGACTTGATTGGGGCATTTTACATTGAAACTAATAAAAGTGTTTAATATAAAACCTAAAATAATTTTCTGATTTCATGTAAAAAATGTTTTTTAACGTTCAAAAAGTATTGTTGATCCATCCGTTGTATTTTTCCCCATTTAACTTCTCATAATGAACAGTTTGAGAACAAAATCTAATATGGCCGCCGTAACCATAGCAACCGTTATGCTAAATTGTTAAAGAATATTCTTTGTTTTAGTGGTGCTTTTAAAACAAAGTCTTTCCTTAGAGAGCGCATACTTCTTTTTTCTTTCTTTTCTTTTTTTTTTTTTTTTTTGAAACGACCAGGCCTCCTCAAAAGGTTTTTATTCACTGCACCTAATAATTTAAGCTTCAAGTTTTAAATATTTGTAGAATGTGTGAAAGAGTTGTGTATTACTATTAGGTTAGTCTTTACTTCGTAATTTAAAAACAAATTTCTTCTCACCACTAAGGTCCTTCCCACAACATTTTCTTTAGTCTATTTGTTTATTAATTTCACTTTCCTATTCAATTGTATAATTTTTTTTCTATTTCCCAAAAATTCAGGAATACTTTTTCCTACAACATAATTGTATAACGTAAACGTGTGTAACTAAGACTGCAACAGAATTTTTACTCTCTCCGAGATATCCAATACGACTCTTTGACTTGATTTGGGCATTTTACATTGAAACGAACAACAGTGTTCAATATAAAACCTAAAATAATTGTCTGATTTCATGTAAAAAATGTTTTTTAACCTTCAAAAAGTATTGTTGATCCATCCGTTGTATTTTTCCCCATTTAACTTCTCATAATGAACCCTTTGAGAACAAAATCCAATATGGCCGCCGTAACCATAGCAACCGTTATGCTTAATTGTTAAAGAATATTCTTTGTTTTAGTGGTGCTGTTAAAACAAAGTCTTTCCTTAGAGAGCGCATACTTCTTTTTTCTTTCTTTTCTTTTTTTTTTTTTTTTTTTTGAAACGACCAGGCCTCCTCAACAAGTTTTTATTCACTGCACCTAATAATTTAAGCTTCAAGTTTTAAATATTTGTAGAATGTGTGAAAGAGTTGTGTGTTACTATTAGGTTAGTCTTTACTTTGTAACTTAAAACAAATTTATTCTCACCACTAAGGTCCATCCCACAACATTTTCTTTAGTCTATTTTTTTTTTTTAATTAATATCACTTTCCTATTCAATTGTATAAAATTTTTTTTCTATTTCCTAAGAATTCAGCAATACTTTTTCCTACAACATAATTGTATAACGTAAACGTGTGTAACTAAGACTGCAACAGAATTTTTACTCTCTCCCAGAAATCCAATACGACTCTTTGACTTGATTGGGGCATTTTACATTGAAACTAATAAAAGTGTTTAATATAAAACCTAAAATAATTTTCTGATTTCATGTAAAAAATGTTTTTTAACGTTCAAAAAGTATTGTTGATCCATCCGTTGTATTTTTCCCCATTTAACTTCTCATAATGAACAGTTTGAGAACAAAATCTAATATGGCCGCCGTAACCATAGCAACCGTTATGCTAAATTGTTAAAGAATATTCTTTGTTTTAGTGGTGCTTTTAAAACAAAGTCTTTCCTTAGAGAGCGCATACTTCTTTTTTCTTTCTTTTCTTTTTTTTTTTTTTTTTTTGAAACGACCAGGCCTCCTCAAAAGGTTTTTATTCACTGCACCTAATAATTTAAGCTTCAAGTTTTAAATATTTGTAGAATGTGTGAAAGAGTTGTGTATTACTATTAGGTTAGTCTTTACTTTGTAATTTAAAACAAATTTCTTCTCACCACTAAGGTCCTTCCCACAACATTTTCTTTAGTCTATTTGTTTATTAATTTCACTTTCCTATTTAATTGTATAATTTTTTTTCTATTTCCCAAAAATTCAGGAATACTTTTTCCTACAACATAATTGTATTACGTAAACGTGTGTAACTAAGACTGCAACAGAATTTTTACTCTCTCCGAGAAATCCAATACGACTCTTTGACTTGATTGGGGCATTTAACATTGAAACTATAAAAGTGTTTCATATAAAACCTAAAATAATTGTCTGATTTCATGTAAAAAATGTTTTTTAACCTTCAAAAAGTATTGTTGATCCATCCGTTGTATTTTTCCCCATTTAACTTCTCATAATGAACCGTTTGAGAACAAAATCCAACATGGCCGCCGTAACCATAGCAACCGTTATGCTTCAAGGTTTAAGAATATTCTTTGTTTTAGTGGTGCTTTTAAAACAAAGTCTTTCTCTAGAGAGTGCATACTTCTTTTTTCTTTCTTTTCTTTTTTTTTTTTTTTCTTTGAAACGACCAGGCCTCCTCAACAAGTTTTTATTCACTGTACCTAATAATTTAAGCTTCAAGTTTTAAATATTTTTAGAATGTGTGAAAGAGTTGTGTATTACTATTAGGTTAGTCTTTACTTTGTAATTTAAAACAAATTTCTTCTCACCACTAAGGTCCTTCCCACAACATTTTCTTTAGTCTATTTATTTTTTTATTAATATCACTTTCCTATTCAATTGTATAATTTTTTTTCTATTTCCCAAAAATTCAGGAATACTTTTTCCTACAACATAATTGTATTACGTAAACGTGTGTAACTAAGACTGCAACAGAATTTTTACTCTCTCCGAGAAATCCAATACGACTCTTTGACTTGATTGGGGCATTTTACATTGAAACTAATAAAAGTGTTTAATATAAAACCTAAAATAATTGTCTGATTTCATGTAAAAAATGTTTTTTAACCTTCAAAAAGTATTGTTGATCCATCCGTTGTATTTTTCCCCATTTAACTTGTCATAATGAACAGTTTGAGAACAAAATCTGATATGGCTGCCGTAACCATAGCAACCGTTATGCTAAATTGTTAAAGAATATTCTTTGTTTTAGTGGTGATTTTAAGACAAAGTCTTTCTCTAGAGAGCGCATACTTCTTTTTTCTTTCTTTTCTTTTTTTTTTTTTTTTTTTTTTAAACGACCAGGCCTCCTCAACAAGTTTTTATTCACTGCACCAAATAATTTAAGCTTCAAGTTTTAAATATTTGTAGAATGTGTGAAAGAGTTGTGTATTACTATTAGGTTAGTCTTTACTTTGTAATTTAAAACAAATTTCTTCTCACCACTAAGGTCCTTCCCACAACATTTTCTTTAGTCTATTTGTTTATTAATTTCACTTTCCTATTCAATTGTATAATTTTTTTTCTATTTCCCAAAAATTCAGGAATACTTTTTCCTACAACATAATTGTATTACGTAAACGTGTGTAACTAAGACTGCAACAGAATTTTTACTCTCTCCGAGAAATCCAATACATCTCTTTGACTTGATTGGGGCATTTAACATTGAAACGAATAAAAGTGTTAAATATAAAACCTAAAATAATTGTCTGATTTCATATAAAAAAATGTTTTTTAACCTTCGAAATGTATTGTTGATCCATCCGTTGTATTTTTCCCCATTTAACTTCTCATAATGACCTGTTTGGGAACAAAATCCAATATGGCCGCCATAACCATAGCAACCGTTATGCTTAATTGTTAAAGAATATTCTTTGTTTTAGTGGGAGCGCATACTTCTTTTTTCTTTATTTTTTTTTTTTTTTTTTTTTTTTTTTTAAACGACCAGGCCTCCTCAACAAGTTTTTATTCACTGCACCAAATAATTTAAGCTTCAAGTTTTAAATATTTGTAGAATGTGTGAAAGAGTTGTGTATTACTATTAGGTTAGTCTTTACTTTGTAATTTAAAAACAAATTTCTTCTCACCACTAAGGTCCTTCCCACAACATTTTCTTTAGTCTATTTGTTTATTAATATCACTTTCCTATTCAATTGTATAATTTTTTTTCTATTTCCTAAGAATTCAGCAATACTTTTTCCTACAACATAATTGTATTACATAAACGTGTGTAATTAAGACTGCAATAGAATTTTTACTCTCTCCGAGATATCCAATACGACTCTTTGACTTGATTGGGGCATTTTACATTGAAACGAACAACAGTGTTTAATATAAAACCTAAAATAATTGTCTGATTTCATGTAAAAAATGTTTTTTAACCTTCAAAAAGTATTGTTGATCCATCCGTTGTATTTTTCCCCATTTAACTTCTCATAATGAACCCTTTGAGAACAAAATCCAATATGGCCGCCGTAACCATAGCAACCGTTATGCTTAATTGTTAAAGAATATTCTTTGTTTTAGTGGTGCTGTTAAAACAAAGTCTTTCCTTAGAGAGCGCATACTTCTTTTTTCTTTCTTTTATTTTTTTTTTTTTTTTTTTTGAAACGACCAGGCCTCCTCAACAAGTTTTTATTCACTGCACCTAATAATTTAAGCTTCAAGTTTTAAATATTTGTAGAATGTGTGAAAGAGTTGTGTGTTACTATTAGGTTAGTCTTTACTTTGTAACTTAAAACAAATTTATTCTCACCACTAAGGTCCATCCCACAACATTTTCTTTAGTCTATTTTTTTTTATTAATATCACTTTCCTATTCAATTGTATAAAATTTTTTTTCTATTTCCTAAGAATTCAGGAATACTTTTTCCTACAACATAATTGTATAACGTAAACGTGTGTAACTAAGACTGCAACAGAATTTTTACTCTCTCCCAGAAATCCAATACGACTCTTTGAATTGATTGGGGCATTTTACATTGAAACTAATAAAAGTGTTTAATATAAAACCTAAAATAATTTTCTGATTTCATGTAAAAAATGTTTTTTAACGTTCAAAAAGTATTGTTGATCCATCCGTTGTATTTTTCCCCATTTAACTTCTCATAATGAACAGTTTGAGAACAAAATCTAATATGGCCGCCGTAACCATAGCAACCGTTATGCTAAATTGTTAAAGAATATTCTTTGTTTTAGTGGTGCTTTTAAAACAAAGTCTTTCCTTAGAGAGCGCATACTTCTTTTTTCTTTCTTTTCTTTTTTTTTTTTGAAACGACCAGGCCTCCTCAACAAGTTTTTATTCACTGCACCTAATAATTTAAGCTTCAAGTTTTAAATATTTTTAGAATGTGTGAAAGAGTTGTGTATTACTATTAGGTTAGTCTTTACTTTGTAATTTAAAACAAATTTCTTCTCACCACTAAGGTCCTTCCCACAACATTTTCTTTAGTCTATTTGTTTATTAATTTCACTTTCCTATTCAATTGTATAATTTTTTTTCTATTTCCCAAAAATTCAGGAATACTTTTTCCTACAACATAATTGTATTACGTAAACGTGTGTAACTAAGACTGCAACAGAATTTTTACTCTCTCCGAGATATCCAATACGACTCTTTGACTTGATTGGGGCATTTAACATTGAAACTATAAAAGTGTTTAATATAAAACCTAAAATAATTGTCTGATTTCATGTAAAAAATGTTTTTTAACCTTCAAAAAGTATTGTTGATCCATCCGTTGTATTTTTCCCCATTTAACTTCTCATAATGAACCGTTTGAGAACAAAATCCAATATGGCCGCCGTAACCATAGCAACCGTTATGCTTAATTGTTTAAGAATATTCTTTGTTTTAGTGGTGCTTTTAAAACAAAGTCTTTCCTTAGAGAGCGCATACTTCTTTTTTCTTTCTTTTCTTTTTTTTTTTTTTTTTTGAAACGACCAGGCCTCCTCAACAAGTTTTTATTCACTGTACCTAATAATTTAAGCTTCAAGTTTTAAATATTTTTAGAATGTGTGAAAGAGTTGTGTATTACTATTAGGTTAGTCTTTACTTTGTAACTTAAAACAAATTTATTCTCACCACTAAGGTCCATACCACAACATTTTCTTTAGTCTATTTTTTTTTTTAATTAATATCACTTTCCTATTCAATTGTATAAAATTTTTTTTCTATTTCCTAAGAATTCAGCAATACTTTTTCCTACAACATAATTGTATAACGTAAACGTGTGTAACTAAGACTGCAACAGAATTTTTACTCTCTCCCAGAAATCCAATACGACTCTTTGACTTGATTGGGGCATTTTACATTGAAACTAATAAAAGTGTTTAGTATAAAACCTAAAATAATTGTCTGATTTCATGTAAAAAATGTTTTTTAACGTTCAAAAAGTATTGTTGATCCATCCGTTGTATTTTTCCCCATTTAACTTCTCATAATGAACAGTTTGAGAACAAAATCTAATATGGCCGCCGTAACCATAGCAACCGTTATGCTAAATTGTTAAAGAATATTCTTTGTTTTAGTGGTGCTTTTAAAACAAAGTCTTTCCTTAGAGAGCGCATACTTCTTTTTTCTTTCTTTTCTTTTTTTTTTTTTTTTTTGAAACGACCAGGCCTCCTCAAAAGGTTTTTATTCACTGCACCTAATAATTTAAGCTTCAAGTTTTAAATATTTGTAGAATGTGTGAAAGAGTTGTGTATTACTATTAGGTTAGTCTTTACTTTGTAATTTAAAACAAATTTCTTCTCACCACTAAGGTCCTTCCCACAACATTTTCTTTAGTCTATTTGTTTATTAATTTCACTTTCCTATTCAATTGTATAATTTTTTTTCTATTTCCCAAAAATTCAGGAATACTTTTTCCTACAACATAATTGTATTACGTAAACGTGTGTAACTAAGACTGCAACAGAATTTTTACTCTCTCCGAGAAATCCAATACGACTCTTTGACTTGATTGGGGCATTTAACATTGAAACTATAAAAGTGTTTAATATAAAACCTAAAATAATTGTCTGATTTCATGTAAAAAATGTTTTTTAACCTTCAAAAAGTATTGTTGATCCATCCGTTGTATTTTTCCCCATTTAACTTCTCATAATAAACCGTTTGAGAACAAAATCCAATATGGCCGCCGTAACCATAGCAACCGTTATGCTAAATTGTTAAAGAATATTCTTTGTTTTAGTGGTGCTTTTAAAACAAAGTCTTTCTCTAGAGAGCGCATACTTCTTTTTTCTTTCTTTTCTTTTTTTTTTTTTTTTTGAAACGACCAGGCCTCCTCAACAGGTTTTTATTCACTGCACCTAATAATTTAAGCTTCAAGTTTTAAATATTTGTAGAATGTGTGAAAGAGTTGTGTATTACTATTAGGTAAGTCTTTACTTTGTAATTTAAAACAAATTTCTTCTCACCACTAAGGTCCTTCCCACAACATTTTCTTTAGTCTATTTATTTTTTTATTAATATCACTTTCCTATTCCATTCTATAAATTTTTTTCTATTTCCTAAAAATTCAGGAATACTTTTTCCTACAACATAATTGTATTACGTAAACGTGTGTAACTAAGACTGCAACAGAATTTTTACTCTCTCCCAGAAATCCAATACGACTCTTTGACTTGATTGGGGCATTTTACATTGAAACTAATAAAAGTGTTTAATATAAAACCTAAAATAATTGTCTGATTTCATGTAAAAAATGTTTTTTAACCTTCAAAAAGTATTGTTGATCCATCCGTTGTATTTTTCCCCATTTAACTTCTCATAATGAACAGTTTGAGAACAAAATCCAATATGGCCGCCGTAACCATAGCAACCGTTATGCTAAATTGTTAAAGAATATTCTTTGTTTTAGTGGTGCTTTTAAAACAAAGTCTTTCTCTAGAGAGCGCATACTTCTTTTTTCTTTCTTTTCTTTTTTTTTTTTTTTTTTTGAAACGACCAGGCCTCCTCAACAGGTTTTTATTCACTGCACCTAATAATTTAAGCTTCAAGTTTTAAATATTTGTAGAATGTGTGAAAGAGTTGTGTATTACTATTAGGTTAGTCTTTACTTTGTAATTTAAAACAAATTTCTTCTCACCACTAAGGTCCTTCCCACAACATTTTCTTTAGTCTATTTGTTTATTAATTTCACTTTCCTATTCAATTGTATAATTTTTTTTCTATTTCCCAAAAATTCAGGAATACTTTTTCCTACAACATAATTGTATTACGTAAACGTGTGTAACTAAGACTGCAACAGAATTTTTACTCTCTCCGAGAAATCCAATACGACTCTTTGACTTGATTGGGGCATTTAACATTGAAACTATAAAAGTGTTTAATATAAAACCTAAAATAATTGTCTGATTTCATGTAAAAAATGTTTTTTAACCTTCAAAAAGTATTGTTGATCCATCCGTTGTATTTTTCCCCATTTAACTTCTCATAATGAACCGTTTGAGAACAAAATCCAATATGGCCGCCGTAACCATAGCAACCGTTATGCTAAATTGTTAAAGAATATTCTTTGTTTTAGTGGTGCTTTTAAAACAAAGTCTTTCTCTAGAGAGCGCATACTTCTTTTTTTTTCTTTCTTTTCTTTTTTTTTTTTTTGAAACGACCAGGCCTCCTCAACAGGTTTTTATTCACTGCACCTAATAATTTAAGCTTCAAGTTTTAAATATTTGTAGAATGTGTGAAAGAGTTGTGTATTACTATTAGGTTAGTCTTTACTTTGTAATTTAAAACAAATTTCTTCTCACCACTAAGGTCCTTCCCACAACATTTTCTTTAGTCTATTTATTTTTTTATTAATATCACTTTCCTATTCCATTCTATAAATTTTTTTCTATTTCCTAAAAATTCAGGAATACTTTTTCCTACAACATAATTGTATTACGTAAACGTGTGTAACTAAGACTGCAACAGAATTTTTACTCTCTCCGAGAAATCCAATACGACTCTTTGACTTGATTGGGGCATTTTACATTGAAACTAATAAAAGTGTTTAATATAAAACCTAAAATAATTGTCTGATTTCATGTAAAAAATGTTTTTTAACCTTCAAAAAGTATTGTTGATCCATCCGTTGTATTTTTCCCCATTTAACTTCTCATAATGAACCCTTTGAGAACAAAATCCAATATGGCCGCCGTAACCATAGCAACCGTTATGCTAAATTGTTAAAGAATATTCTTTGTTTTAGTGGTGCTTTTAAAACAAAGTCTTTCTCTAGAGAGCGCATACTTCTTTTTTCTTTCTTTTCTTTTTTTTTTTTTTGAAACGACCAGGCCTCCTCAACAAGTTTTTATTCACTGCACCAAATAATTTAAGCTTCAAGTTTTAAATATTTGTAGAATGTGTGAAAGAGTTGTGTATTACTATTAGGTTAGTCTTTACACTGTAATTTAAAACAAATTTCTTCTCACCACTAAGGTCCTTCCCACAACATTTTCTTTAGTCTATTTGTTTATTAATTTCACTTTCCTATTCAATTGTATAATTTTTTTTCTATTTCCCAAAAATTCAGGAATACTTTTTCCTACAACATAATTGTATTACATAAACGTGTGTAACTAAGATTGCAACAGAATTTTTACTCTCTCCCAGAAATCCAATACGACTCTTTGACTTGATTGGGGCATTTTACATTGAAACTAATAAAAGTGTTTAATATAAAATCTAAAATAATTGTCTGATTTCATGTAAAAAATGTTTTTTAACCTTCAAAAAGTATTGTTGATTCATCCGTTGTATTTTTCCCCATTTAACTTCTCATAAAGAACCGTTTGAGAACAAAATCTAATATGGCCGCCGTAACCATAGCAACCGTTATGCTAAATTGTTAAAGAATATTCTTTGTTTTAGTGGTGCTTTTAAAACAAAGTCTTTCTCTAGAGAGCGCATACTTCTTTTTTCTTTCTTTTCTTTTTTTTTTTTTTTTTTTTGAAACGACCAGGCCTCCTCAACAAGTTTTTATTCACTGCACCAAAAAATTTAAGCTTCAAGTTTTAAATATTTGTAGAATGTGTGAAAGAGTTGTGTATTACTATTAGGTTAGTCTTTACTTTGTAGTTTAAAACAAATTTCTTCTCACCACTAAGGTCCTTCCCACAACATTTTCTTTAGTCTATTTATTTTTTTATTAATATCACTTTCTTATTCAATTGTATAAATTTTTTTCTATTTCCTAAAAATTCAGGAATACTTTTTCCTACAACATAATTGTATTATGTAAACGTGTGTAACTAAGACTGCAACAGAATTTTTTCTCCGAGAAATCCAATACGACTCTTTGACTTGATTGGGGCATTTTACATTGAAACGAATAAAAGTGTTTAATATAAAACCTAAAATAATTGTCTGATTTCATGTAAAAAATGTTTTTTAACCTTCAAAAAGTATTGTTGATCCATCCGTTGTATTTTTCCCCATTTACCTTCTCATAATGAACCGTTTGAGAACAAAATCCAATATGGCTGTTGTAAACATAGCAACCGTTATGCTTAAACCTTTAAGAATATTCTTTGTTTTAGTGGTGCTTTTAAAACAAAGTCTTTCTCTTGAGAGCGCATACTTCTTTTTTCTTTCTTTTCTTTTTTTTTTTTTTTTTGAAACGACCAGGCCTCCTCAACAGGTTTTTATTCACTGCACCTAATAATTTAAGCTTCAAGTTTTAAATATTTGTAGAATGTGTGAAAGAGTTGTGTATTACTATTAGGTTAGTCTTTACTTTGTAATTTAAAACAAATTTCTTCTCACCACTAAGGTCCTTCCCACAACATTTTCTTTAGTCTATTTATTTTTTTTATTAATATCACTTTCCTATTCCATTCTATAAATTTTTTTCTATTTCCTAAAAATTCAGGAATACTTTTTCCTACAACATAATTGTATTACGTAAACGTGTGTAACTAAGACTGCAACAGAATTTTTACTCTGTCCCAGAAATCCAATACGACTCTTTGACTTGATTGGGGCATTTTACATTGAAACTATAAAAGTGCTTAATATAAAACCTAAAATAATTGTCTGATTTCATGTAAAAAATGATTTTTAACCTTCAAAAAGTATTGTTGATCCATCCGTTGTATTTTTCCCCATTTAACTTCTTATAATGAACCGTTTGAGAACAAAATCCAATATGGCCGCCATAACCATAGCAACCGTTATGCTAAATTGTTAAAGAATATTCTTTGTTTTAGTGGTGCTTTTAAAACAAAGTCTTTCTCTAGAGAGCGCATACTTCTTTTTTCTTTCTTTTCTTTTTTTTTTTTTTTTTTTTTTGAAACGACCAGGCCTCCTCAACAAGTTTTTATTTACTGTACCTAATAATTTAAGCTTCAAGTTTTAAATATTTGTAGAATGTGTGAAAGAGTTGTGTATTACTATAAGGTTAGTCTTTACTTTGTAATTTAAAAAAATTTCTTCTCACCACTAAGGTCCTTCCCACAACATTTTCTTTAGTCTATTTTTTTTTTTATTAATATCACTTTCCTATTCAATTGTATATTTTTTTTTCTATTTCCCAAAAATTCAGGAATACTTTTTCCTACAACATAATTGTATTACGTTAACGTGTGTAACTAAGACTGCAACAGAATTTTTACTCTCTCCAAGAAATCCAATACGACTCTTTGACTTGATTGGGGCATTTTACATTGAAACGAATAAAAGTGTTTAATATAAAACCTAAAATAATTGTCTGATTTCATGTAAAAAATGTTTTTTAACCTTCAAAAAGTATTGTTGATCCATCTGTTGTATTTTTCTCAAAATGAACTGTTTCTATTTATATAACAAAATCGAATATGGCCACCGTAATCATAGCAACTGTTATGCAACTTTTTTTTCTATGTGTCTCATACTTTTTTGTATTAGTGGCAATATGAATTCAATAATCTGTTCTTAGCATTCGAAGTTTATTTGTCAGTTATAGTCTTCATTATTTGTCTCTTAAATACTGCTGTCGCCTGGTATGCAACCTCTGTCTTGTTGCATTCTTTTGCCTTCAAACAATTTTTTTTCTCAAAAAATTGTCATCTATCATATCTGACATATCTACCCTATAACTTTCAGTGTGTTTCAATAAATTAAAACATTGGTTGCTAAGGAAAAACAGCTTCTGAAATTTGACAAACTTTAACTTCGATTATTTTCTCAAAATTTGTGTCTACCTAACCAACTTTAAATCGGAATATCTCTGGCTACAGATAAGATATCTCTCAAAATAAATTATGTGTATTTTATATCTCATTCATGCATCTGTGAAAGTATCAGTGATGTGACCCTGTAAATTAAAATTTATACAAATTATAACATTCTGATCATACTTTAATCATTTTTAGGTAAAATATGTATCCTTAAATCAAATGTGCAAACTTTTATTAAAATCTTATTTTACGCCTAAAATAATTATAAAAGTGTTGCTGCGATTTTGTTTCTTAACACTGTTTCTTGTTATTGTCGTAACTCGTCTATAAGACATCGAATTTAAACATAAACTGTCGTACCTATAACATACGATGGTATAGGTGTGAACAATTATCAATGAAGGTTATTGTAACTTGAGATACGATTGTTTACATGTGAATTTTGGTTGAATAAAATATCGTAAGTTGAATTTCACAAAATGTTTACAATTTAAACTAAAAATTTAAAAATAATACATTTCACGTGAAAATGAATCATATTGGACCATTAGTTTAAAGTTATTTAGTTTTTTGTTCTTCCTGTAAAATTTGCAAAACTGGAGTTACGATAGTTTACTTTGCGACCCTCGATAAGAGATAAACTTTGCTAGTTAACAGCACTGTCTATCGGTATAACATGCTCTCCTTCGACACCTCAGCTAACTAGTGTATTTTTTTATCTCGTCGCTAAATACCTCAACCAATGACTAAGAATTAATTTGGCAATAATTGAAGTGAGCGTTTGGAAGAGGTGGAAAAGACGCTCATGAAAGTTAACTTTTAAAGATCATTTCAAAGGAAGAAGATGGAAATTTCCGCATTAAACAAATCTGTCCTATTTTTTGTTGCTTCTTCCATAGAACCATGGCTTGTGCAAGTTTAAATAATATTATCATGTGCCTGTCTGATTTTAGTGCTATTCGCTAACATTAGCAACATTGTAGTATTTCTCAATGCTGGTACTATGGACAATGTGACAATTTTACTCATAGCTTTATCTTTGTCTGATGGGTGTTCCTTATTCTTATTACACCGACCAGGTGTGGTTTTGTAATAAAAGCTCTTGTTAAACCAAGCTCATGGCCGTAATCCCACCAATTCAAGCATTTTCGGTCATTTTCACTTAAAAGCCTTACCCTAACCTCTGCTGAGCACTACCTAAAATTCTAGCTCTTATAATTCTTACATATATTAACCCAGTGGTTTGCCTCCTCATCTAAATTTGGTACTACTACCACCACCACTACCACTACCACTGCCACTGCTACTACTACTACTACTACTACTACTACTACTACTACTACTACTACTACTACTACTACTGCTGCTGCTGCTGCTGCTGCTGCTGCTGCTGCTGCTCCTACTACTACTACTACTACTGCTGCTGCTGCTGCTGCTGCTGCTGCTGCTGCTGCTGCTGCTGCTGCTGCTACTGCTGCTACTGCTACTACTGCTACTACTACTACTACTACTACTACAATTGTATTTATAGACGCTGAAAAGTCTTTAAACTAATTTCTTTTCTTTCAAGTCGTTATTTTAATCAGTACTACGATTAAGCCAAAAAAGAAAAAGTTTATTTGCGAAGCAAAGTAAACTGTAAAGAAAAAAAAAGAACAAAAGGAAGTAGAGCACAGCTCCAAAATTTACAAAACAAAATAAAACACGTACGTAAGCTATCAGCTTTATGCCTTCATCAGACACAAAAACAAGAGTAAGAAATTATACAAGGATATTCACATTTAAATGTCAAATAGAAATTATCAAATGAATTTAAAAAATAGGAAGGTCTACCAAGAAAATAAATCACTCAAAGTTATACAGAGAAAAAATATAACAAATATTTTTTAAAAAATGTTGCGAAAATAGTGAATAAAGTAAAAGAAAAAAAAATTCTGAAAATGATTAACTTGTTGAGAATTTACAAAATAATAAAGAAATAAAGAAAAAGGTGAAAAAAAAAATAGATAAATATACTAAATAGGTAAGAAGGTGAAGGCAAATGGTGTAAAAGAAAATGAAAGGTAAAGAAATCTGAGTGCAAGAGACGGAGGCAGAGAAAGAAAGGCAGACTGATTTTCAAGAGAGCCATAGATACAGTGAAAGAGAGAGAGAGAGAGAGAGAGAGAGAGAGAGAGAGAGAGAGAGAGAGAGAGAGAGAGAGAGAGAGAGAGAGAGAGAGAGAGAGAGAGAGTTTAGAGCTGCACTTTTACCTCAGCTCGCTCCACATCTACATGTATTTATTAATTTAATTAATTATTTTTCACCCATATCTACATTTAATTGTTATGGAAGCAAGAAAAAACGATGTCTTGTGTTGCTTACTTTGTTATTTTCCTAGGTTGATATCTAGGAGCAAGAAAGAACGATGTCTTTTGTTGCTTACTTTGTTATTTTGCTAGGTTTATATCTAGGAGCAAGAAAGAACGATGTTTTGTGTTGCTTACTTTGTTATTTTCCTAGGTTTATATCTAGGAACAAGAAAGAACGATGTCTTGAGTTGCTTACTTTGTTATTTTCCTAGGTTTATATCTAGAAGCAAGAAAGAACGACGTCTTGTGTTGCTTACTTTATTATTTTCCTAGGTTTATATCTAGAAGCAAGAAAGAACGATGTCTTGTGTTGCTTACTTTGTTATTTTGCTAGGTTTATATATAGGAGCAAGAAAGAACGATGTCTTGTGTTGCTTACTTTGTTATTTTCCTAGGTTTATATCTAGGAACAAGAAAGAACGATGTCTTGTGTTGCTTACTTTATTATTTTCCTAGGTTTATATCTAGAAGCAAGAAAGAACGATGTCTTGTGTTGCTTACTTTGTTATTTTGCTAGGTTTATATATAGGAGCAAGAAAGAACGATGTCTTGTGTTGCTTACTTTGTTATTTTGCTAGGTTTATATATAGGAGCAAGAAAGAACGATGTCTTGTGTTGCTTACTTTGTTATTTTCTTAGGTTTATCTCTTGTATCACCCTAAATTTTCAAAAGCTTTTAAATCTTAGTAAATCTGGGATAAGGTGTTTTCGACATATCAAACGCTAGATTTGATGCGTATGTTTAACAACTATAATTTTCAACAGGAAAAGATTGGCCTCATAAGGCAATAATAAGGATGCACATTTTTTTTTTCATTTGGCACGCCTAAATTCAGTAAAAAATTTTTCCAATGATATCAAATATCGTTGAAAATTTATGTCTAAATGCTTAAGATAATATTGCTTTGAATTAAGTTTGAAGTGAAAAAATTATTAAAATATAAGCATTTAAAAAATCGAGACATAGTTTAATAATGATAGTAAGTAATTACTGGAGCCAAAAAAACACTTTTTTGCTCCTAATGAGGAAAGATAATGTGATTTCAACATCATTCAGTTTTCTCTTTTTAATCAGACTGTACAACTGAGAAGTTTAAATAAAGACTTTATGAAATAAATGAAGGAACAGGCTTATTAGAAACCACTAAATATTGTTCTAAAAAATGTTCCTTAAACTTTCTTAACAAACCTGTAAGCATATTGAACCAGATTGCTCAAGTTACCTCTTTGGGTTGGGTTTTATGAAATTTGGTCATTGATGTTTGTGAAAATTATATTATATTAAAAAAATTGATGAACGAAAGGCATTGGGCACAACCATGTACTGGAAATGGGGCAAATTTTGTTAGTCTTTTTTTTTTTATTTTACCTGGGGCATGATAGTTAATGTTGAGAGGATAAAAAAACATAAAATATCGACCAATGGAACAGTCTCAGATTTGTAGTTTTCATCTCCCCACCAACACAATAATTTTAACTTTTTCGATAAGGAAAAAGGCACAATATAATTTCTAAATAAAAACCGTGGCATTTAGTACAAAACAAAGCTAATTTTTTCCTCTCAGCAAACCTTATGCCTCTAGGTTTTATAATATAAATGCAGACCTGTCACTTTTCAGGAAAAGAAAATCTGAATGATTCTGTCAAAAAATCTGAATCTGCCAAAAAAAATCTGAATGATGGCATCATTTTGCCTTTAACATCTACGCAGCAGACATCACAATACACATAACGTAGTCGTTAAAGAATGCAAAGTTCGTTAGTATAGATGTGTCTGAAATCTGTTAAAAACAAGGTTTCTTTGTTTGTAATTCTTCCATGGTGAATGTGAAAAGCTCAAACTAAACTATGTATGTATACCTCTTTCAGTTTAAATCAAGTAGGGCCTACTTTATGCTTTACAATACTTTTAAGTATTAAATTGGATGGCATTAGCATTATGCAGCATTTGATAAATTCAAAAAGAGCAGAGAGACCAACCCAGTTAGTGTACAACATGACTTAAAAAAATTTATATGAACATTAACAGGTGTACTCCTTACCGAAAGGCTATAAAGAATGACAGATCTGGTTCTAGATCTAAATCTAGATTTAGATCTTGTAATAAGCTTTCTCGTTTGGAGCCATTATCCCGATGCAAGCTTTTCAATCTGCACAAAATCTAAGATTTTGATGATTTTATCTAATCTAGATCTAGATCTAGATTGTAACATCTAAATCACGCTAAACGAGTCTCACCGTCACAATGTAATTTTTGCAATTAAATTGACCTTTTTCTTAGTGAAGGGAGTGAACAATAGAGTGGATTACGCTCTTAACATTATTTACATAAAGTAAAATAGTACAAATTTCTAGCAAGTTACCAATTTGTTCCTCATGAAATATTTAGTTAAGTTTTCAACACCTGGATCTAACAAAATTTTTAAGATCGTCAATATGGTCCAAGGCCAATAATCATGTACAAATTATCTAGATTCTAGCTTAAGGTACTCTTTACATTTCACAGACTTATAATTAGCATTATAGTTTCGTGTCATGTCATCTTGATTTACTCTACCTCTATTTAGATTTAGTATTTCTCAATCAATCCTGATAACTGACAAGATCTAGATGAAAAAAGAGACTTTCTGCGGTTGACATTATTATAAATAACGGCGTGTCGGGATGTGAAGATGGAGAGATGGTAAAATGCAGACGAATAAGCGATAAGTAAACGCCGCAGAATCAATAATAATGGATGGTTACAACTAAAATATTAGTACCAATTTCGATACCACGTTTGATAATATAATAAGAAAAAAAAATTAATATCGATAGTAGTATAACTATATCGTTCACATTTATTGTTTCGCACAGTCTGTCCACCTTGTAGAAAAAAAGAAACTGAATTATTTTTTTAATTTTGAGGACGAAAATTAAGTTCGGAAAAAATCGGAAAAGGACCAAGTTTCATTAAAAAATCGGAAGGTCTGTATATGTATTGAACAAAGGAAGATGACAGATGTGATCAAACGGAATCAAGGTAATTTGTGTCATTATACTGATTTTTATTATTAAATTTAGCCAGTATTTTCTTTCCATCATTGCAATCAGTCAAAATAAAAACACATGAATTATATATTTTTTTTAATTATTTTATATTTACATTCATTGTACAGGTAACATCAACATGGTGATTATTGAGTAAGATACAAAAAAATTATAATCCTAGTTCAGTTTTAAATTAATTTTTGAATTACACTTTAGACTATACAAAGAAACAGAATAAAAGAATCATTGTTTATTTACACCAATTCATTTACATTAAATGCCACATGAAGGTAAATTCATTTTGATTCCAAACAAAAGCAGTGCTTAACATAACTTTCCTTCATATGTGATAAAAGTCAATAATTTAAGCCCAGAACATTTCATTCATTCATATTAGGAGATAATAGACGATTAGCACTTTCAAACAATCGGTGATGTATAATCTAAAAGGGGAAGAAAAATTTTAAATACTCTATAAAGAAAAAAAAATGGTCAAGCACACTATAAGAAATATTTTATTTTCATCTTATGCTCCTTCCCTCAAGTTTTGGAATATTGACTTAGCTAAAAATGAAAATGAGTGTACCATTCATAATATAGCAACAGTTACTACATATAAATTATTTTTAATGTATGCTCCTTAGTCTAAACAGATGAAATATGTTTATTTTATTAGAGAGTATATCATAAATATGGTACTATAGCGAGTATATCATAAACATGGTACTACTAACCTGAAAGTGATACATATATAAAGTTATAGATGATGATGTATCACTATCAACAACGTCACAATTCCAGACTAAAAAGGTATAAACACAAGTTAATTGACCCAAACAAAGATGAAGTCCCCAAATAAACCTTTGAGATTTGAATTTTTCTTTTTTTCATTCATGAAAGCTCTTAAGACAAACCAATATAAGTTGTACCTCCATGTGATTATTGTGAAAAAAATTTTGCCATCTGAAGTTAATATGAAGGCCAAACCATTGTGAGGTAAATGCCCCTGTTAATTCTGATCTCCTGGTTACACAATCTTGGGACACACTTTTGTAAGTGGGCAACAGATGGTTCTTTCACTGCTCATCAAAGCCAGGATTGCTGCCCAGGATTATTGACATAGTCAGTCTACTTCAACTTTATCCACTGGAATGGCGAGCGTATATAATAAAAGGGCGCAAAAACTGGAAAAAAACTGGGCTCCAAATGCAAACCTCAACCACTGGGTCAAAGAGGCTCAAACTTTTAATAAAGTCTCAAAAGATCTCAGGGTGTTCTGTCATCTAAAACTGCCTTGGAAATTATAAATCCTAGAGACAAAACATGTGCTGAGATATAAATTATAAATTCTAACCATGGAACACAATATAATGTGTATGGCTTATTTTCCCACAATATTTATCATACATTTCTTGGAAGGGGCCAAGATGAAGATATGTTGTATCATATTAATTTTGTAGTTCCAGTAAGTTGGCACCTTAGTAAGTACCTCTAGACATATGGAATCACCTACATACATGCATACATCAATTGACTGGATTCGTAGGCTGAATCACCTTGACATTTATACTACATTAGACAAAATTACAAAATACAAACAAACAAAAAGGCATGAAGTTAAGTAAATTTTGCATAAATGATAAAATGAAAAGAAAAATTCAAAATACAGCTGATCATTCAAAATCTTTTGTGCTCAAGACAGATCTAGTTTTGTTGTAACATAGGATAGAGGATATAAAAACTATTTTTCATATGTAACAGAAAGGTATCAAAGTGAGAGGCAGGGAAAGTAGGATAGGGAAGGGGAGAGGGAGGGAGGGAGGGAGGGAGAGAGAGAGAGAGAGAGAGAGAGAGAGAGAGAGAGAGAGAGAGAGAGAGAGAGAGTGAGGGAGGGAGGGAGAGAGAGAGAGAGAGAGAGAGAGAGAGAGAGAGAGAGAGAGAGAGAGAGAGAGAGAGAGAGAGAGAGAGAGAGAGAGGTGTATGCCGTGATAGTCTTTGATGTCCAAAAATAATCTAAATCAAATTATCAATCTGAATGCTAAATTTCACACGACAACCCTTTTCTTTCTCTCCAACAATTAAACAATTTCTCATTTCTAGTTTAGTATTAAAGGGACAATCACCACAAAGACAAGCAAATAATTTCTTTTTACACACAGCTGAACCTTTGGTAGAGAGAAATTGACATTTTTTAACTGTTGTACATAATTATCCACTCTTTACTCTGAATCATTCACTCCATAATTTAGAACTAGAAGAACTGACTAACAACCCACTGAAGAATTGGTGGTTGGTGAGGGACTTAAGCAACAAGATCTTGTTTAGACTTTCATTGTTTCTACATTAATTCATCTCAGAGATCCCAGCCAGCTCACAATTGTCCAGATACATTCAGCTCGTACTCCTATCATGGTCATAAAATCACTAGAAAGAACAATAACTTGTTGAAAGACAAACGATTAGCCAGAGACTCATCAAGACTTGCTCTGATTTAAAAAAAAAAACAGACAAGAATGAGCCTGTCCGTAACTCTTTCAATAAAGTGTTATAATCATAATTTTCTAATTTGAAGTCAATCAACATGAAGCACAAGCTTTCTTTCAAATCAAGTTGGAAGTTATTTTTTTTTCTGGAAATTATTTTCCTTCAAAGGGTTAGCATCACAGACAAGCAAGTGTAAAAATTTCAAGGGTAGTGGCTTCAGAGATGGAATTGGGAACTCATTGAAAAAAAAAAGACTTCTCTGAAAATGTAATGCAAAAGCCTGATAGCTCACAGAGGTATGGCAAAAGTTTCATACATTGCAACGGCAACGTTGTCAATCACACAACCAATTCCCACTTTTAAAATTGTAATAGACTTTTCTTTCGCTCCTTTTTATTACAGCATTATATAAAATTATAGTTCTTGTTTCCATTTGTTCCATGCCACAAAAGCCTACACAGTTTTAAATTATTTGAAAACAGTACAGTTACATTACAATCAAATCAAACCCTTAGTTTACAGCGCTTCATATTAGATGCCAAATCTGCAAGAGATCATCAATGTCATTCAATATTCATGAGAAAAAATTGTTTCCATTACAGAGAAACAGAACTCTGGGGTAAATGCAAAGCAAAAAATGAATGCATAATGAATTATGATTCTTCAACACGTTGCCTTGTACTCTATATGTGAGCATTAACACATTTTTTTTTGTTCTTTTTTCCAATATATCCCAACAAGTTAAATTGGCAGAAATTCCATTTGCAAGAGTATCCAATCCAAATTTAAAATGATGTAGCACAGTGAGCTAAGTTGGACTGCCTTGAGGGGGAAAAAAACCCACAGAAATTACTAGCCTCTGTTTAACTATAAAAACAATCATTTTTGTATGTACATGGCTTTCTAAAAGGTTCAAAATGTCCAAGTTTCTGTTTGAGTTCTAGAGAATCTAATCGTATTCTACCACATAGAACAGAAGTGAAAGTAAAGAAATATTAAGGATCCATCTGATGCCAATGAATAAAGGGAACTTTACTGCAGAAACATAAATATTACTGAAAGAATTATATGAATCAATACGCAAAAAAAATTACAAATTTATTACCTCAAAGTTCAGAAATATTTTTCAAAAAGCCAAAACTCCCCTTTCATACAAATTGAAAATGGATCCTTTTAACTTAACTTCATTAGCAATAAAAATCTGAATAACAGCCTTTGTGATGCTTGTATGTATGTGTGTGTGTGTGTGTGTGTGTGTGAGAGAGAGAGAGAGAGAGAGAGAGAGAGAGAGAGAGAGAGAGAGAGAGAGAGAGAGAGAGAGAGAGAGAGAGAGAGAGAGAGAGAGAGAGAGAGAGAGCGCGCGCGCGCTTTTCTGTGCTGTTGTAAGTTGGGCATGGGTATACTCACTGTAGTTTTTATCTTTGTCACAAGTATAAAACTCTTAAACAATCCAACCAATGATTTGATTCAAAAAAATTGTTGTTTCACCTTTAAACCTTTCCAGGATGAGGTTAATAAGTAAATGGGGTAGGAACATTTATTTTAGGGATTTTCTAAAGACAAAGCTGGTGTTGCAAAATGGATGATGAAATTTAGACTGGGAAAACGGTCTCTAGTAAAATATATACAGGAAAGGAAAGAATTCAGCACAGTAAATACAACTGTATTAAAACTCTAATGATTAATTTATAAAGACCTTTTACTTAAGCTAACAGTGCTGCAAACAATAGGTAAAAAAATTAAAATAATACTTGGCCCCCAAATGAGTCTAATTAAAAGCCCCAATACATTTGCGTCATTTCGTGTTCATTTTTTTTCTAATGTAATCAAAGAGTATGATGACTTGTAGAAAAGCAAAGATTTTTCAAGGACTTTATAACAAAAGCACGCTCCACTGACATATTGAAGCCTGAAAGGAGAGCTAAGGACTATGATTTAGAAATGATCACTACAAGATATGCAGAAATATTCGTTGCAGGTTTGAGATCCACCTTAACATTGCATGAGCTTGGGCTCTCCTCTTCTCAGCCTTGCCATGTTGGATGGAGGTATTTTTTTATATGGAAATACAGATCTGAGATCACTTTGCTGTGGATGGGCTGTATCAAACAGTCAATAAAAGGTACTCACACTCAAAGCTGAAATTTTCACTTCCAACATATTGGAACTGGTCTCAGAACAGTGAATTAATAAAAAAAAAAAAAAAAAAGAAAACAACAAAAAAACAAAAACGAAGTAATTGCAACTTGATCTGTACATAAGAAACCTTGAGATTTCATAGGTTACTACTGAAAAAAAATCTCAGTAACATGAGCAAAACACAAATACATTTATTCATTTAGTGCTTGCTTATTTGTTCACAGGTAGTGACTTGAGCAGTTCCTCTATGAATCAGAGGTGGGACAAATCTTGGGCAATAGAAGTAGACAATAAACAAAAGTTTCCCAAATATTTTCTCGTACCATCAGTTAAAAGAACTTTTGCCAACAGAAATCTTCCCTCCTCCCTTCACCACAATCATACACAAGTAAAATTTTTCAACACGCTGTACATTATCCTCTTAAAAAATTAGGTCCATTTTTTTCAATTCACTGCTTACGTAAGACAAAGCCCAATATATTTTTCTTTCCTCGCTCTTCATAATTAACACCATCATAATTTATATACAACTTTAAAAACTAAAATCCATTGTTTCATTCTATCCAAGATCTCTTTCACATCTGGTGTGGGATTTCTTATCAAACTCCTCTCAGATTGTTCACCTACTTGCCGCAGCCATTTCCCTCCTTGCCACAACTGGAAGCCTGGATGACTTCAGGATCTCACAAGATTTTGTGAACGTCCTGACTCGGCACATAGGACCAGTTCAAGAAGAGGCCGATGGCTATGCAAAGAGCG
Source organism: Elysia crispata (assembly GCA_033675545.1). NCBI lineage: Eukaryota > Metazoa > Mollusca > Gastropoda > Plakobranchidae > Elysia > Elysia crispata. The sequence continues at coordinate 98,571 of JAWDGP010002506.1, forward strand.
TTTGAAAATAATGATCTCAACTGTTTATAAAATCATACTGTATCTCTATTAACAGTTTTGAATTATATCCTCCTCAGTTTTAACTACCCCCCTCCATTGAAAGCCTATTATTAAGATTCCTCTCCCGGCGATGGCTGGCCGTTGATCTCAAGCACGATGCCGTGTTGCTGCAGCTGCTGTTTGATGAGCTGATTCTCTGTCCGCAGTTGGGCGCACTGTTGCCGTAAAAGTTCATTGTCAACACCAAGGCGTTCAGCCTCCTTGAGACTTTCTGCCAGGCGGTTGTTGGTCGATCGCAGCTCTTGGATATACTCGCACGCCTTGGACAGAATGCCACCTTTGCTCTAGGTAAATAAAAACAAATAAGAAAAAAAAAAAAGAGAAAGAAAAGAAAATGGAAAACTAATAAGCTAAACTTGTTCATGTCCATTACAAACAAAAATGCATCCATTGATTATGGAATTACACACATGCCCTAATATTCAAAAGACATTAATTGTTGCGATTTCAGAACCTACGTTAGACTAGAACAACTTTGTTTATGCTTTAATTTTCCTCTTGGAAGAAAAAAAAACCCCAGGTATTTCAAGTCCATAAAAGACCTGATATGGAAGTGAGCACAAGATTTGTCAAGCAATCAATCCACCAGTGTCAAATCCTGTTGTAAAAACAGCTTAAAAAAATTGTTTATTTTAATTTCCTCTTCACAAATAAGTTTTCACTTGAGATTAAAGGTTTGAAAGCTGTAACCAGGTCTACAATGTTCAGATCCTACTCTTGCATTAAAGAAAGAAAACGTGCATATATCTGTAATAATAAAAAAATTAATAAAAAAAATTAACTGAATTTTAGGCAAAACAATCAACCCTTGACAAATTATAGCTTCAATATTCAAGAGCCTTATTTCTTTCAATTTAACTGATTTCGTTAATTTTTATTTTTATGAAATCACATTTTAACAGATCCCACGATAAAAATATTTTTCTTTAACTTTTCTTGTTCTACAAGATTACTAGACATGGCCCATTCAAACTTGAAATATTAATTTTGAAATAGACTTTGAATCTACAAGCCAGGGACAAAAGGGTATTATTATAAATGGATTAAAACTATTTTGGTTCAAGCTTTATCAGTTCTTATTTGAGACTCCAGTGTCAAAATATTATTCATTTTAACCCCGAATCTATACTAAAACACTGAGGCAGCACTGGTGGTGTACAAGCTTGTCCATAGCTACTGCCTTTAGGACATAAGTATCAATTTAGCATGTAATTATACCTAAGGTCAAATCAATTTTCAAAATGAGCCTGAAGATGAAACAACAAAAATACACACAGATTTGTAAGGAAATTAGTCCCAAGGTTTCACAAAATTTTTACTCCTACATTTCTATTTCTTGAGTTTTGAAAAAGTTCAGGATTGTAAGCATGCAGTTGCATGATATATACCTTAGATGGGGAGAATCAGGACAACCATATGATTCTTGAGAAGGAAGCTTCTATTTATTTTTTTTAGAAAAAGATTTTACAGTTTTCTGCCATTGAACTACATTTATATCATACAGGTAGAAAATCCAAAATGATCTAGATGTAGCTGATTTGTGGCCACTATCCTGTAATAGGATCTAATCTAAGAAAATTCAACAAAGTTAACTCAAATAGATATCTAAGGTATATACATGTCTTTAGAAATAAGCACTCAATGGTCCTTTTTCTCATATCCATTTCAGGATTTGCCTTTCCATCCCCCACCCCCCCCTTTTTTTCTACCAGGAGAAATTGTGACAATCAAATTAATCAAGTGATATTCAAAGATTCGAAATCCAATTGAAATCCGAGAACTTAAACCCCTGCACATTTAGTCAACCCTAGCCTGGAAATTTCAGCAATATTGCCTCGGCAGCCATCCGCTTTAATTCCCGGATGGTGTCACTCCCAATGAGCAAGCTAGAAGTAGAAAGCTAGGACAAAGAGTGTTTCAAGGGCCAGTACTTACAGCTTGTGTCTGCTTGATCGGTTCCTGGGCACAGTCAGGCACCAGCTTGGACAGCTGTACGATCCAATTATTGATTTTGTCTCTTCGTCTCCGCTCAACTATTTAAGATACAAAGTAAAGGGGAAAAAATAGAATAAGCTTTTTCCTTAAAGTTAAACCGTTTAATATCATTAACCTTATTAACTGCTTTGCTCCATTGAATAAAACCAATTCTATCTACACTATTGGAACTTATCTTTTAAAAAAATCAAAGAATTCCTAGACAATACTTAACTTGTAGTTAGTCTATTTATTAACTTGCATGAGACATAGTTAAAGTTATTTAACTTCCATAACTAAAAAAAATATACATACGGAACAATAATAAAAAAAAATCTTAAATGGAAAATTGGATATAAAAAACGGTTAAAACAGCTACTCACTAAAAAATCATCATTCAGGTTTCCTGCATGCAGAGAGAGAGTATGGACCAACTAAGAACACAAATAGCTTCTCTATAGCTCCCTCAGTTTGCTTATAGAAACAGCAAATACCAATGTAATAAGGTGTCAACATCTGGTACCAATCTGATTACTCACCTTCATTGTGTGTGGCTCGCCGTCTGTCATCCCTCGCAGATCTGCCACCCTCCAACTTAGGAGAGAAGGATGTCCGCGGCGCAATCTGACGTTGACCTTGCAGAACATCTTGCGGAGACATCATAACGTAAAACTGGCCTGTAAGGAAATAAATTGAAAAAAACAAAAAACGGAGGAGTTTAAGAAAATATCCTCAGCAGAGTCCAGGACTCTATACAAAACATAGTTATGAAGATACAAATATCAACTTAATTTAAAACTTGATTTTAGTCAAATCTATTGTAATATAGCAAGCAAAATTAATTTTATATCTCCCCACTTACCTGGAATACTTTGTCTAGAGCCCTTTTCATTCAAACTCTAATTATGATAAATATAACATTAGCATGCAATTTGCTTCTAAATGTATTACTCTTCATTATTTTAATTTGTTTATTTAATGCAGAGCTTTGATAAAGCCTTGGGAATAAAAATTTCGAACCTTTTTCTGTCTTTTTTTTTAATCTGGAGGGAGGGAGGGAGGGAGAGAGAGAGAGAGAGAGAGAGAGAGAGAGAGACCTCTGACTAGGAAAGGTTAGGGAAAAAGAGGCAAGCTAAATTGAACTAGTCTTTCAACATTTTAAGTATATAAGAACCATAGTTTGTACTTGCAAAAAAGATTCTCCATGAAAAAAAAACAACAACAAAGAAACAACCAAAGACCAAATTCTTATTGTATAATGATAAGGGAAAGATTTCTAGCACTTTTCTGATTTGTTTATAAGGTGTAATTAAAAGAATGAAAAAAATTAATGTGAACAAAAAAACACACTCAAACAAAACAACAAAAAACGAAAAAATAATAAAAAATGTAAATATGAAACTGCAATTTTATATTTTGAAAGGATATGATTATGATTATTCCCACTCCATTTAGCCAATTCAGGGATTGAAAGTGAAATTACCCAAAAAATCACTTTATATTGCTTGAAACCTATTGAAATTAGGCTTTATTAATTATAAGTATGACTTTTTTTGTTGTGATATATTAAATTTATAATTTAAAAAAAAATTTTTTTTTGGAGAGGGGGTGGGACAAAAAAAGCTAAGCATGACTTCGCCAAATAAAACAAGCTATTGCTGACAATCTGGTACCGATATGACAAATTAATCTCAGCAACCCCTCTTCCAAAAATGACAACAGTTAAACATAAAAGCCAGAAGGAGGCAACGCGTGCCTTCACCTCCAGCTGCTACAGGACCTAGCGCTCCGGCCGCTACGCCAGCTTCCTGTCCTTGTGTGGTGACTACAGCGGCGCCAGCCTCTCCTGCAGCAGCTGTTGTTGGGAAGTAAGCAAACCGGGCATCTCCTGATTCTCCTGTTGGGCTTCCGCCATTGCTGAAAGGGCTCTGAATGACGGCCTACAGAAAAAGGGCACAGTGAGCAAACTGATTGAAAAACAAAGGTCCAGGATTCCTTGAAATTGTAGATTTAATCCAACCCCTGAAGTTTTCTTTTCATCTGCAAAAATTGTAAATATGTAACTGGTCTTCCAAAACTGTATTAAAAAAAACAACATCAGATTTTTAAAGCATTGATCCAATGGGGGGAGATGAACTTTTTCTATCCATAATATTTAACCAACAGTATCATATACCTTTTCTTCACATATGGATTCGCAAGGTGAAAATGGATCCATAACAATATATCATACACAAATATATTCTGATAAAAGGCACTATCCTATGATGAGAGTGTCAACATTAAAATCATTTTCATATAAAATCAGGATGTCAAAAAAGGCAATGTATATAAAAGCGGACAGCATCAATTAAAAATATTTACACAACTTTCTCTCACTCAAATCAAATTTATGTTATTTCCCTGACACTTTTTGTGAGACTTTTTTTTAGATTGGGCAATTTTCTTTGGCATCTGAAATATTGCAGAAAACTTTAAACCTCAGATATTTACAAATAAGTTGACACCCATTTTAAAACTAGATGATGTCTACCGTTAAAAGAAAACTTGAAAGGATCATAATACTTCCTTAAGATGTTCAGAGGGGATCGGAGCGGTGAAGGAAAATACAAATCAGTTAAAAAAAACCAGGCCAACTAGAAGGCAAGGAGCTACAATTCTAACCAAATCTTATGAATTGGCAATTCTGTTTCGACACATCCTTTGTGTCCTTGCTTAAAAAGTTTTATCATTTATGACTTAAGAAGGAAAAAAAATGAAGAATATGGAGGGCACCTGCTGGCCTGTGGTAAAAGCTGTGGCTCCGCTCATGACCTGTGACGTTGCCTCCGTACCATCATGTGTTACTTGTACCACTCTGTAGGTTACTTGGCCTGAAACAGATAGAATGTGGTTTAACAAAAAAAGATAACAAAATAAAACATAGAGTTCATGGACTGTTGTGCTGGTAAAAGTTGGAAATTATTTTGACCTCAATTATTAAAAAGTAAAGTGTAAAGTTAGAATAACTCGTATTACTTTTTTTTATGCTTTTGTGGATAAATGATTTTTTTTCCCTTAACCTTTCAAAAGTTTGACATTGAAGGTAATAAGGCTTCTCTTGGCTAAACATTATAAATAAATAAAAAAATAAAAAAAAGGTAAACCCACAGCAATAAACTATCACAACTCTTGATTAAAATTTTCTGCTGCAGATGGTGCACACCTTCCTCTCTCTCCACCCCCCTCCCACTTCTAAACTCAGGTGAGATAAAAAAGGTATTCTGATTATTCTCCATACCATTTCTCTTTTAACTGATAAAATACAAAAAAAAAATCCAACCCAAAACCAGCTAACCTGCATTGTTATCTGCCCTGATCTGGTACTGGAGTGTCGGATCAATGGTGATTGTTCCTTGCTGCTGCTGGACGCTCGCCAAAGCTGCAGCCTGCTCATCTGTTTGGTCTGAGAGTTCAAGGCAACATGTTCAGGAAGAAAATAGTATCTAATTATCAAACAAAATGGAAAAAAAAATAGAAAACACAAAAAGCTAAAATAATTGGCAGCTATTAAGATGAATAAGAAGAATTGCTCGCACACCTGAGAAGTCATAAATCAAAACATCTCAAGACTGAAAGGCATTCCACAATTCTGCTGGGAATTTGAGGTGAAGATTTGGATAGCATTCATGAAAGTGTTGATTCAGTAGCTAAAAATAACACATGTCATTCATTTTGCTCTAGGCAGCATTATGGTGAGTCTTCCCTTGCTGTGTAATCAGAAATCGACCCCTTCCCCCCAAAAAAAAAAAAAAAAATCCCATATTTTACTTTTAGGAATAATACAGCTCAACCATTAGGTCAAACAAATATCTTTCAGTATCTAAATATGGAAACTGATTCTGATTCTTACAATGAACATCTCTCTAAGAGTATCGGGAAAATCATCACAGGAATTTTACAAAATTGCCCACTTTTTAAATCAAGCTTTCAGTTTCAAATTTTAAACACCCCTATACAAAATAATATTCACTTATTTATCTTCTTTTCATCACAACATTTCTAATCTAATACAAAGAAAAAAGTTTTCTACTCATGTTCATGAATGGGAAATCTAAATGAAATATCCATCTCTCTACACGTCATGATTTCACAACATTCTTAATAGATAATGAGATTTTTTAGAAACTCAACAATAAATATATTAGATTTCAAATTGTTTTAAGCAAGCGGTCTATTTAAGTCAAGAAGCTGATGGCATAGTATTAAATATTTCCCATCCTTATTCAACAAACCACACGTGGCTTGTATTATGTTTACCAGTGTTGGTACGTTTTTTCTGAGCCTCAAAAAGTTGGAAACCAAGTATTATCAAGTTACTTAGAAAAGCTGATTAATTTTGGGTTTTTCTTTAATTTAATGAGAAAAAAAGTATTCCAAACACGGTTTATATCTTGAAATTTCAAAATTAGGATATCCAACTCCATTGGCCTGGCTGGATATGAAATTTCAATACTCCTTGCCAAGATACTGGGAAAAAAAAACACCAGAAAATGCACAAAATACCTGTAATTTAAAAAAAAAAAGACTTACCTAGCTATTGTCAACTCAAACGCAAAAGAAAAAGTCAAGTAAAATACAAAACTGTTAAGGCTAAGAATATTGCAAACTTTATGCTGCAGGTCTGAAACTCTTCATTCTTGATTCTACCCGAGGCTCTTTTCCAATCCGGTCAATGGAGCAGAAAGTATGAAATATAAAGAACCATTTTTTATTCCTATCTCTAATAGACTGTACATCAGGTTTGTAATGTAAGATTGCATGATGTCTTGAATTCTACAAATTGCAACCCTCAAAAGAAGAGAATAATGTACTGGACATTCAAAAGAAGAGAATAATGTACTGGACATGGAGGTGTAGGACTATAAGATAGAAATGCTCTTGAAATAACCTTAGGGTTATCAAATATTACTATGTCTCTTTTTTTATGTTTGCTGCAAGTTTAGTGGTGAATTTTGGATGTGTGCCATCGACACTGACTGTAAGTGAAAGATTAGTGGAAGGAAACCCATTCACACCTTGAACAAACATGCATTTGGTTTTACAATATCAAAATAAAACATGCTACTACAAAAAAAAAATTGCCATAAAGTGATATCGCCCTAAGACAGGGATATCAAAACTGGAAAATCAACTTCACAAAATTAATAATAATGATCAATAGACGAGATACAAGTTTCTGAATTGCAATCAGAGGAAAGAAAACCCAGAATGAGTTACGTGGAGGACTAAGTTAAGACTCAACACATTATAATTTAAATAAAAATTTCAATTAGTTTCACAATCCTTAAAAAAAAAATAAAAAGGATTTTGGAGAGAGAGAGAGAAGGGAAAAGAGTTCATATGGCTTACCATTGCATTTAGAATTGACTTCCTAAATTTTTTTCTGTTGTTCATTCTAATATTTTTCTTCACTTGAAGTAATTTCAAGTGCAAAAATGCCCAGTGAAATAGTTTCAATTTTCTTTTACTTCGTTTTCAATAATGTCATTTTATAGTCATATATCTTTTTGTTTATTCTTTTTTTTGTTCAGGATCTAAATTTGAGCCCAGTAAAAGCTAAACAGATCTAACTGAGCTATGTTGCGTCAGTTCTGGCACACATGATGGACTTGCACCTTGGTATCAAATATTTCTTCATATAAAGGCCATTTGAATGTTCGAAAACCTAACTAAGTGTTGTTTACTTTAAATATTGAATGTATAGATTTCAAGATAATAGCACCATTCAAACAGTTGTACATATTAGACACCTGGGGAATAAATGATGTCTTTCAGACCAAACTGTACCTGTACCTCAGGCATAAACCTTTGATGCTGCTATCAGCCAAGTGTAGTCATAACTTGTGCAAGCACGACAGAAAAAAATAAGCCCTAACATGATAAAAATTGAGACATTTCAGAATTAAAAATTAAAAAAAAAAGAACCTCATTAAGGTATATGTATGCTTTTGTGTCCCACAGAATATTTCACATGAAATGTTTGGAAATTGGCATGCGCTCTAGCTAGGATCTATGGAAATCACACCAAAGATAACTAAAAATAGTATATTGAAAATTTTGGGTCAAAATTGTAAGCAAGCACAGGCTTAAAGAATAAATAATAATTGAAAAAAAAAACCCTCTTCATTTCAATGATTTACTCACAATTTTCATTAAAAAAATACATTGTAAATTTTTAACACCAAAAGAAAGAAACATGATAAATAAAGAGTAGGTCAAGCTGCCCCATGAGTTCTTGCCAAAGGAGAAAGAACCAATTTGATTCAAGGCAACGTAAAACTGGGTTAGCACAACATTTATTACTACGCTTTTTTGTAATTGTTGTATTTAACACCAAATGAATGTTAATGTTCTATCAAGCTTAGTTTCATTCTGCAAGCCTGAAAGTTGAGCAGGAAGACACACAAATAAATAATCCAGTAAAAAAAAATACAATGTAAATACGAAGAAATGAATCCAAGTGTTTTACCTAGATCTGCCTCTACTGTCCCTGATAACTCCATACTAGAACCGTCCAGTTGGTTCAGCTCCTGTTTGACTTTGCAGACTGAGAGAGAGAACATTCGTATGCAGGTTGAGGAAGAAAGGCTCAGAATGTGGAGTCAAACAGACAGCATAAGGTGCAACTGCTTGGGAATAGCAAATACAGTTTGAGTAATCCAAGAGTCACGGTAGAAGCTCATTGAGGGAAGCTGCCTGTATCTTCAATTAGTACTAGCACTCAACAATAAATTTGCGTAAAAAGAATTTGACGTAAGCTGGACTTTGATTTAATCAACTTTGCAGTTGACCAAGTTATAGTGTGTGTATTTTTATTTCAATTCCCCACTGATTTTTTTTTTCACAGCTCTATCTTCAAAGCTACATTAAACTCCCACTAAAAAAAAAACAAACTGTACCAGCTATTCCCAAATAATGTATTTTAAAAACTTAATTTGTCTATGATTTTTTTTAAAAGGAACGAATGGCTATTCTCTGCTCTTTTTCAATGACGGTAATAACCTGGAAAGTTTTTTTATACATGCACAATAACAAGAGTAGACCAGAAAATGACATGAGTATTATCAGAAACTGATGTACCAAAAATAAGTATACATGTATGACAGAATCAAAATTGGGTTTAACTTTCGATGAACCATGAGATGAAACCTCTATTGCTTCAGTTTGAAATTTCCATTCAAACCAGGAACATTTTTCTTTCTTGGTCCACTGAGAGCTTTTATATAGATTTTGTAAGTGGCACAATCAGGTGTTTCAATTCATGTCTAACTGATGCTGATCTGTTAATGTTACAATTTCAAAGCTTTTTCTGCTTCGCCATAGAAAAAAAAAACAACTAAAAGTAACCATTAAAATTGACATAAATCTTTCTTTTTTCTCCAAACCCAACATTTAAGCTTTAAGGAGCCAGGAATAAAAAAAAAAGGTTTTCTGTGTTCTTTCTGTTACTTGAAGAAAAATAGTTTAAAGCTCTAAAGATATTTGTTTTGACTAACAAAAGAACACCAAGACACACACTTTCCTTTGCACTAAACATGTGCTGGTAAAAATACCAAACTCCCTGCAGGAAAACAGAGTTTTACACTTATGTTAACTATAATTACCTTTTTGCAGCCATGATAACAAAGAAACCAAATTATTTGATGTGTCTTATCCGATTTAAGTCAATGCTGGAGCTTTTTTAAGTGCAAGGACATGTACAATTTTTCTTTACCATCATTTTCAATCCAAACTACCTGATCATTATCGCATCACTATTAGATAATGCATTTGCATGGCAAAAAGAAAAGAAAAAAAAGAACAATTTTTTTTCACCTAAATCATAAGGTTAAAGATCTATTGTATATACTGCTGTGCTTCAGTTAAATGTAGACATTTTCCTTCCCACACAATAACATATTGGTAAATTACCTAAAAAAAAAGTTGTAAAACAACAAATTTCAACCTGAAAGCGAGAGGTGAAACTGTGCACATGAAGACAAAATTTACCATTGCAGATGAAGTGCAACAATTTAGACAATTTAGTAACGTAAACAACAGAATACATGAAGAAGAAAAAACGTGAAAAGGCAGGTGATTTATCAAATTCATTTTCACTGATGAGTGAGACCCTGCAGAGTCCTTTACTCACCTAGGTCTGTGTCAACTGTTGCTGTCAGCCGCAAATCGTCCTGATCTGCAGAATCGTTACTCTTGTCTTGACTGGCGGAAACAAAAAAGGAAAGAAATCAAGAAAATCAGCGAGATCATATTTCACTTTTTCAAAACTAAAGCCAATTGTTTTCTGCGCTCTTTATTAGGGATTTCCCTCGGAATGAATTAGGCGAATTGGGTTGATCTCATCCAGTTCTTAAATTTTTACTCATAAAACTAGGGACTAAAAGAAAAATGTTCTTAACACTTTATTCCATTGAGATTTGCATTATGAGGCACAACCTTTCATGGGACAACATACGAAACCTCAAAAGCCTTGGCTAAATGCAGAAAACACTGCATCTTTACATAAGATATATGTATGTAAGACTATCCATAATGAAAATTCAAACATTTTCCTCACAAAACTCAAGGTCAAACAGTCAAATTAGTGAAAGTCAGAGAGAGTTCCAGGTTTATAGAGAGAAAAGTTTAATGACTAATAAACAGGAATCTTTTTGACTTGTTCTCTTATTTGTGCACAGTAAAGTTTACAAGTATTTTTTTCACCCACTGAATGATTTTGTGGCGCATTACATTGGATGGGCAATTTCTGCTGGGAGCAAATTCAGTGCAGCACAAGTGATAACTTTGATTAATTTTTTCTCGCCCACCATTAAGTCAACCCCTTAAATGAATATACTCGACGCACAGTAACTTAGTTCTTAGTGCAAACAATTTTTTGCCCTTATGTCACTTCTGCGAGGCACAGCCACACTAGATCTAGAGATATAGAAAACTTGTCACAAAGATTTTTAATCGCCTAAAAAAAATGCTCCTATGGCTGTAAAGTTATCAAAATGAGTGACAGAAACATATGTAATCCAAACATTTCAAAGTGATTCAGAAGAGGTTTTTATGACTCTGACAATTATCCAGAGTCCACACCAGTGCCCAAAAAGTCAAGAATAGACTCTGAAGACTCAGACTCTGAACTCGAGCCTCAAACTTCTGGAGCTTGTAGCTCTAAATGTAATCCCAAATCCAAAAGCCCAGACCTGTAGATAAACAGTCTGATCTAGATCTACGACTGATAAGTAAGAAAGAGGTAGAGTGACACAAAATCTAAATTTAATTTTCTGGTGAAGAGAAGATGGTGACAATGACAGATGGATTGATTTTTATGTTGAGACTATGAACAATTTATCTCTCCCATTCTTTCAGCCATAACAGATTAAAAAAAAGAAGAGATAATGCTATTTTCTATGTTCTTTTTTTTTTTTTACACAGGAAGACTCCCCCCCATTTTTTTTGGTATAAAAAATTGTCAAAATAAAAAAAAAATAATTAAGATACCATATTCAAATTCCTTTAATTTCAAATGTCTTTTTTTTTTTTGTTTATTTTTCAGCCATTTGATTCACCAAATTTCATTGATTGGGCCTTATAATGTCATGGGAATTTTTTTAACCCCCCCCCCCCCCTTCCAAAACCCTTGTAAAGCTGAGAGCGCTTGTAATGCTAAAAGTAGCCTAGTGTTCAGTGAGTCAGAAGAATATGAAACATTCATTGTTTTTTCTTTAGAACAATAAATCTAAACTGAATTAAATGCCTTAGCTCCTAAAGAGTTTTGATGTACAGCATAAACCAAGATGCCTATTGAGAAGTGAAAATTCTCTTGCACCAGCAAAACAAAACAATAAGATTTCTGCCCCACTCTTCCTTTTTGAGGAATGACTTAAAACAGATCACAAACTTAGTTTGGATCTAGAAGAAGATTATTTGATCTGCTCAAGTATCTTAGAATTTCACTGAGACCATGAGTAGATCTTCTGGCCTCATGGCTACACAGTGCATACCTGAGGATTAGACACTATAGAGGGTGAACAAACTTCCATTACAATTTACATTTACAAAGACACGCTGACGCTGCTTTATAACTTCTTTGTCAATTTGATGGATCTAGATCTAGATCTAGTTTTTGGACAAGAGCAGGAAATTGTTTTCTTTGAAACTGGTTCGGCTAAATTAAGCAAAATGAAAATTATAAATATCTAGATCTAGATCATAATGCAAAATCCATATATGACAAAATTGTATCAGTTATGACAGGAAAGAATTTGTTTTTAACTCATTCAAGGGTAAGATTGTGCAAAAAATATAAGGGGCAGGAAAATGTGCTTGTCTTTTTGTGTAAGTGAACCAATTCCAAGAATAGTAAATAAATTATTATATTTTCTCTCCTGCTTCATTTTTATAAAGTGAGCCAAAACAGCAACTTAATTTTTGTGTTTAAATATTGATAACTTAAGAGGGCTTTCAACAACCTATATCTAGATCTAGATCTAGGTGCAAACTTTCAAAGGATTTAATCTATAGAGCACTGTTTTCGTCATCTCAGACAGCTACCATTCCTGAAAGTAGTGCAAGTTCCTATTTCTGTAAATTAAGTTATTATTTTGAAATATTATTTCTTAAAGTTTATTATATTAGTTGTTGGAATTAAACAGTGAGAGATTTGTAATGTTTTGAGTACCGGTATTGGGAGATATTTCCTTAAGTGTCTGTAAGGAAATAAAAAATTTTGGGAATAGTGGTCCAGTTGTAATTCTTATTTCACAGTCTAGTTTTGATTTCTATGCATAGAATGACATGCTTTTTATAAATTCAATAAAATCCACACAGCCAATACTGTTTGTTGTTAACATTAAGCCATTCACACTGTTTCACAAGATGAAATCTATGCAGCTACCTCTTAATTGGACAATATGTTTCATAAAAATGGTTTATCACTCAGGACAACTTTTACCAAAGTAGAAGGAGAATTTGAACAATTTTTTTTTTTATTTTTATTATCCAGATGGCAGATGACATCAATCATGCATGCAGCAGACAATAATACAAACCCCTTAAAGCGGTTACCGGTGCTGGTAAGAATTATATTTAAATTTTTCTCTTGATTAATTATTCAGCATTTATTTTCTTTTGTCTAAATATTATGAAGACTAGTACATTTACCCTTTCGACAAACAAAATTTTTTGTCATTAGCGCAAGTAATCAAGTGGTCAAGGATTTTTTCACTTCCATCTATTCTTGTTAAGTGGAGCAGTAATTACTGGTATTTGTTAGCATCATATATAATAGTTATCCATTTTAGAAGTTTCACAATCAAAACAGCTCTACTCCACCTATAATAAGAGCACCACAGAAAATGTAATTACTATAAAATCCTTTCATGCACACAATTTTCCATTTCTTTTTATATAAAAAAAAACAAAACAAAAAAACCATCATTTGGAGGAGAAATTATGTAGACTTGACTCCTTTTTTTGTCGTTGTTTCAGTTTCTGCTCGAGTGTTATTAGTCAACAGGCTAAAAAGAATCTAATCTTGATTTTCGTGTCTAGAATTGCTATTGCATGATTTTAGATTTGTCTTTAGAATACAATTTAAGCCATTTAGAATGGTATAGGTACCCTTCAATAGTCTCTTTTTTTCTTTTTCAGTGAACAGTTTTTCATGAATTTATGGTCAAAGAAAAAGAAGCTTGTTCGTCCAAAGAAAACATCCAAAAGCCACACATCAGGAAGAATACCGTGCCAGGCTAAAGAGAGATGCTGAAAAATGGGTAGCCTATTGCTTGAAGCAGAAATTACTGGGAAAAGAATTGTTGGGACAACTTAAAGCAGGAGCAGGAGGAGGAGCAAAAGTTAAAAAGCAGTAGATACAAATTGAAAAAGTCAATGACTCTACTAAAGTACATGTATGTGCCTGAAGCTGAAAATATTCAGCTTGAATATTACAAATCATTTAGTGTAGTTGTGAAGCTGAAATTTTAATTTCTTTTGTTCGATTTTTCTTTAGTTGAATCTACAAAATATGTTTGTTGATATTGTTTACAGAAATGCATAGTACCGTATTCCCTCCATTAGTAGCGCCATCTCTAATAAACGCCCCCCCCCCTTTTTTCCCATCCAAGCAACACTTAAAAAACACCACTTTCGAGAACAAAAGATTCTTATTAAACTCAAACTCAAAACATTTATTAAGCGATAGATCTGATGATAACAACAGACAACACATGTAAACAATGAATGACTATGGTACTGCAATTGTCATCTAAAATTGGGGATGTCAAAGTCAGTACTAAGGCGTCTGAGGTTAATGTCCTGGACTATTGCAGTCCTCGTAGTCATCGGACTCGAATGACGCGTCGTTTTCTTCACCCAACCATGGCACTCTAAAACTAACTAGAGGGGGGGGGGGCGACGGCGGAAACGGCGGCACTTTGTCTTTGAAGAAAGTCATCGAAAACATTCCTTTAGACGCACCCCCCCTCTTCATTTTCACGCGCCCGGCGCTACTATTGGAGCGAATACGGTATATGATGTTGATATTGTTTACAGAAATGCATAGTATATGATTCAAATTTAAGGTGGTTCCCTGATGCCTGAAGAAAAATTCTTTTTCAGTTCTGTTAACATTTTTTACTTTTAATGCATATGATTTGAAGTTTTTAAAGTTGACTTATCATCAAATAGTAGTTGCTACCAGGCTTCCCATTTCATCTTACATGTTTAAGTGTCAATGAAAAGCCCAATTTAAACACAACTTATCTCAATGCAAATTAGAATGATGAAAGGTCAGTTGAAATGCATCTGATGCTCTATATCATGAATGAAATTTTGTTCTTGGTGGATGCAAATTGTATGAAAAAATACTTATGTGACCAGTTTGGTGTATGCATAGTTCAATCTCAGTTGATTTAAATAAATGTGTACTTCATAAAATCATATTTTAAATAGAAGTTGTAAATTTTCATGCTCTAATCCTAGCAAATGTATGTGTTTACAAAAAGGCCCATTCTTTGCTATTTTTTCAAATGAAGGGGAATATCAAATTGGTATTGGATGAAAGAATTATCATTATGATTTCTAGCTTTTTATTTCTGTATGACATACATCTCCTCTTGTTTGAATTCTATGTCTGGAAAGTACTAATGTTAGCAAAATGCTTGTTTTTCGATAAAAGAGCAATATTGTCTAAAATAAAGTATACCAATAATTTATTTTCTTTTTCATGATGCAACATAATTTCTTTGCCTTTGACATGATCAGTATTATGGAATTTGTGAAAGAGCTGCAGTTCATTGTTTGTTTATCAGTTCTTTCCTTTGTTCATTTTTGACTTGACAATTTTTCATGAAAATTAAAACTTAACAAAGATATTGACAAGAAAATAGAACCTCTTACATCAATTTTTTTTTTAATTCATTCACAAGTCTCATTTCTTGAGCAGTTGAACTTATTAGCAGAGAGTGGCATGACTTCTTTACATTTTGTTTGTTATTTTACATATATTTTTTGTGTTTATGTAGTTTTCATGATGGTACAGTATAATGAATAGAAGGATATGAAAAATTTTGAACACATTCCCAAACAATAACCCTGATGGATAGGCAATTTTAGACTAAAGAAACATTACATGTAGTTCTATATGATACATTTATGAGTCTGTGGAGTACTTCCAAATAGTATGGGGTATGATATTTTTCATAATATACTCTTACAACATAATTATAATCCTTTAAGGAAAAAAAAAATATTTGTTCAATAAAGAATATTTTGTCTATGAGCACTTGAAAAAGATGTTTTTTTCGTGTTATTTTACGTATCAAGAGCAATTTCAGGCTAGAATGAACAATAAACATCTTATTTAAGCTTCTATCCTAAATTAAAATATTCTTGCAACGTTTTTTCCCTTTAAATGTATCCGTAATATGATTATTTTTAGAGAAGAATATCAATAATCCAGTATAAATATTGCGCAATCAATCAAGGGCAATAACTCCGTCAATACTGAAGTGCTTGTATAAAAAATTATATATCTTCAACAAAGGCCTATACTACAACTTTGCTTCTTTGAGTTATATAGAAATGTCTATTTATAACTTTCAAGATAAAGGCATGCCATATGGGATAGATCTAAGCTACGTGTATTTGGCAATAGGTCATATGTCCAATTTTTTTTTGGTCTCAAAAAATTCTTACACCAGGTGGAGATACTTTATCAAATATGAAGCTGTTTGCAAAATTTTGTTAGGCCTATATAAATTATATACTTTCGCTTTAAAATCAGTTTTAATGTATATTTTTACCTATATTGTCTTGCCAAAATTGAGTACGCACTGATGTATTCATTTGCATTACATGCATAAACATATAATACATTTAGAACCAAACAGCAATCTAGATCCACACGGTTACAGACAAGAATCTGAGAGGAAATGTAAAATTCATGCCTATGCATATTGGTACTACTGTACAGTGTATGTGATTGGGCGATCACTCTCGACATGGCACAAAATTTTCAGTCAACATCAGAATAAAACTTTATGACTTGGTCAGTAGGTGGGGCGAATTGCAGCAAAATGATGTTGAATGAGCGATCTATAATTGAGTTTGATTTAAGGCAACTCATGACTTGGAGATTACTATATGAGACGAGGCCTTCTTTGGAGCCATTCTTCTGCAGTTGCCTCATTTTCCAGTCAGATTGATGGGATTTTGGAGAAAGCAAAACAAGAACCATATAGTCTCGATTTATTCAAATACGTACGAAAAATAACCGATTCATTTTGTTCAAGTGACTTGAAATGAGTAAGATTTCATGTGAGTGAGCGGCAAAAAATCTAAATTTAGACTTTTGCCACGTGCTGGGAACATGTGTTGGCAGTACTGACCCAATAAAATTGGTAAGCCTGGTGAATGAAGAGCACCGACACTGTAACTATCTCTAGGCTAACCCAGATGGGTAGAGGAGAAACTTCGCGCAGACCGACAAAACATTTGAATGATATATGAACTCCTGTTTAAAAATTTTACAACAATTACCTGGAATCAAGAGCCTGCTCCAGCATTTCCATATTATTTCATACAGAAATTTGTTTGAATTTGCCTGGAAACAGAGAACGCTTGATCACGGGGCCAAACAAGAGGTCATGTGAGAAGAAAATATGAACATGTGACAATAATGGCGTCTTCCTACTGCTCAGCTTACGCGCACTAATCTATAGTAAACGGGATTTCACGAAGCGAACTACTATAATAATCTGGATGAGAAATTAGGGTCTGCTTTTAATTTTGTTACAACATTTAACATTATTTCTTAAAACTATCATTTGCTTACGATTTATCAATTTGATACAAAGCTTCAATCTGAAATAATGTAATATGATTTGTGTCGCGGATGTTGACAGGGCAAAAAAATCCAATATGGTTCCACCACTTCACGTGACCTGCGTGAAGTCACGTTGTTTCTTTCATTTGTTGCATCCCATCCCCCACCGTGAGCGCTTAGGTAGTTTGGGTTATCATGGTTACTGCAGATCTTTTGTCACGTTGTTTCTTTCATTTGTTGCATCCCATCCCCCACCGTGAGCGCTTAGGTAGTTTGGGTTATCATGGTTACTGCAGATCTTTTGTCTCTTATCAGTCTTATGAGTGTGCGCCTTTTACAATGGTGCACTCACCAAATTATTATTATTATTATTATTATTATTATTATTATTATTATTATTATTATTATTATTATTATTATTATTATTATTATTATTATTATTATTATTATTATTATCATCATCACCATCATCATCATTATCATTATTATTATTATTATTATTATTATTATTATTATTATTATTATTATTATTATTATTATTATTATTATTATTATTATTAGTAGTAGTAGTAGTAGTAGTAGTAGTAGTAGTAGTAGTAGTAGTAGTAGTAGTAGTAGTAGTAGTAGTAGTAGTAGTAGTAGTAGTAGTATATCAATAATAATAGATTCTTCGCACTGTTATGGCTGCTGCTCCTGTTGACTGCAACTCCGGCGCATCTTGGCAGAGATAAGAGTGAATAATAAAATGAACTGCTTAACCTACTCTTATTTAAAAAAAAAATATACGTTTATGAAAAACTATGGGTTTGAAAATTAAAGCTTGTGTGAAAGCTGTTATATATTCTGCACTAAAAGTTGTAGAGGACAAAACATTTCGAAACAAACAAGAGCGCTTTTTTTTTTTTTTTTTTTTATTTTTTTGTAACATAGAACCTGGAAGTTATGCAAATTTTTATAATGGATCTTCCGGACTGCTCCGGATTGCTCCGGACTGGCCCACACTACCCCGGACTGCTCCGGACTGACCCACTCTACCCCGGACTGCTCCGGACTGGCCCACACAGCCCGGACTGCTCCGGACTGGCTCGCACTACCCCAGACTGCTTCGGACTGCTCCGGACTGGCCCACACTACCCCGGACTGGTCCGGACTGGCCCACACAGCCCGGACTGCTCCGGACTGGTCCGCACTACCCCGGACTGCTCTTGACTGGCCCGCACTACACCGGACTGCTCCGGACTGGTCCGCACTACCCCGGACTGCTCCGGACTGGCCCGCACTACCCCGGACTGCTCTAGATTGCTCCAGACTGGCCCGCACTACCCCGGACTGCTCCGGACTGGCCCGCACTACCCCGGACTGCTCCGGACTGGCCCGCACTACCCCGGACTGCTCCGGACTGGCCCGCACTACCCCGGACTGCTCCGGACTGGTCCGCACTACCCCGGACTGCTCTGGACTGGCCCACACTACCCCGGACTGCTCTAGATTGCTCCAGACTGGCACGCACTACCCCGGACTGCTCCGGACTGGTCCGCACTACCCCGGACTGCTCTGGACTGGCCCGCACTACACCGGACTGCTCTAGATTGCTCCAGACTGGCCCACACAGCCCGGACTGCTCCGGACTGGCCCGCACTACACCGGACTGCTCCGGACTGGTCCGCACTACCCCGGACTGCTCCGGACTGGCCCGCACTACCCCGGACTGCTCTAGATTGCTCCAGACTGGCCCGCACTACCCCGGACTGCTCCGGACTGGCCCGCACTACCCCGGACTGCTCCGGACTGGCCCGCACTACCCCGGACTGCTCCGGACTGGCCCGCACTACACCGGACTGCTCCAGACTGGCCCGCACTACCCCGGACTGCTCCGGACTGGCCCGCACTACCCCGGACTGCTCCGGACTGGCCCGCACTACCCCGGACTGCTCCGGACTGGCCCGCACTACCCCGGACTGCTCCGGACTGGCCCGCACTACCCCGGACTGCTCTAGATTGCTCCAGACTGGCCCGCACTACCCCGGACTGCTCCGGACTATCATGGACTATCCCAGGCTGCTACGGGCTGGCCCGCACTACCCCGGACTGCTCCGGACTGTCGCGGACTATCCCGGACCGACTGCCCCGGAATGCTCCGGACTGCCTCGGAGTGCTCCGAACTGCTCCTGACTGCTTCGGACTGCCTCGAACTGCACCGGAGAGACCCAGACTGCGCCGGGATGTGATCGGGAGTGTATAAGACACTAGCCTCAGAAGACGAAGGTCGAGAGTTTGAGCATAGGTTCAAGCCAAACTTTTTGCAGAGAGTTCTCTGACCCTGGCTCTTTAGAAGTCGCGTTGTCCTATCGGAGTCAGGAGTTTGATAATTAGGTCCCACCTTTTATATAAACTTAAATGCGTTGAAAAGAGGTGTAAAACTAACGAGAAAATCAGTCAATCAACCGGCCAAACTGAGTCAAAAGATGAGACATCTGCAATACATAGGACTGAAGCTACAAGATATCCACTAAGCATTTTGATCATACAATTTAGATCAACATATGGACAAGGCCACGTATCGATTCCTTGCATTAGTTTGATAAGTCAGTTTTACGACGTGAGCACATGTTGTTTTACTGCCTTACGTTTTTATCTATCGTTCATCCATACGTGGTGTTGATCGGAGCCGTGACGTCTGGGGCGGTGGCAGAACGGTTTCGATCTTAGCCTTGTTAGCGAGAGATCCTTGGTTCAAATCACAGCAACGAATATTGACTTTGGGTTTTTCTTCACTGCCCTAGGCGTTTATTTGTACGCGGACGAGTTTTAGTATTTTACTCTGTATTTTTTCTTAGAATTGCATGCTATCTTAATTCCATTGTACAAACAGCTAATCGCAACAGTGTCAGGGAAAACTGACATAATTAAACTAGTTTAGGGTGTAATCCACCCGTGCTTGTTAAGAGCGAGAAACCCTTCAGCTGTGTAGGTTATCAGATAGAGACACTGAGATCGGACAGAACTAACAAAGGCAGCATTGTAGTTAGATACTAAGCTATAACGAGGTTGCAAATAGGAAAATGAAGATAATAATAAAAAGACCAGATGGTTTTGTGTGGGTTTACGGTAGCTTGGTTAGCTTCATCATTCACATCCCTGTTATGGGTTTGTGGCCCATTGTGACGATTTGGAAAGGTTGTCTAATGAAAGGGAGAGAATTTTATTTAAAAATATAAAACATGCCCTAAGAGATAATTTTGTCTCGCAAATCTAAATATGCCCTAACAGAAAGTAAACGTAGGAAGTATACCAATCGCCGGAGAAGTCCGAAGCAATCAGTGGGGTAGTCCGGAATAGTCCATAACAGCCTGGGAGAACTCTGGCGAAGTCCGAGGCACTCCTGGGTAGTCTGGAGTAGTCCGAGGCACTCATGGGTAGTCCGGGGCACATCAGGGTAGTCCGGAGTTGTCCGAGGCACTCCTGGTTAGTCCGAAGTAGTCCGAGGAACTCCTGGTTAGTCCAGAGTTGTCCGAGGCACTCCTGGTTAGTCCGGAGTAGTCCGAGGCACTCCTGGTTAGTCCGGAGTAGTCCGAGGAACTCCTGGTTAGTCCGGAGTAGTCCAAGACACTCCTGGTTAGTCTGGAGTAGTCCAAGACACTCCTGGTTAGTCCGGAATAGTCTGAGACACTCCTGGTTAGTCCGGAGTAGTCCAAGACACTCCTGGTTAGTCCGGAGTAGTCCAAGACACTCCTGGTTAGTCCGGAGTAGTCCGAGGAACTCCTGGTCAGTCCGGAGTAGTCCGAGGAACTCCTGGTCAGTCCGGAGTAGTATGAGGAACTCCTGGTCAGTCCGGAGTAGTATGAGGAACTCCTGGTCAGTCCGGAGTAGTATGAGGAACTCCTGGTCAGTCCGGAGTAGTATGAGGAACTCCTGGTTAGTCCGGAGTAGTATGAGGAACTCCTGGTTAGTCCGGAGTAGTATGAGGAACTCCTGGTTAGTCCGGAGTAGTATGAGGAACTCCTGGTCAGTCCGGAGTAGTATGAGGAACTCCTGGTCAGTCCGGAGTAGTCCGAGGAACTCCTGGTCAGTCCGGAGTAGTATGAGGAACTCCTGGTCAGTCCGGAGTAGTATGAGGAACTCCTGGTTAGTCCGGAGTAGTATGAGGAACTCCTGGTCAGTCCGGAGTAGTATGAGGAACTCCTGGTTAGTCCGGAGTAGTATGAGGAACTCCTGGTTAGTCCGGAGTGGTATGAGGAACTCCTGGTCAGTCCGGAGTGGTATGAGGAACTCCTGGTCAGTCCGGAGTAGTATGAGGAACTCCTGGTCAGTCCGGAGTAGTATGAGGAACTCCTGGTCAGTCCGGAGTAGTATGAGGAACTCCTGGTCAGTCCGGAGAAGTATGAGGAACTCCTGGTCAGTCCGGAGTAGTATGAGGAACTCCTGGTCAGTCCGGAGTAGTATGAGGAACTCCTGGTTAGTCCGGAGTAGTATGAGGAACTCCTGGTCAGTCCGGAGTAGTATGAGGAACTCCTGGTCAGTCCGGAGTAGTATGAGGAACTCCTGGTCAGTCCGGAGTAGTATGAGGAACTCCTGGTCAGTCCGGAGTAGTATGAGGAACTCCTGGTCAGTCCGGAGTAGTATGAGGAACTCCTGGTCAGTCCGGAGTAGTATGAGGAACTCCTGGTCAGTCCGGAGTAGTATGAGGAACTCCTGGTCAGTCCGGAGTAGTATGAGGAACTCCTGGTCAGTCCGGAGTAGTATGAGGAACTCCTGGTTAGTCCGGAGTAGTATGAGGAACTCCTGGTTAGTCCGGAGTAGTATGAGGAACTCCTGGTCAGTCCGGAGTAGTATGAGGAACTCCTGGTTAGTCCGTAGTAGTATGAGGAACTCCTGGTCAGTCCGGAGTAGTATGAGGAACTCCTGGTTAGTCCGGAGTAGTATGAGGAACTCCTGGTTAGTCCGGAGTAGTATGAGGAACTCCTGGTTAGTCCGGAGTAGTATGAGGAACTCCTGGTTAGTCCGGAGTAGTATGAGGAACTCCTGGTTAGTCCGTAGTAGTATGAGGAACTCCTGGTTAGTCCGGAGTAGTATGAGGAACTCCTGGTCAGTCCGGAGTAGTATGAGGAACTCCTGGTTAGTCCGGAGTAGTATGAGGAACTCCTGGTCAGTCCGGAGTAGTATGAGGAACTCCTGGTCAGTCCGGAGTAGTATGAGGAACTCCTGGTTAGTCCGGAGTAGTCCGAGACACTCCTGGTTAGTCCGGAGTAGTATGAGGAACTCCTGGTTAGTCCGGAGTAGTATGAGGAACTCCTGGTCAGTCCGGAGTAGTATGAGGAACTCCTGGTTAGTCCGGAGTAGTATGAGGAACTCCTGGTCAGTCCGGAGTAGTATGAGGAACTCCTGGTCAGTCCGGAGTAGTATGAGGAACTCCTGGTTAGTCCGGAGTAGTATGAGGAACTCCTGGTTAGTCCGGAGTAGTATGAGGAACTCCTGGTTAGTCCGGAGTAGTATGAGGAACTCCTGGTCAGTCCGGAGTAGTATGAGGAACTCCTGGTTAGTCCGTAGTAGTATGAGGAACTCCTGGTCAGTCCGGAGTAGTATGAGGAACTCCTGGTTAGTCCGGAGTAGTATGAGGAACTCCTGGTTAGTCCGGAGTAGTATGAGGAACTCCTGGTTAGTCCGGAGTAGTATGAGGAACTCCTGGTTAGTCCGGAGTAGTATGAGGAACTCCTGGTTAGTCCGGAGTAGTATGAGGAACTCCTGGTCAGTCCGGAGTAGTATGAGGAACTCCTGGTTAGTCCGGAGTAGTATGAGGAACTCCTGGTTAGTCCGGAGTAGTATGAGGAACTCCTGGTTAGTCCGGAGTAGTATGAGGAACTCCTGGTTAGTCCGGAGTAGTATGAGGAACTCCTGGTTAATCCGGAGTAGTATGAGGAACTCCTGGTTAGTCCGGAGTAGTATGAGGAACTCCTGGTTAGTCCGGAGTAGTATGAGGAACTCCTGGTTAGTCCGGAGTAGTATGAGGAACTCCTGGTTAGTCCGGAGTAGTATGAGGAACTCCTGGTTAGTCCGGAGTAGTCCGAGACACTCCTGGTTAGTCCGGAGTAGTCCGAGACACTCCTGGTTAGCCCGGACTGATCGGAGTAGTCCGAGGCACCCCTGGTAGTCTGGACTAGTTCGAGGAATTCCTGTGTAGTCTGGAGTAGTTTCAGGCACTCTTGGTAGTCTGGAGTAGTCCGAGGAACTCCTGGGTAGTCCGGAGTAGTCCGAGCCACCCCTGGTAGTCTGGACTAGTTCGAGGAATTCCTGTGTAGTCCGGAGTAGTCCGAGCCACCCCTGGTAGTCTGGAGTAGTCCGAGACACTCCTGGGTAGTCTGGAGTAGTCTGAGGAACTTCTGAGTAGTCTGGAGTTGTCCGAGACACTCCTGGGTAGTCTGGAGTAGTCTGAGGAACTTCTGAGTAGTCTGGAGTTGTCCGAGGCACTCCTGATATTTAATGTATCAAAGTTCTCAGGAACTTATCAGCCTATCCTTATTGAATAAATCTTATGGCTTGACTGTTAATGCCCAACTTCTGCATTTTCTTGAAAGTTATAACTGTTAATGACTGGAACTCAACTCTCATTTTATTGACATGAATTCTTTTAATGTCCCTTCCTATTGTTTATGTTAGGTTATAATAAGTCAAAATTTCTACTTCATACCTGGATCAAGCTTAATGTCACTATTTAAGTACATGCAGTTATATGTACTTCTTTATTGTATGAAATGTATAAAGGAATTGAAATGTAGGGACTTCAATTTTAGGTCTAGATCTAGATCTCTAGATTCCACTCCAGGCCTTGGTCTAGAGTTGTGCAAATTTAAGTAAATGCAGTTATTTCTTGCTTATGAAATGTGTATATTATTTATTGAGAGAAGATCAAGTTAAGCCTAGGTCTAGATTCAAATGATGAATTAGAGACATAGATAAGTGCTCAATCTTTCATTTAAAACAGCCGCCTTTTTATAGAATTTAAAGTAGACTTTTTAGCGTTATTTAATTAAGTTTTAAGCTAAATTCTACACCTATTTCAGTGATGAGTTTGTATCTACTTTGTATTCAGTTTTTTACGCCAATCATGCGGCATGCTACTTAAAAGTTTGCTTTTTTTTTTTTTGCAAGAGTTTAAAAAGTGTGTGCTTTTACAAAAAATTAAAACTTTATAGTTCAATGCTCATCTTTTGTGAAGATCTTGACCAACTAAGAGTAGAATTTTGTTCCATTCTTCTCACCACCTTGCTCATTACTTTGTAATTTTTTTCCCGGTATATTATTGGTTTTTACTTGATGGCAATGTTGTATTTCAGTTTTTTTGTCTCTCACCTTTGAAATGTTTTTTTTTTAATTTTCTTTTATATCATTTTCAAATTTAGTTAGCTAAAGTTTTTTCTACTGACACACTCCTTCATGATCCAGGTAACAGAGGGATAGCATCACTTTTTACTTGACATAAACCTTGTTGAATGTTGCATGTGAATGATACTTGTGAATTGACAGGGGAAAAAAGCTATAGGAGCTAAAGAACATAGGTGAATACCCACACTACATTTATGCGAAACACATTGTTGGTTTAGAAAGTTTAAACTAAAGATAAAAGCTACACTTATGTAACATGTATTGATGTTTTGATATTTCAGATGTCAGATGAAGAGGAGAATGATGGACAGACTCCGCAATTAGCAGCGAAAACTGGGGGTCCCATTGCTGGTAAGAATAGTAAATTATTCAGTACATTAAACGTGTTTGAACATTTTTTTTTCTGAAAATTGTTTGCAAACCATGTCAAAAGCCAGCATTGCACAATTACGATTTATATGTAAGGAATGGCAATGAGAATCAGATATGGTGTAATTAAATATCTATTACAATGATTGAAGTAGAAGCCTGCAAGGTAAGCTTTGTGTATTCATTGCATCATGCAGATCTAGGCTAGACTTCCTTTGTTTAGGACAGACAACTTGTTGATCATGTAGATGTAAGCTTATCTAGCTGTTAGTTCGACCATAGAGTCCTATTGGAAGCAAGCTTAATGGTCGGCAGTACCGTTGTCTACAAAGACTAATATAAGAAATATATACAGAAAAAAATAACGGGCTTATAATATACTAGAATCGCATTGCATGCAAGATCCAGCTGTAAAAGGGTCCCATTGTACCCTACCTATAATTGACATTTGAAAACAGGTAAAACTCTGAATGAAATGTATTTGAAATTTTATTTTTCAGTCAAAAACGTCTTCATGAATCTGAGGCCAAAGAAAAAGACAATGACTGCAAGCTAGAAGGAGAAGAAACCTCATGCACAGTTTCAAGCTGAGTACCGACAAATACTTTGGGTCGGGAGGATGAGGAAAAGTGGTCAGTACACTGCTCCAAGCAAATAGTGCATGTAAAGAATTGGCGCAACAACTTCACGGAGGAGCAGAAAGTGGAGCGAAGGAATAAAACCAGTGCCAGAAACAAATTGAAAAGGTCAGAATTTTATTATAGTGTGTCATTGTGTCTATGAAAATAACTTTCCAAATTATTGAAGAATTACATTATAACCCTTTGTGACCTTGTGATATACAAGTACAATGTAAGTCTAAAATATGCATAATTATTCTCGATAACATTCAGTACCTAGGTGCAGCTTTGAAATACGCTATTAGTGCTCATTAGCATTTTAAATGCATTAAATTTGTCATTATTTGATTTTGTCATCTTGTTTACTGGGGAATAGTGCTTTCCACACTGAGACTGACAACAGTACTGTCTATCCATTCCACACCTTCTCCCACCCCCTCTTGATGCGATCTTTTCTGTAAAGACTTTGAGGTTGTGAACCTTGAGGTGTTGAAGACATAAGCACTGCACTGTTTCTTCCACCTCCTCTACTCTTATTGCAGAACGGTTTAACTTAAAATCCCTCTCATCACTGCTCATCTCTCGCTCTCTTCACCCCCAAATGCTTTCTCTTCCCGTGCTACTCATCTCTCTCTCTCTCTCTCTCTCTCTCTCTCTCTCTCTCTCTCTCTCTCTCTCTCTTTCTCTCTGTCTTTCAAAATGCAGAGGCAAGACTGGCATCCAGATCTAGCTCTGTGCTTTGAGCATAGTTCTGACTCTGAGCCCCCCCCCCCCTTCTTTCAAATGATTGTAGGTGCAGATTTTAGGTGCCGTGCATCGATACAGGTCGTCAGCAGTGTTTTTAAGTGCTGTCGAATGTGCATTGATTGTTGATAACGATTTCTAAAATTCATTCTTTTTTCCATCGTCATTCCCCTTTTCCTCATTCCTCAAACTCCAGGATGACAGAAAAACTGGCGGAAAAGGCTTCCAGTACCCCAACTGTGACGACACAGACAGGCAGAACAACCAGAATACGTGTAATTACACTGAACTTGTTGGGACCTGCATGCAAAATGTTTTGCTTTCATTACACATGAGTCTCTGAGAAACTTTTTGTTTCACCACCATGAATAATATTTACTTTTCTTAAAAATATTTTCTTTCAAGTTTTAAACCTGTATGATGCTTACCTTATCCAATTCTCTTTGTATTTAATCTATGTACCGGTGTTCCACTTACTCATAAATAACTTTGGACATAAGTTAAGTATCTTTACTTCTTTATCAAAATACTGGAAAACATTACCATGTCTTTAGTATGTTTATAAGACACTAGATGTACATGTGTAATATTACAGTGGTTGATCGAGATCAATGTTGGAGATGAAAACTTTCATGAAAGTTTAGAGCCAAACCAATGAAGCTTGGGTTTATAACAGTAGATGGGTACAGCAAAGACTTAAACAATTTTCTAACTCAACTTATGCACTGAATCGATAGAAATGTTAGATCTTGTCTATGCAGGGCCTACAAAGACCTTGAATTCAGTACCAATCAACTGTCATTTTGATGATGTATCTTGTTTCTTTTATCATGTTTTGATTAGTATTCATGTGAAGAATAATGCTAATTTGTATACTACCATGGATTGAATGACAAATGTTAAGTTTTTGTTTTGTAATTTGTTTCATTATTGGAGACATTCTGAATGTTTGGTAAAAATAAAAATCAATGCCATTTAATGCCTTCTTGACATGAAATTGAATATTTTTTTTTTCAAAACACTCAGTTTCTAAATGACATAAACACTTGATGATTTTTGTATTATAAAATGCACTGAAATTATATAACTTTTGAGCTCTGTTTTGAATGTCAAAATCAATTCTGGTAATAAGGTTTTTATTTTTGATAGTTTTATAATTTTACAGCAATAATTAATATTCCATCCTTAACCATGTACCATGTGTTACTCATACTTTTTGGGCAGAACATAATTAATTAACAGAGACTGTGAAACCATATTCAGTTTTTAATATTTTTTGTTTCTGTCTGGTCATGCTTGCTTACTGTAAAAGTGGTTGCGAAAAAGTTAAATCAAACTTTAACAGAGTATTTCTTACTTAATTTTACGTTTAAAGTAACAAAAGTATTAATTTTTAACAAAGTAGTTGCTTAAAAAATGATACACTTCACTTGAATGGTTAAAACAACTTAAGTTAGTTCATGGTATCTTAAGATTTGATACTTTTAAGCTGATTGGCTTTTCTCATCAAAATAGTAATATCAAGGGCAATAAAATATGTATTTAATATTACACCTCAGAATGTAACATCCATATCAGATCATCAACTAATCATTACTTTTTGTTTTATTTAACTCAACTCAAAATATGGATATACAAGCTACAAATAGTTTAGTTTAATCAAAAGAACGATAACTAAAAATCAAGGGCCATAACTCTGTCAATACTTTAGTGACGGGCAAGAAATTTATTAGCAGTAATCTTCACAAAACGCCTGAGAACTTTCTTTCTTTAAGGTAATTAAAATTATTTGTAAAAAAGGGAGCTACAGGCACTTAAATATTGGCCTGCTGAGCCTCATGTGCTTGATAGATTTTCAGTTTTTCCTCATTTGTCAATGCACCATATATATAGCTCCATTAGCATCAGGATCTGATAAAACATAAAATGAGAAAAAGAAAACAGTAAAAGCATTAAGAACTTAAGTTTAAATATAGTACACGATCATTGCCCCAACCACTGATATTATGAACAAATCCCGCATGTGAGACTTACGGTTTGCGTTCTATCGCAATCCAAGTTAGGCACAAGTTTTATCTACCAGATTTAATGGCTGAAATTTGGTATGATTCAAACCTTTTCGTTCAAGTCAGCGCCTCAATAAATGAGGTGAAACAACAATCTATTCCAAGTAAATTTTTTGTTAGGAAGATAGTGCATGATATTCAAACTACTACTACTACTACTACTACTACTACTACTACTACTACTACTACTACTACTACTACTACTACTACTACTACTACTACTACTACTACTACTACTACTACTACTACTACTATTACTACTACTACTACTACTACTACTACTACTACTACTACTACTACTACTACTACTACTACAACTACTACTACTACTACTACTACTACTACTACTACTACTACTACTACTACTACTACTACTACTACTACTACTACTACTACTACTACTACTACTACTACTGATAATTCATTTAGATTTTTGAACAAGTTATAAAAATTTAATGAAATACATGTTGTTTTATTTATTTCCTTTATACCAAATTAGGAAAAAACAAAGTTACTACATAAAAGGTAATATCGAAAATATGGGGCACGAAGTATACTGTATACAATAACGAAGCATGCCTAAGCATAGGGTTTTCAATCAGAAAATTATAATTCACAGTTTATATTTATGCATATCTCACCATTGTCAATTTCTGCTCCTGCCTCTGTATCATATTCCATTTCTGATCCAGATCCAGCTACCATAGAATGAGGATCTGATCAAACATAAAATGAGGGGGAAAAAAACAGTAAAAGCATTAACAGCTTAGGTATAAAAAATACACTATCATTGCCCCACCCACTGATATTATCGACAAAACCCGCATACGCTTTAGTTAGAGTTCTTTTGCAATCTAAGGGAGGCACAAGTTTTATCTCCCAGATTTGAGGGTATGTTTCAAACCTTTACGTTAAAGTAAGCGCCTCAATTAAAGTGTGGAGCGACAATCTTTTCCACGTAAGTCTATGTTTAAGGAAGATAGTGCACGATATTCAAACTACTACTACTACTACTACTACTACTACTACTACTACTACTACTACTACTACTACTACTACTACTACTACTACTACTACTACTACTACTACTACTACTACTACTACTACTACTACTACTACTACTACTACTACTACTACTACTACTACTACTACTACTACTACTACTACTACTATTTCAACTATTGCTTCTAGCTCAAGTAGATATAAAGAGTTTCAAAAGACTTGCTACAGTAACAGGACTCAGGTTGTTAATCATTGTTTCTTATTTCATGTTGTTTTATATACTGCCTGTGCACAATTGAATATTGTTCGCTTCAGTTTCAATTATACGGCAAAAAAAATTGACGAAATGGAATTTTGAGATTGAAATAAATTAGAAAAAAGCTAATCAAGAGCCTAGTTTTCTTGCAGATTACACTTCTCTCTTCCTGCTCTCAAAGCTACAATAGCACTGTATTCATGAAAAAATACAATGGCACTTATTTTTTGGTAAGCTACAATAGAACTGTGTTCCTAACAAACTACAAAAGCACTATCTTCTTGATAACCTACAATAGTACTGTGTTCCTAACGAACTACAAAAAACTATCTTCTTGATAACCTACAAATTTACTGTGTTCCTAACGAACTACAAAGGCACTATCTTCTTCATAAGCTACAATAACACTGTCCCTGACAAACTACAAAGGCACTGTCTTCTTGATAAGCCACAATAGCACTGTGGTCCTGACAAATTAAAAAAGGACTATGTTCTTGATAAGCTACCATAGCACTGTGTTAGCACTCCTCCCAAAGTACAATGGCACTATCTTTTGATAAGTTCCTATAACACTGTGTTCCTGACAAAGTACAATGACACTATCTTTTTGATAAGCTACAATAGCACTCTGTTCCATACAAACGAAAATAGCACTTTGTTTCTGGAACATCGTTAATTGTGTATGAACAGCTTATTCCGTTTAGGAGACGATGTTCATTTATCGATGGCATGCCTAGATAAATCTGTGATGTTCGGCAAGAGATTGTTCTGGATCTGTGACTCATAAACAAACTATACTCTCAGGTGTATCATACTCAAAGATGCGACAAAATTGGACAGAGAACAGGACACGTTGTATTAATGCAACTCACCTTGCAATATATCGACAAAACTGGACAGAGAACAGGACACGTTGTATTAACGCAACTCACCTTGCAATATATCGAATCATCGCGATGGATAACTTTTTACTCATACAGCGTTAGCTGAAAAGTTCCTCTACAGAATATATCTGTAAGGCGGAACAAACGTTTCCTCCCAAATTAATACTAGACTAAAAAGAAGCAGTAATTCTATGGTTCCTTAATGAAAGTAATGTGGTGCGTAGTCTAAGATGACTTAAAAAAAATACCTTTGATTCCTTAACTATTTTTTTTAAATCAGATAGATTTATAGAGCAACTTATATAAAATTAATGAGATACATATTATTTAATTCACATCCTTTATACCGAATTAGGATAAAACAAAGTTACTACATAAAATGTATTACCCAAAATATGGGACACAAAGGACAATGTGTATGTACAATGAGGAAGCATGCGTAAGCAAAGGGTTTTCAATTAGAAAATTATAATTCACATTTTATATTTATGCATATCTCACCAATAAAAATTTCTGGTCCTGTTTCTGTATCACTCTCCATTTCTGATCCAGATCCAGATTCTATAGCATCAGGATCTGATCAAATACAAAATGAGAAAAAAAAACCCAGTAAAAGCATTTACAGCTTATGTTTAAAAAAATACAGTATCATTGCCCCAACCACTGATATTATCAACAAAACTCGCATGTGAGACTTACACTTTGGTTAGAGTTCTTTCGAAATCCAAGTTAGGCACAAGTTTTATTTACCAGATTTGATGGCCGAAATTTGGTATGATTCAAACCTTTTCGTTGTAGTCAGCGCCTGATTCAAACAGTGAAGCGACAACCTTTTCCATGTAAGTCTATGTTTGAGGAAGATAGTAAACGATATTCATACTACTACTACTACTACTACTACTACTACTACTACTACTACTACTACTACTACTACTACTACTACTACTACTACTACTACTACTACTACTACTACTACTACTACTACTACTACTACTACTACTACTACTACTACTACTACTAATGTTACTACTACTAATGTTACTACTACTAATGTTACTACTACTACTAGTACTACTTCTACTACTAGTACTACTATTACTACTACTACTACTACTACTACTACTACTACTACTACTACTACTACTACTACTACTACTACTACTACTACTACTACTACTACTACTACTACTACTACTACTACTACTACTACTACTACTACTACTACTACTACTTCTACTACTACTAGCTCAAGTAGATATAGAGGGTTTCAAAAGACTTGCAACAATAAGAAGACTTCAGGTTGTTAATCGTTGTTTATTATTTCACTTTGTTGGTTCATTTTTCGCTTCAGCGTCAATTGTACGAAAAGAAATTTGACGAATTTTTTATTTGATTTTGGAAAAAAATGACAAATAAAACCGCCAAAGAAGAGCCTACTTTTCTTGCAGGTTATAATTCTCTCTTCTTGTCTTGAAAGCTGCAATAGCACTGTGTTCCTATCGAACTACAATGACACTATCTTCTTGATAAGCTACAATAACACTGTGTTTTTGACAAAGTACAATGGCAATATCTGCTTAATAAGGTACAATTACACTGTGTTCCTGACAAAGTACAATGACACTATCTTTTTGATCAGCTACAATAGCACTGTGTTCCATAGAAATTAAAATAGCTCTTCGTTTCTGGAACATCGTTGATTGTTTATGAACAGCTTATTCCGTTTAGGAGGCGATGTTCATTTATCCATGACATGCCTAGATAAATCTTTTATGTTCGGCAAGAGATTGTTCTGGATCTGTGACTCAGAAACAAACTATTCTCTCAGGTGTATTATACTCACAGTTGCGACAAAATTGGACAGAGAACAGGACACGTTGTATTAATGTAACTCACCTTTCAATATATCGAATCGTGGCAATGGATAACATTTTACTCATACAGCTATAGCTGAAAAGCTCCTCTACAGAATATAACTGTGAGTCGGAACAATTGTTTCCTCCGAATTTAATTTTAGACTAAAAAGAAGCAGTAACTCAATGGTTTCTTAATGTAAGAACTGTGGTGCGTAATCTAAGATGACTTAAAAAAAGATACTTTTGATGCCATAACTGTTTTACTTTTTATTTATTGAGATATATTTATAAAACAAGAGCTTAAAATTCAATGAGTTACATATTATTTCATTCACATCCTTTATGCCAAATGAGGATTAAAAAAATTACTTCATAAAAGGTATTACCCAAATTATGGGACACAAAGTACATTGTGTATGTGCAATATCGAAGCATGCCTAAGCATTGTGTTTTCAATCAGAAAATTACAATTCACAGTTTATATTTATGCATATCTCACCATTGTCAATTTCTGTTCCTCCCTCTGTACCACATTCCCTTTCTGATCCAGATCCAGCTCCTATAGCATCAGGATCTGATCAAACATAAAAAGAGGGGGAAAAAACCCGTAAAAGCATTAACAGCTTAAGTATAAATAAAATATAATAATTACCCCAACCACTGATGTTATCAACAAAACCCGCATATGACACTTACGCTTTGGCTTGAGTTCTTTCGAAATCCAAGTTAGATACAAGTTTTATCTTTCCCGATTTGATGGCTGAAAATTGGGTGATTCAATTTTTTCAATCCTTTTCGTTTAAGTTCACGCCTCAATCAAAGAGGTAAAGTGAAAATCTTTTCCATGTAAATATATTCTTCAGGAAGATAGTGCTCTATACTCAAACTACTACTACTACTACTACTACTACTACTACTACTACTACTACTACTACTACTACTACTACTACTACTACTACTACTACTACTACTACTACGACTACTACGACTACTACGACTACTACTACTACTACTACTACTACTACTACTACTACTACTACTACTACTACTACTACTACTACTACTACTACTACTTCTACGACTACTACTATTACTACTTCTGTTACTACTACAACTACTTCTACGACTACTACTCTTACTATTTCTGTTACTGTTACTACTACCGCTATTCCTACTACTTCTACTAATTGTACTATTAACACTGCTGCTATTGCTGCTACTAGTACTTTTTTTTTAAACAGAGAAGAACTATGAACGAGGACAAATATTTGACCAGTCGAAGCTAGACCAAATTAATACAAGATGCAAGCTTTTGATGCGTTGTTACTGTTGTTATTGTTGTCCTGGAACCCGCCAGGGTCGTGGGGGCGCTGCATGATGGTTGAACGCTGGACCAGCTGGCTGCACCTGATGCGGGGGTGGACGATTGACTGAAAGATAGCGAAGCTTTTTTCTACCAATCCAAGGATGCTGTCGGCCCAGCTCTTCCTCTGTCTGCCCTGTCCCTCTGTTCTCCCTTCTTCGGCTTGCGAAATTATCTTTGTAAGTCCTTCTGAGCGTGCTACATGCACCTACCATCTGAGTTTTCTCTTTTTAACCGAGGACAGTAGATCCTCATAGTGACGCACTTGTTGAGTGACTCTTCTGCAGACTTCACTGTTGATGACATCGTCACTGCAGAGAATCTTGTGAGGCGCCTCATTCAAAATGCTTGGATCCTCCTTTGTAGGTCTGCATTCAGAGTGCATGCCTCGCATGCATACATCATAACTGAGATGATTAGTGGCCATTGCAGCTTCACCTTGGTTCAAAGCGGGATGCCTCTCCAAAAATTTCGTCTTTAGTCGTGCCATTCCTGTTTGTGTCTCTCCTGCCAGGATTTCGGTCTTCGATCCTTGCTAACTTATGTTTTTTCCAAGGTCATTGAAAAAGAGTTTGATATTCAATGACCAGCAAAAAGGAAGAACTAAAAAACCAAGATCTAAATCGGTACTATCAAATAAGAAGAAAGACAATAAGACACAAGGAAGGGTTGAACGGGGATCAAACGCTTCTCTGGTAAGACCCCTACCGAGAAAAAGGAAACACATCACTACATAACAATAAGAAAATAGATGGTTCATGTAGAGCTATTCGTTGCGTAGCATCCGTTGACAACGACTGATTAAGAACAAAAATTATATATATATATATATATATATATATAAATATATATATATAAATATATATATATATATATAACACAAAGTGTGAAACTAAAAGTGTGCAACTATTTATCTACTGCTAGTGCTACTGCTGCTTTCCCGGATATTGCTATATTTATTACTGCTACTTCTACGGAAAGTTGCTAAGCTACTTACCACAGTTTAATGCAAACATCACTCTATATCTCATGAAGAGACGATCGAGAGCAGAACAGCCCGCATTGAACATACATTTTTCATAAGTCATGAAGATTCTGTTAAAAAAGAATATGGAGTAATGGGGGCAAAAGTAGAAGCATAGAGGTAAAAGAAGCAATAGTAGTAGTAGTAGTAGTAGTAGTAGTAGTAGTAGTAGTAGTAGTAGTAGTAGTAGTAGTAGTAGTAGTAGTAGTAGTAGTAGTAGTAGTAGTAGTAGTAGTAGTAGTAGTAGTAGTAGTAGTAGTAGAAGTAGTAGCAGCAGTAGTAGCAGTAGTAGCAGTAGTAGTAGTAGTAGTAGTAGTAGTAGTAGTAGTAGTAGTAGTAGTAGTAGTAGTAGTAGTAGTAGTAGTAGTAGTAGTAGTAGTAGTAGTAGTAGTAGTAGTAGTAGTAGTAGTAGTAGTAGTAGTAGTAGTAGTAGTAGTAGTAGTAGTAGTAGTAGTAGTAGTAGTAGTAGTAGTAGTAGTAGTAGTAGTAGTAGTAGTAATAGTAGTTGTAAGGTAGTAGTGGAAGTTGAAAGTTTATTACATATTTATCGAATAAATTTTATTTCTTTTCACGTGCGTATATTAAATAAAAAAACTTTCAATTTGAAGTATAATTGAAACCAAGAGTTGTATGACTCCTCAATAAAATAAAGCCTCGGCTTAGGACGCAATACATTCGATACATCTTTATATCTAAAGTAAGTATTATTTTCGAATTTCATTGAAATTGGTTACATTATGGGCCAATGTGTAAAGTAGCCTAAACTTATGTTTTGTTGGGGTTCCCTTTGCTACTGTTGATATCTTTTTTCTCTGTTGCTTTCTTTTTCATTTTCTTTCCTTCTTAATGCATAGACAGGAAATGTATGAGAACTTTAGATTCTCTTGAGGTTTTCACTTACTTTGACAGGATGGAGGACCTGAAAAACGAAAAGAATAAAAAAAAATATAATTATTATTATTAAAGTAGTAGTAGAAGTAATAGTAGTATTACTAGTTGTGGTAGTAGTAGTAGTAATTGTGGTAGTAGTAGTAGTAGTAGTAGTGGTAGTAGTCGTAGTAATAGTAGTAGTAGTAGTAGTAGTAGTAGTAGTAGTAGTAGTAGTAGTAGTAGTAGTAGTAGTAGTAGTGTTGGTGGTAGTATTAGTATTAGTAGTAGTAGTAGTAGTAGTAGTAGTAGTAGTAGTAGTAGTAGTAGTAGTAGTAGTAGTAGTAGTAGTAGTAGTAGTAGTAGTAGTAGTAGTAGTAGTAGTAGTAGTAGGAGTAGTAGTAGTAGTAGTAGTAGTAGTAGTAGTAGTAGTAGTAGTAGTAGTAGTAGTAGTAGTAGTAGTAGTAGTAGTAGTAGTAGTAGTAGTAGTAGTAGTAGTAGTAGTAGTAGTAGTAGTAGTAGTAGTAGTAGTAGTAGTAGTAGTAGTAGTAGTAGTAGTAGTAGTAGTTTTAGTAGTAGAAGTAGTAGCATATCAAATTACTGGCGAATTCTGTCATCCGCCAAAGCTCTTGTGTTTGGGGGTTTATGTTGCTGTTGTAATTTTTTTTTCCTTTTTGGGGTATAGACACTTTTAAATGTTAAGTTTTGATCATGGTAAAAAGTTTTTTTTTTATTTAGTGGAAGTAAAAACGATCAAAGTTATCGTTTTAAGAGACTTCTGTTTTCCTCAAAACAAATTAAATTCAGTAATAAAAAAACTAAGAAATTTTTCTGTCTTCTCTTTCGTTCCTATTCCTTCTGTCTCTTTTACGCCTCTCCCTCCACTCACGAACAAACTTGAGGCCCCGTTTCAGCACACTGCCAAATGCCGGTGAACATTTCATTGGGACAGGCCGAAATAGGGTTGTGACATTGTTCTGAAAAAAAAAAGCAACAAAAAAGATCTATACAGTAGACCTTGCGCAATCAATGCAACATATATTACTAATACCATCACTACTACTACTACTACTACTACTACTACTACTACTACTACTACTACTACTACTACTACTACTACTACTACTACTACTACTACTACTACTACTACTACTACTACTACTACTACTACTACTACTACTACTACTACTACTACTACTACTACTACTACTACTACTACTACTACTACTACTACTACTACTGCTACTACCACTACTACTACTACTACTATTACTATTACTACTACTACTACTACTACTACTACTACTACTACTACTACTACTACTACTACTACTACTACTACTACTACTACTACTACTACTACTACTACTACTACTACTACTACTACTACTGCTCTACTTTGG
The DNA here is from genome assembly GCA_033675545.1 of Elysia crispata. Taxonomy (NCBI): domain Eukaryota; kingdom Metazoa; phylum Mollusca; class Gastropoda; family Plakobranchidae; genus Elysia; species Elysia crispata. Next base: position 135,794 of record JAWDGP010002506.1, read on the forward strand.
AAATATAAAAAAAAACAAAGAAGAATAACCTGAATCAGTTTACTTTTTCTTTGCATGTAATAGTTAGAGTCTACGGAATATTTCAAAGATGCAAATGCAGAAGATATTGAATTTTTCTTGAGGTTTTAACTTACCTTGACATGACGATAAGCCTGAAAAGTAAAATAATAAAAAAAGTAGTTTTTATATAGTGACTAAAAAAAACCCAGATGAACCTACTATACAAATTGAAAGATTTAATATAAAAAAATAATTATATGTTATATAGGCGCATAGGCGATATCAATGCAGAATTTTTTTAAAGAAATAATGAAGAGTTGAGTAACGTAATCGTAAATGGGAAGAGTGCCCTTAAAATTTATTTTCGTTATAAGAAAATGTTTATCATTTATCATGATATGATTCGGTTTTAAACTAAAAAACTGGGTGATCAAAAAATGTTTTGCTTGAAATTGAGTATCATTTCATCTCATTTTTTAAATTCATGAAAATTTTGTAAAATATCTGGGTAAAAGTGACTTCATGTTTAATATATGCATTCGCAGAATGGTGAACACATATCTCGTCTATTTAAACATTTTTATTATTTACACATGTGTCACTATACAGCAACCTTAGAAAGATGGGTACAGAATAGATAAAATGAACACTATAAATTATTGTTGTTTGAAGTTATGAAAGAGAACATATGTGGTCGAAACTACCGAGGAATAGAGCGAGAAGAACAATCACTCTCAGAGAAAACATCTTGATCAAGTTCGCCGATCTCCGCTTCGATCTTAAAAAGTTAAGTCAGCAGTTAGACAAAGAAGCGACAAATTAATTTTTTCCGTTTTATACTGCCTCATTATCACGCAACTACTTAAAAACAGGAAGAAATGCTAAAAAAAGGAATGAGACAATGACGTAAATAAAGCAGAAACAATGATAAGTAGGAAGAGGAAGAAAAAAAAGGAATAAAAATATATTTACATGTTATTATAGGATCAGGGCAAAGACAGGGCTCAGACCGAACGAGGAGCAGGAGAAATGCAGAAAACACGAGTAGGATTAGGTCAGGAGACAAATGAGGGTCACGAGGAGAATGAGGGTCGGGAGGAAGAGGATGTGGGGGAGGATGAGAGTCAGAAGAAGGAGGAGGAGGGTCGGGAGGAAGAGGATGTGGGGGAGGATGAGAGTCAGAAGGAGGAGGAGGAGGGTCGGGAGGAAGAGGATGTGGGGGAGGATGAGAGTCAGAAGGAGGAGGAGGAGGGTCGGGAGGAAGAGGATGTGGGGGAGGATGAGAGTCAGAAGGAGGAGGAGGAGGGTCGGGAGGAAGAGGATGTGGGGGAGGATGAGAATCAGAAGGAGGAGGAGGAGGGTCAGGAGGAAGAGGATGTGGGGGAGGATGAGAGTCAGGAGGAGGAGGAGGAGGGTCGGGAGGAAGAGGATGTGGGGGAGGATGAGAATCAGGAGGAGGAGGAGGAGGGTCGGGAGGAAGAGGATGTGGGGGAGGATGAGAATCAGGAGGAGGAGGAGGAGGGTCGGGAGGAAGAGGATGTGGGGGAGGATGAGAGTCAGAAGGAGGAGGAGGAGGGTCGGGAGGAAGAGGATGTGGGGGAGGATGAGAATCACGAGGAGGAGGAGGAGGGTCGGGAGGAAGAGGATGTGGGGGAGGATGAGAGTCAGAAGGAGGAGGAGGAGGGTCGGGAGGAAGAGGATGTGGGGGAGGATGAGAATCAGGAGGAGGAGGAGGAGGGTCGGGATGAGGAGGATGAGGAAAAGGATGAGAGTCAGGAGGAGGAGGATGAGGAGGAGGATGAGGGTCAGGAGGAGGAGGATGAGGAGGAGGATGAGGGTCAGGAGGAGGAGGATCAGGAAGAGGATGCGGAGGAGGATGAGAGTCAGGAGGAGGATGAGGAGGAGGATGAGGATCGGGAGGAGAAGGATGAGGATGAGGATGAGGAGGAGGATGAGAGTCAGGAGGGAGAGGTTGAGGAGGAGGATGAGGAGGAGGATTAGGGTCGGGAGGAGGAGGATGAGGGTCGGGAGGAGGAGGATGAGGGGGAGGTTGAGGAGGAGGATGAGGGTCGGGAGGAGGAGGATGAGGAGGAGGATGGGAGTCAGGAGGGGGAGGTTGAGGAGGAGGATGAGGGTAGGGAGGAGGAGGATGAGGAGGAGGATGGGAGTCAGGAGGGGGAGGTTGAGGAGGAGGATGAGGGTAGGGAGGAGGAGGATGAGGAGGAGGATGGGAGTCAGGAGGGGGAGGTTGAGGAGGAGGATGAGGAGGAGGATGGGAGTCAGGAGGGGGAGGTTGAGGAGGAGGATGAGGAGGAGGATGAGTGTCTGGAGGAGGTTGAGGAGGAGGATGGGAGTCAGGAGGGGGAGGTTGAGGAGGAGGATGAGGAGGAGGATGGGAGTCAGGAGGGGGAGGTTGAGGAGGAGGATGAGGGTCAGGAGGAGGAGGATGAGGAGGAGGATGAGGGTCAGGAGGAGGAGGATGAGGAGGAGGATGAGGGTCAGGAGGAGGAGGATGAGGAGGAGGATGAGGAGGAGGATGGGAGTCAGGAGGGGGAGGTTGAGGAGGATGAGGAGGCGGATGGGAGTCAGGAGGAGGAGGTTGAGGAGGAGGATGAGGGTAGGGAGGAGGAGGATGAGGAGGAGTATGGGAGTCAGGAGGGAGAGGTTGAGGAGGAGGATGAGGAGGAGGATGGGAGTCAGGAGGGGGAGGTTGAGGAGGAGGATGAGGAGGAGGATGAGGGTCGGGAGTTGGATCAGGAGGGATCGGGAGGAGGAGGATGAGGAGGGGGATGAGTCTCGGAAGGAGAAGGATGCTGAGGAGGATGAATGGATGAGAAGGATGAGGAGGGGGATGAGTCTCGGAAGGAGGAGGGGGATGAGGAGGATGAGGAGGAGGATGAGGGTCGGGAGGATTGGTATGAGGAGGAGGATGAAGGTCGGGAGGAAAAGGATGAGGAGGACGATGAGGGTCGGAAGGAGGAGGATGAGAGGTTAGGAAAGGGTTGAATGTAAGGAGAATGATGAGGCTCAGGAGGAGGATGTCATGAGAAGGATGAGGGTCAGAAGAAGAATGTTGTCAGTAGAAACAATGCCAGACGAAGAATGAAGGTAAGGAGGAGGATAAGGGTCAGGAGGAAGAGGATGTCAGTAGGATTATGTCAGGAAGAGGATGAGGATTAGGAGGAGGGTGATTTCAGTAGAAAGAAGAGGGTCAGGCGGATGATAAGGATCAGGAAGAGGATGAAGGTGAGGAGAAGGATGAAGGTCAAAAGGGGAATGAATGTCAGGAGGAGAATGAGGGTCAGAAGGAACATGATATCTGAGGAGAATGAGGGTCAGAAGGAGCATATCAGGAGGAGGAGGAGGTTCAGGAGGAGGAGGTTCAGGAGGAGGAGGAGCGTGATGAGGATATCATTAGGAGCATGACGGTCAAGAGGAGTATGTCAGAAGGAGTATTAGGGTCAGGAGGAGAAGGATTGTCAGGAAGATGAAGTCGGGAGGAGGATGTCAGGAAGATGAAGTCAAGAGAAGGATGTCAGGAAGATGAAGTCAAGAGGAGGATTGTCAGGAAGATGAAGTCAAGAGGAGGATGTCAGGAAGATGAAGTCAAGAGGAGGATGTCAGGAAGATGAAGTCAAGAGGAGGATGTCAGGAAGATGAAGTCAAGAGGAGGATGTCAGGAAGAGGATGAGTGTCAGAAGGAGGAGGATCGTCAGGAAGATGAAGTCGGGAGGAGGATGAGTGTCGGGAGGAGGAGGATTGTCAGGAAGATGAAGTCAAGAGGAGGATGTCAGGAAGATGAAGTCAAGAGGAGGATGTCAGGAAGATGAAGTCAAGAGGAGGATGTCAGGAAGATGAAGTCAAGAGGAGGATTGTCAGGAAGATGAAGTCAAGAGGAGGATGAGTGTCAGGAGAAGGATTGTCAGGAAGATGAAGTCGGGAGGAGGATGTCAGGAAGATGACATCAAGAGGAGGATGTCAGGAAGATGAAGTCAAGAGGAGGATTGTCAGGAAGATGAAGTCAAGAGGAGGATGTCAGGAAGATGAAGTCAAGAGGAGGATGTCAGGAAGATGAAGTCGGGAGGAGGATGTCAGGAAGATGAAGTCAAGAGGAGGATGTCAGGAAGATGAAGTCAAGAGGAGGATGTCAGGAAGATGAAGTCGGGAGGAGGATGTCAGGAAGATGAAGTCGGGAGGAGGATGTCAGGAAGATGAAGTCAAGAGGAGGATGTCAGGAAGATGAAGTCAAGAGGAGGATGTCAGGAAGATGAAGTCGGGAGGAGGATGTCAGGAAGATGAAGTCAAGAGGAGGATGTCAGGAAGATGAAGTCAAGAGAAGGATGTCAGGAAGATGAAGTCAAGAGGAGGATGAGTGTCAGGAGGAGGAGGATTGTCAGGAAGATGAAGTCAAGAGGAGGATGAGTGTCAGGAGGAGGAGGATTGTCAGGAAGATGAAGTCGGGAGGAGGATGAGTGTCAAGAGGAGGAGGATGTCAGGAAGATGAAGTCGGGAGGAGGATGAGTGTCAAGAGGAGGAGGATCGTCAGGAAGATTAAGTCAGGAGGAGGATGTGTGTCAGGTGGAGGGTGAGGATGAGGCGGAGGGTGAGGGTTAGGAGGAGGATGATTTCAGGAGGAGTATATCAGGAGGAGAATGAAAGTCAGGATGAGGATAAAGATCAGTAAGAGGATGAAGGTCAGGATGAAAATGCAGTCAGAAGGAGGATGTCACGAGGAAGATGAGAACCAGGAGGAGGATGTCAGGAGGAGGACGAGGGTCAGAAGGAGCATGATATCAAGAGGAGAGTGAGGGTTAAGGGGAGGATGTCAGAAGAAGGTTGAAGGTCAAAAGTAGGATGTCAGCAGGAGGATATCTGAAGGAGGTTGAGGGTCAAGAAAAAGATTTCAGGAGGAGGAAGAGATTAAAAGGAGTATGTGGGTGAGGAGAAGGTTGGTGTGATTAGGAGGATATCAGAAGAAGGATAAATGTCAGGAGGAGGAGAAGTCATGAGGAGGATGAGTGTCAGGGGGAGTATGCCAGGAGGAGGATATCTAGAGGAGGTTGAGGGTCAGGAGGAGTACGTGAGGAGGAGGATGAGGGTCAGGAGGAGGATTTTAAGATGAGGAAGACGTCAAGAGGTAGAGGTTGTCAGGAGAAAGATTAAGGTCAGGAGGAGGATGATGTTTGGAGGAGGATTGTCAGGATGAAGTCAGGAGGAGGATGAGGGTCAGGTGGAGGGTGAGGATGAGGCGAAGGATGAGGGTCAGGTGGAGGATGATTTCCGGAGGAGTATGTCAGAAGGAGAATGAAAGCCAAGAGGGGGATGAGGGTCAGGAGGAGGATGAGGGTCAGGAGGAGGATGAGGGTCAGGAGGAGGATGAGGGTCAGGAGGAGGATGAGGGTCAGGAGGAGGATGAGGGTCAGGAGGAGGATGAGGGTCAGGAGGAGGGGGATGAGGAGGAGGATGAGGAGGATTAGGAGGAGGAGGAGGATGAGGGTCGGGAAGAGGATTAGCACGAGGATGAGGGTCGGGAGGAGGATTAGGAGGAGGAGGATGAGGGTCAGGAGGAGGAGGAGGATGAGGCGGAGGATGAGGGTCAGGAGGAGGATGATTTCCGGAGGAGTATGTCAGAAGGAGAATGAAAGCCAAGATGGGGATGAAGGTCAGGAGGAGGATGAGGGTCAGGAGGAGAATGAAAGTCACAACACAAAAAGGTTAGAAAAGAAAAGAAGCGAAAACAGTGATGTTGTCAAAATAGGATACACATGAGCTATGTTGGGTAGGAGAAATAGCGAAGAAACATCTATGTAAAAGTAAAATGACTCAAGACGAGTTTTCATACTCGTGTTTCAATATTCGCTTTGTATGTTGAGTAACCTAGACAAGATCATGCTCAATGTAAAAACTAGCGAAAAACGTGACACTGGCCAATTTGGACAATGGCTGAAAAAGTTAGGATAACTTGTGTTCATGCGTTTGTCATTAAATAACACTTGAAGAAAGACCACTATACCTATAGCTACATAAACGGATCTAAACTTTTCGCTCAAGTCAAGTGCTCATGTCTTTTTTATATGTGTTGTAATTACTGTCTTGAATGTCATACAATACCTATTACTCATAGACGCTTACAGATGGACAAAGCGGCCTTTTAAACAGGAAATAAAATCGTGATTTAGAAGGCAGCCAAAAAAACTCTAATGAACAAATACACTCATCTTAATTCTGTCTGAATATCTGCTAAAATCCAATCTGTTTCTAGATCCTTGCCATCGTGTTTATGATAATTATGTACGGAAATGTCTAACGTGACCAACTTCTCGATACAAACCTTATTTGAAATAAAACCTCTGACACGTCACTATAAAAAAAAATCCCACGTCTTTGAAAACAAGTCATGAACAAGGCTTTCTTAAATCTCATTTATTCTAGGCTCTTTACATTCCAACTACAAAAGGAAATGCCAATAATTCCTCCCTCTGCGACAGCTTTAATCAAGAGTTAGGTCTCACACCACCAACCCTTCTCTGTGCCAGGTTTAAGTCTTAATTCAAAAGTTACGTCTCACACCACCAAACCTTCTCTTTTTCATGGTGAAGTCTTTTTTCAAGAGTTAGGTCTCACACTACCGACCCTTCTCTGTGCCAGGTTTAAGTCTTAATTCAAAAGTTACGTCTCACACCACCAAACCTTCTCTTTTTCATGGTGAAGTCTTTTTTCAAGAGTTAGGTCTCACACTACCGACCCTTCTCTGTGCCAGGTTTAAGTCTTAATTCAAAAGTTACGTCTCACACCACCAAACCTTCTCTTTTTCATGGTGAAGTCTTTTTTCAAGAGTTAGGTCTCACACTAAAATACTTCTCTCTACCAGGGTGAAGTCTTAAATCATAAGTTAGGTCTCACACTACCAACCCCTCTCTGTTTCAGAATGAAGTCTTTAACCAAGAGTTAGGTCTCACACTAAAACCCTTCTCTGTGCCAGGGTGACATATTTAATTAAGAGTAAAATCTCAAACTAACAACCCCTCTCTGTTTCAGGGTGAAGTCTTAAATCAAGAATTACGTCTTTACACTAAAACCCTTCTTTGTGCCAGGTTGAAGTCTTAAATCAAGAAATAGGTCTCACACTACCAACTCTTCTCTGTGCCAGGGTGAAGTCTTCAATCAAGAGTTAGGTCTCACACTACCAACCCTTCTCTGTGCCAGGGTGAAGTCTTTAATCAAGAGTTAGGTCTCACACTACCAACTCCTCTCTGTGCCAGGGTGAAATCTTAAATCAAGAGTTAGGTCTCACACTACCAACCCTTCTCTGTGCCAGGGTGAAGTCTTTAATCAAGAGTTAGGTCTCATACTACAAACCCTTCTCTGTGTCAGGGTGAAATCTTTAATTAAGAGTTAGGTCTCACACTACCAACCCTTCACTGTGTCAGGGTGAAATCTTTAATTAAGAGTTACGTCTCATACTACAAACCCTTCTCTGTGCCAGGGTGATTTCTTCATTCAAGAGTAAGGTCTCACACTACAAACCCTTCTCTGTGCCAGGGTGATTTCTTCATTCAAGAGTAAGGTCTCACACTACAAACCCTTCTCTGTGCCAGGGTGATTTCTTCATTCAAGAGTAAGGTCTCATACTACAAACCCTTCTCTGTGTCAGGGTGAAATCTTTAATTAAGAGTAAGGTCTCACACTACAAACCCTTCTCTGTGCCAGGGTGATTTCTTCATTCAAGAGTAAGGTCTCATACTACAAACCCTTCTCTGTGTCAGGGTGAAATCTTTAATTAAGAGTTAGGTCTCACACTACCAACCCTTCACTGTGTCAGGGTGAAATCTTTAATTAAGAGTTAGGTCTCACACTACCAACCCTTCACTGTGTCAGGGTGAAATCTTTAATTAAGAGTTAGGTCTCACACTATCAACCCTTCTCTATGCCATATTGGTCTTTAATTAAGAGTTAGGTCTCACACTATCAACCCTTCTCTATGCCATATTGGTCTTTAATTAAGAGTTAGGTCTCACACTATCAACCCTTCTCTATGCCATATTGGTCTTTAATTAAGAGTTAGGTCTCACACTACCAACCCTTCTCCGTGCCAGGGTGATTTCTTCATTCAAGAGTTAGGTCTCACACTATCAACCCTTCTCTATGCCATATTGGTCTTTAATTAAGAGTTAGGTCTCACACTATCAACCCTTCTCTATGCCATATTGGTCTTTAATTAAGAGTTAGGTCTCACACTATCAACCCTTCTCTATGCCATATTGGTCTTTAATTAAGAGTGAGATCTCACACTACCAACCCTTCTCTGTGCCATATTGGTCTTTAACTAAGAGTTAGGTCTCACACTATCAACCCTTCTCTATGCCATATTGGTCTTTAATTAAGAGTTAGGTCTCACACTACCAACCCTTCTCCGTGCCAGGGTGATTTCTTCATTCAAGAGTTAGGTCTCACACTATCAACCCTTCTCTATGCCATATTGGTCTTTAATTAAGAGTGAGATCTCACACTACCAACCCTTCTCTGTGCCAGTGTGAAGTCTAATGAAAGCTTGACACGCTTGAACCCATACTCTCATCTCTTGATGGATTAGTGAAACCGGCGCTATACCACTTCGCCAACTGGTCCTGCGATGGTTAGAGCATTTTTAATCCTTATAAAGGAACCTCTCATTTCTCCTGCTCCAGATCCACCGGGAACTGTTTTCAGCTATTTGCGCTAGTAACTTTACAGCTTTTGTTCTTTAATCAAGAGTTAGGTATCACACTACAAACCCTTCTCTGTACCAGGGTGACGTCATTAATGAAGAGCTAGGTCTCATACTACAAGCCCTTCTCTGAGCCAGGGTGACGTCTTTAATCAAGAGCTAGGTATCACACTACAAACCCTTCTCTGTACCAGGGTGACGTCTTTAATCAAGAGCTAGGTCTCACACTACAAACCCTTCTCTGTACCAGGGTGACGTCTTTAATGAAGAGTTAGGTCTCATACTACAAGCCCTTCTCTGTGCCAGGGTGACGTCTTTAATCAAGAGTTAGGTCTCACACTACAAACCCTTCTCTGTGCCAGGGTGACGTCTTTAATCAAGAGTTAGGTCTCACACTACAAACCCTTCTCTGTGCCAGGGTGACGTCTTTAATCAAGAGTTAGGTCTCACACTACAAGCCCTTCTCTGTGCCAGGGTGACGTCTTTAATCAAGAGTTAGG
>JAWDGP010002506.1:155000-166652 GCA_033675545.1 Elysia crispata
TTATTAGGCATTTTGTTTGGATATTTTCTATTTTGACTATAGTATTAGGTATTATGACTACTAGACATTTTTATTAGGCATTCTGACTATTAGGCATTTTGACTATTGGGCATTTTTATTAGGTATTTTTATTCTGACCATTCTGACTATTAGGCATTTTGACTAGAATCTAGTACTATTAGACATTTTTATTGGGCATTTTTATTAGGTATTTTTATTCTGACCATTTTGTCTAGATCTAGAATCTAGTATTAGACATTTTTATCGGGCATTTTGTTTAGTTCTTAGTATCTTCTGTTCTGACCATTTTGTTAGTATCTTCTACTTAGTTTTCTGGCCATTTTGTTTTAGTACCTGATCTTAGTATAATATCTGCACTTTATCTGGAGTATCTTCTTGGCGCTTATTTTGACTATTTGTTAGTCTTTTATCACGTAATTGCTTGGGGATCATCTTTGTATTTTGTATTTTATCCTTTGAGAATTGCTTCCATTCATTGATAATTGAGTATTCGTAGAATAAACATATTATAGGTGGTAACTTTAACTTCTTCACTTTTGTGTTCTTCCTTTTCTGGAGTGTAGCTATTCTGTTCTTGTCAAGTCTCGACACCCACTCATATTAGTTAGGGAACAGTGGCCTTAGTACTCCACTGATACTCAAGAACCCAAGAGTGTGAACTCTTTAGTATTGCACGGCTGCTAGGCACGCTACCATAACCAGTTAGGGCCTGCAATTACTTAGAGTAGGAAGAAACGCTGAGCTTCTATAGATAACTAGACTAGAGGGTCCTATTGCAGTAATGACTAAGTAAGTTTGGGAATATCCACCCAAGTTAGGTCTAGTTACACATAAAATGAAATATTCGAATAAGGTACAAGTTAAAAGTTTATTGATCTCAAACTATATAAAATGAAAACAAAAAATAGAACGGCATCCAATTTTATTCCTAATCTTTTGCATACATCTTAAAAAAAAAGAATTAATGGTGATAAAGTATTTTTTTGTAATTAATCATTTGCAAATTTAGCGCTACAAAAACCTACAACTAAAGTTGTCACACATATAATCTCATTTGATGATATCTATATATCAATTCAAAACTGCATTTTCACATAAGTTTAAACTTTTAGCAGTGCTGCATCTCTAGATGTGAATCTAAAATTACATTTTCATATAAGTTTAAACTTTTTTCAAAACTGTATTGAATTGAATTTAAAACGGAAAAAGAACCTGAGAAGCTTTATAAGTAAAAGATGTCAATTAGAAATGCTGATGCATTTCAATTCCAAAAATAAGAGCTGTAGAATCTGATCTTATTTTGTAGGAAACGGCCACTAAAACTGGGAGTTAGTGACATATAAGAATAGCTGCTACACACAGTAATACTAAAAGTAACACTAACGATGATATTTCGGTAGTTTTAAAAGCGTTTATTATGAAATGTAAATATCTTGCAATTTGAAAAAAAAATAGTTAATATAATTGACACTTTTTACAATACAAACATTTAGTCTGTCAGACAATACAAATATTTAGTCTGTCAAACAATACAAATATTTAGTTTATCAGACAATACAAATATTTAGTTTATCAGACAATATAAACATTTAGTCTGTCAGATTATTCAAATATTTAGTGTGTCAGACAAAACAAATATTTAGTCTCTCAGACAATACAAATACTTAGTCTGTCTGACACTGTGTAACGCATTGTACTACAAGTTGATCTATTCATTTCCTCACCCTTTTTTGGTGCGTAACTTTTGGGTAGCGGATCGGGTAGATCTATGTACATTATCTTATTTGGTTGCACAACGTTTGTATTTCAAGCTTAAGAACTTAGTTTTGTTTATTGAACACAGCCCGCACTTGTATGGTCAAGATTCTTCTGGAGTCTCCGACTTAGTTCTAGCATAGTAATCATCTTGTGACCCCTTGTTTACCTCTGTTTTGATTGGTTGCTAATTGCTTATGACGTGTACCAAGAATAATTATTCTCTTACGATTTATGTAATTCCTTTTCTGGATGATTCGACGAGATGTTGTATAAATAAAATTCGAAATTATGTTTAGTCAGTCAACATCAAGTCTACAGTGAGCGATTGTTAAGTCTATCTACAGTGAGTGATTATTGAGTCATCCTACAATGATTGTTCAGTCATGCTCTTGCGTTGGATTAAACAGTTTGCAATTATTTACTTGCGGACTTTGGACTTATTAACTACGGACGAATCGTGTGATTGGCTGTATATCTTTACATATCCCTAGACAAACAGAGCCTAACAGATCACCCCCATCATTAAATCTGTTACACACTACAAATACTTAGTCTGTCAGACAATACCAATACTTAGTCTGTCAGACAATACAAATACTTAGTCTGTCAGACAATACCAATACTTAGTCTGTCAGACAATACAAATACTTAGTCTGTCAGACAATACAACTTAGTGGCTCAATGAGATCGGAGCTGTGGAACAGCGGCTTCAATCCCTTTGTGGTCCTTCCGCCGTCGTCTCTTGAAAAAAAAAGCCTCGATCGTCCCCAGTTAAATATCTTCTATATTACCACCATTAAAACTCACAACAAACTCACACCAAAAGCAAAATTCGATTACAATTCACTCAAACCTGACCCTAACATTCTTTACAAAAACTAACTCTCAAATTCACCTTGCCATACAGCTAACCATTTAAGCACTCTAACAAGGCCTTCATTCATTCTATTCAAATATCTTGCTTTTTTCCCCCCTTACTACAAGTGCACTAGGTTGATCATCAAAGAGTAAGCCTAAGAGGTTTTTAGGACATAGATCTTACATTGTACATGTAAGGATTCATCTTGGTACACGAGGTTTGACAGCCATCAACATGAAGTAGAACAATGCAATGTACATATGGTTTGTATTGCTAAATTCAATTTAGATCTTCCAAACATTCGTGAATTGGGCTAAAGCATTTCCTCAAACTCATTTCAAAGTGAGTTTAGGAAGAAGTTGTATAAATGCACACGCAGTTTAGATTTCAGATCCATAATCCCTGAATTTTAAGTTTAGTTAAAGTGAAGAGTTTGAAGAAAATCTTGCTTTAATATTGTATGAAAACCAAAATGCCCAGTAAAAAAATATTTTTTCAAAAAGGTTACCTTACTTCAGTAAAGGCCAATGCTTTCAAAGCCTTTTAATGCTTATTAGGAGCAGCAGTACAGCAACAGCAGCAGCAGCAGTAGTAGTAGTAGTAGTAGTAGTGGTAGGTTTCAAAGGTGTGGGTGGGTAATAACGGCGGTGTTAGAGTTCAAAGCCGCCCAATCCGCTCTTATGCTCTATAGATTATTATTATTATTATTATTATTATTATTATTATTATTATTATTATTATTATTATTATTATTATTAGGTAGAAACTCATTGGGAAGCTCGATAACAGGGAGTCTTCAGAGAAGAAACCCCCCTTGTAGGAATTGTTTCGGCCCTGAACTTCTGACACTCTAAGGGGGCCGGGCCACACCCAGGTCATGACTTCCAGGTGTCTCGCCACACCCAGGTCATAACTCCCAGGTGTCCAGGTGTTTCCCTGTTATCTTTTTTTTTGCACAGCGCCAGGATTCGAACCTATACCCTCATCTCTTAATGGATTAGTGATCCCGGCGCTATACCACTTCGCCAACTGGTCCTGCGATGGTTAGAACATTTTTAATCCTTATAAAAGAACCTCTCATTTCTCTTGCTCCAGATCCACCGGGAACTGTTTTCGGCTATTTCCGCTAGTAACTTTAGAGCTTTTGTTCTTTTGTTGCCACATATTGAAAGTTTAGTCAGAAGGTCGTAGACTGATGACCCTACGAATCCTCTGGCACCAACCTCAACGAGCATCACCACAGCTTTGTAGCCGGCATTTTCTAGCTCTTTGGTCAGGTTCATGTATTTCTCTCTTTTGTAGATGTGGGCCTCTTCCAATCTGTTTTCTCCGCCATGATCGGTTGTTTTGTGGAAGCTGAATGGATCACGATAGCAGGCCTTAATCTCGTTTCTTTGATTATACTGGGGTGACTGTCCCATTCAGGAAGATCTGCTCAAACATCCCAGTCATCACAGCCGTCTAGAAGGCATTTTATCTGGTTTGTTGTCCTCATCGGCCTTTCGTGCCATGACTTAGCGCTTCCCTCTGTTGTGAATATCAACGCGTTGGTATTAGGGAGGGTAGTCTCTCCTTTAGCAGTGCTTATGATTGCGGCAAGTTCCTGAAGGACTCTGTTAAGCCTCCATGTGTATCGCCCCTGTGAGAGGGCGATTTTGCAAGAGCTCAAGACATGCTCTGTGGTCTGCCTGCCTTGGCATAGCGGACAAGTGGGGTCCTCTTTCTTTCCCCACCGTACCAGATTTGCGTTGAGGGCAGCAGATCGTACACTGATCTGATTAGAAAGCTAATCTAAAGTGGCGCCATATGCCAGATCTCATTCCATGGGAGGGATTTCTGCAGGGCATTATCCCAGTTAGTCCATTGTCACTGTTGAGGTTGGTGGACTGCTTTCTGAACCCTTCTGGAATCTTCATTGCGCCGTATCTCATTGATGACCATGTCTCTTTTCTCTTTCCCTTCTGCTTTTGGCGCCACTTTTCTGTAAATGATCCTAGCCCTTTGCGGTCAGATTGAGTTTGCCCAATCATTATTATTATTATTATTATTATTATTATTATTATTATTATTATTATTATTATTATTATTATTATTATTATTATTTTTATTACCGTAGTTGTTGTTGTTGTTGTTGTTGTTGTTGTTGTTGCTATTGTTGTTGTTGTTGTTGTTGTTGTTGTTGTTGCTATCTTTATTATAATAATTGTTCTAAAATTTACGGTTGAACTGACTCCTAAGTTTTTCTCTATAAAAATTGATTTAAGTGTTATTAAATTTGCTATTGTTTTGCTGTGATTATAATTGATGTTTTTCTATAGGACATTGTTTCCAATGACTTAAATGACTGTTTGAAATGGACCTGTAAAGAATTGTATTTTTTTTATATTTTAACGAGGTGTTTTTTTTCATTAAGTCACAAAAAGCATTATGCATCTTTTACGCTTAACTTAAAGAGATGCAAGAAGGTAATAACAAGGCTTATTTCCACTATTACTAAAGTATTCTTCGAGTATAGAAACTAGAGATGCCTGCGCTTACCTGCATCAAAGCCCGCTACGTCCCGGGTACGCGAGGCTATACATAATACAGAGGGGCGCAGCGGCTAGTGGACCCTCTCTACAAATCTATATCTTCTCTGCAAAAGCAATTTAGCAGTTTAAAACTCTTTTTCATTCCGACTGCATATTGATGGGACCATCTCTCTTTCAGAGTGTGTATTTAATATAAAACGCACTGCACCGAATTCATTTCTCACCGACTTTCATAACGTTTTTCGAAAGAAACAGTTTACGTTTAACATCAGTTTACACTTGGAGATCTATTCAACAATATTCTTGAGATTTTTTGGAGTCAAGCGGTGAAGCAGGCCAGTGGCAATGGACAAGATTTGTCTGATTATCGCTCTTTGTTTTGCTCTTTGCTGCCACGGTATGAGCAAACACAACTTGATTTCCCTTAGGTTCTTTTAATTCATTCTTGAGATAGTTCTTTAGGTTTTGTTTTCAATCAATTGTGGTTTATTGCACAAACTTCCAACTCAAAGAATTTTTTGTGTTTTAAGCATTACTTTTGTATTTACAGACCTTTGTTTTAGCATCCCATAAATGGGACGCTAGCGGTTCCAATTTCAGATGTTCTGAGCGTCACTTTTATTGACTGTTTGCACGGAGAGAGTTATGGTGTTTTGGCTTTTACTGCAAACATATGATACATAATCAAGTTATATATGCTGTTTCTTTTTAAAAAGACCATATATAGGATTATAAAATGAAATACCTCAAGAAAATTAGTATTGAAAAGGCTCAAAGTGACTGTATAAATCTTCTTTGATTTATTTTCTTTTGTTGTAGACATTCTTTTGTTTTAAAATTCAAACAAAAAAATTGATAAAAAAAACACAATTGCAAATATGAATAGCAGGTTTTAAAAATTAGAAATGAAATTTATTAAGGCCTAATTTGGATATTAATTGTGTCAGGGTTCATTGACAAAAGTTTTTTATTTGAAACATGCCAATTCCAATTCCTTCGAAAATACAATTCGTTGACAGAGAAAATAACCATAACAACAAGCTAAAACCTACTTTAAGAGAAAGATTTTTATTCAAATAAGATGCCCTTTACTTTCACTTTGGAGGAAAAAAAAGCCCGGTCGTGAATTGAATGTTTGCGAACATTTGACATGCACTGGGTCATTACACTTGAACAAATCAGCATAGTATTTTTGTCACACCACCCGCATCTCCTTTGCGTCGGACCTGTGACCAAATGGTGATTTACACCATCAGGTCTTACCTCTGTGGGAACTCCTCTCTTGATAGATTACACTGTACCAGAGATCGGCAATCTCGGTGCCCGATCTTGTTTAGGCCTCATAAAGTACTCTTTTACAATGTCCCGTTTGAAAGCCAGCTGATCCAAAGGTCTTGAGTTACGTTCAGCTGACTTTCGACATGAAAGTTAAACTTCTGTGCAGATGCATCCAAATAAAAAGCAAACAATGGTCAAATCCCTTTTTTTGCTTCTCATTTAGCTGCGGTTTTTCCCGGTGTTTTCATCTCACTGTCTGAACCCCCACATTTATGTTGCGCATTTTGATCATATTGAGCTGATCAATTTGTACATGGTGCTTGTCTCTGGCTGATCACCGCTTTGCTTTCATGAAAGTTGAATCACGTATTTATTTAATGCTAGAGTGACCACGGCATCAGTGGTTTAGATGTAACTATCAGTATTCGCAATTGAGTCATCATCTTCACCCATCTGATTAACTTCATCTAGTGTCATAAGCCTCAGAAATAAAATAACAAACTTTTTGAAAACTAACTTTCCATAAACTAATTTGAGTTAGTCATAATATAAGTATTTGCAATCTTCATTTTACGCCTTTATGCTTTTAGGGCTCCAAATTCAGAACGCATCTTCTCACCCCCTCTCACTGCTAGATAAGTCGCACATTCCAGGCCTTCCCAGAGAAAAATCCTTAGAAAAAATTTATTTTCATAATGTTACAAATGTATTTCAGTACACACATGCCACTGTATTTGAAAAATAATTTTTTTCGAGGATAAAAATCTACTTACTTTTAAGGTCCTTGCTTGTTTTTCTACACTAGTGGAAGACGCACACTGAAAACAGTAAAAATACTTTTTTTTTATAGCAAAAACCGAACATTTCCTGAATAAATTAAAAGTTAGATCTATTACCTAAGGGTAGAAAAATGAATTGCCTTTTTATGAAAACGATTAATAATTTACAGCCCTAATTTTAATACGTCACATAAATGGGACTCTAACATGAAATAGGTTGAGATTATTTTTCTTTTCACTTTTTTTAAACAGTTTCATAAAAAGTACTCTTTTATGGTACAGGCCTATTAATATAGCTCAATAGTAATATTTATATCGTTGTGCTACTGGAATTAGAAAAACATTCTTTCGCAGGCATTATTCTGTATAGTGTCAGTAAATAGCAATAAATACAAATTTCTTTTACTCTGAAATAAATGATTTTTCTTTTCGAAAATATATAAGTGAGATTTTCTCTTTCTGAGTATATGAAACAATAAGAATCGTGCTATTTTTTTCCTTAAATGTAGTTTCTATCAGTTGTTTTGTATGGTGTCATCTTTTCATTTAAACTTACACTTTGATAATGTTGGTCGATAAATTCATGCTTTATTCCAAGTTTACTATACCATTTTCTAAATTTCATTCTTTGAGGCATTCTTTTGCTAATAATATTCTCTAGTTTGCACTTCTCTCTCTTTCTCTCTCACTCTCTTTCTCTCTCTCTCTCTTTCTCTATCTCTCTATCTATCTCCCTCTATCTGTTTATCTATCTATCTATCTCTCTATCTCTCTTATTGTTTAACCTCAGGTCTAGAGCTGAACCTGGACAATCCTGGACTACCCACAGCTCAGACAAGCTGTGGCGTCCTCACTTGTGAAGAGCGGATCGTCGACATCAACAAATCTGAAGACGCAAAAGCTCTCTTTAGCAGCATCGCCTCATTGAAAATTTTCAAAAGAAATAGAAATGATAACATTGGCGAAAGTAGCATTCTCTTGGGCTCCGTTTCTACTGAAACTCCAAATCTGACCCTGGTGACAAACGACGCAAAGATATTTGGTGTTCTGGATGATAAGCAAGCCAAGATACAAGTGGAGCTGTTTAAACCTGACGACTGTCAATCCGATTACTCGTGTCAAACTTTGGGATTTGATTCTCAAGGGGAAATGTTGTCTAGCATTATCAAACACACACAGCATGGACAGCAAACGAGATCTCCAGTGGACAGAGATAGGCGGATAAAAGATAGACTAGAACAGCTTGAGAGAAGTGTTCATGATGTGACTGAATCCTTGAATAATTTTGTTCTCCAGTACCGCACAAATAATAGGCTGACTTCTCTTCAAAAGAAAACTGAGGAGTTGGAGAGGGGACAGAGAGTCCAAACCCAACATTCTTCATTAATTGAAGACATTTCGGGAAAAATGGATGAGATTGGATCGGACCTACAAAACAGCCTGCTGAATAGTTTCTTGTCTACTGTACGTGAAGGACAAGATTCTATCTCCAAAGCCCCTCAAGGTTGTAGAGAGTTTGGCAAAGTTTTGGCTACCACGAGTACAACTCTACTGGAGTCGATGAATAGAGAACTTGATCAAATCATAGATACCACTCAAAATAACCAGCTCGCCTTAACAAAACAGATAAAGTCTCTTAATGAGTCGGTTGGTTCACTCCAACCTTTGGACATGACGCCTTCTTTACAATACAATATCTCTGGCTTGAAAGATATCGTCTCTGAAATCAAAGTAAAAGCCGCCACTGTTTTTCAATCCATTATGATGGACATATTCAGACCCACAGTTTGCGAGAAAGGAATGGTTCCTTTTTTCTCACATGGTTCCTTCCCTTACCCTTTAATTTATCCAAGTACACAAAGCAAATTCCAGTTCCCCTACCTGTGTGACTCACTTACCGATGCTGGAGGTTGGATTGTTATCCAGCGTCGATCCACGGGAAAAGTAGACTTCCATCGCAACTGGGTCGACTACAGAAATGGTTTCGGTCATCTTGACGGCGATTTCTGGCTCGGCAACGACAATATCCACGCAATCACCCGGACCGGAACATATGAACTGAGGGTAGACCTTCGCTACAAAGGAAAAGCAGTCTTTGCACTTTACAGCAATTTCTCTGTCTCTGACGAATTGAGTAAATTCACACTACGCGTGGGAAACCCTTCTGGGACGGTAGGGAATGCCCTGAGCGATCACAACAATTGCGGGTTCACCACATTCGACAGAGACAATGATCCAAAGAGAGGAAACTGTGCAGCTCGGCATAGGGGGGGTTGGTGGTTTAATAGCTGTGGCAAGTCTAACCTTAATGGCGACTGGGGGGGTGTTAACGGTAGAGGAATGGAATGGCAAGGTTTCGGCAACCAGGCCGTAGATTTCTCAGAGATGAAGATTAGAAATGTTGGATAGAAGAGATTCAAGCTATGTCGTTTTACTTTTTGAGCGAAGATATATATATATATATGTATGTATACAAGTATGACGCCCCGTTCAACTGAGCAGGTGCTGAAGACAACTACATTGAAGAAATGCAAAAATCACAAAAATAAAAGATTATTATCCTTTAAAGCAGCGGCATCGAAAAAAAGCAAATTTTACAACAGTATCAGATATATCTCCTCCAAAGCATCATTGTACAGTTTTAAAATATATAGAACCTTGAAACATGGGTATTTCTTTCATGTATCAACGTAGAAAATAATTATTTTAATGAAGAAGATCTCTCAAGCAAAAGAGTAAATCTAACTTTGGGTGCAAATTTTGCTTATGCTTCTAATTAATTGACATCTAGAAGTCTGATCACAATCTTTATAACTCATACAAGACAAATTAAGAAGGTCAAGTTAACAAAATCGTTTAATATGAATGCTTCTCTTGTTCCTTGTTAACATTTAGTGGATCTGGCTGATATATTGTATAATGAACACTATAGTAGTCCAAAATGCTTGGAATAAAAGAAGAAGTGGTGTTAATATTCGCAACCCTAGCCACGGCTAAAAAGGTGACAATGTTTCCAAGACAATTTTGTCCTTAACGCTCGAGAAAGTCAATTTTTTTTATATTTTGAAGTTGTTCACTCCATTAAAATAAAAAAATGTTTTTTATATTCTAATTTTTAAAAATAACAATAATTTGTTTTAAAAACCCAGCCGCTTTGAAAAACGTAAACTGCTGAGAGCAGTCTTTTAAATGTTATAAATGTTTATAAAACAGATTTTTAAAAAAAGAAATTGATGCTTTAATTACAATAAACATATAGTGAACTGTCAATTGCTTTTTCTATTTTTTCCTCTAAATCCAAAACAGTGGGACACTGGTCACGACAGATGAAAATTCAGTAAACTTCATCACTGCACATTGTGTAGTTTTGGAAGAGATAGCGGAAAAATCAAAGTTGCCTTTTAAAATATAGATACCATTTTTGAGCTTTTCTTTATTAATATTTAACCATTGTCTCAATTTCGTCGTGGAAATACTTCTTTTAAATGTTTATTTTTTTTTATCTACCGCTGATTTTCTATATTCTTTTGAATTTTTGTTTTTTTTTTAAATTCTGTACATTAATATTTAATCATATTCGATTTAAATTTTAAAGTATACCACTACGTTTTTCTTTACTCTTAAATACCTTCTAAATGCGAATTGCTAAATTTCAATAATATCTACTTTCTTTTCTTCTAACGTTACCTGTAGAATGAATCAACTAATAAAATTCGAATTACAAATAATCCAAATTCCTAGACATTCTGTGTAATATATTGTTTGGATGTGTGAAAATGCTGTTGTATTGATTACTGGTGGTGGATTAAGTAACTCTTCTATACTATAGTTTGTAATGATGTGTAAGGTCTAAATGTTGATACATTTTCATGACCGTTCAGAGGCACTGTGCTAAAGCAACACTTAGTTGCCCTGCCGAGTCCCAAGCGAGAGATTTAGGTTACATTAGTTCACCGGTCGTTAATCCTGCCTGAATAGAAAAACCAACAGCCCCCTGTAGTATCATTTCAAACAGCAGTAAATATGTTTCTTGTTTGATCTTTTTTATGCGTTTCTTTCAGAGGTATAGTTCCCGATTAGTCATTCGATTTTTTCCTTTTATTGTAGTTTTAGAAAATCAGAACGCTCGATTAGTTCGAAACTTCACCCATGTTATCAAAAAGTAGTTATCGTATCAACTATAATTTGTTTATTTATTTTTTTTTTACTTGCGATCCTTGTTTTTTTTTTAAATTATACCACTTTCTAGCTATTAAATATAAAGTTTATTTAAAATATGAAAAATTATTCAATATGTTTTTTTAATTCTTTTTTTTTTGTAGTGAAGCACTTTACTGTCATATCTAATAGTTAAAAACTCTGGGCTGTTGAGAGAAAAAGTGAAATTTAGAACTAAAATATTAACAAGTAAACTATGAGTGACCCA
>JAWDGP010002507.1:0-57500 GCA_033675545.1 Elysia crispata
AGTATCTCTCCCTCTAACCCTGGTCCTCCAACATCTCTGTCTGTTTCTATGTCTGTCCCTCTCTCTCTTTCTCTCTCGATCTCACTATCTCTATCTCTCTCTCTCTATCTATCTATCTATCTATCTATCTATTTATCTTTCTATCTATCTATCTATCTATCTGTCTCTCTCACTTCCGATACATTTTTTGTTGTCTTTCTGTCTCTGTCTATTTCAGTCTATAATTCACTAAATCTATCTTAACCAGCGGGACTATTTCTTTCTATCTTTTTTGATTCGCCCTCTTCCGATCTCTCCTTCTCTATCTCTATCTCTTTCTGTCTCTGTCTCTTTCTGTCTGTCTGTCTGTCTGTCTGTCTGTCTGTCTGTCTGTCTGTCTCTCTCTCTCTCTCTCTCTCTCTCTCTCTCTCTCTCTCTCTCTCTCTCTCTCTCTCTCTCTCTCTCTCTCTCTCTCTCTCTCCATATATCTATCTTTTTCTCTGCCCTATAGTTCTTGCCTTTCTCTCTCTCTCTCTCTCTCTCTCTCTCTCTCTCTCTCTCTCTCTCTCTCTCTCTCTCTCTCTCTCTCTCTCTCTACCTTTTTTGTGTCATATCTTTACAGCCGAAGCCTAATTTTCTTACTTGGATATATCTATATTATATATGTTTATTTCTCCCTCTTTTCTGTTTCTTTCTGGTTGTTTCTTTTTCGTTCTCTCTCTCTCTCTCTCTCTCTCTCTCTCTCTCTCTCTCTCTCTCGTCTAAGAATTTTGATATAATATTATATTGTTTATTTATCCGTCTACGTCTTTTCAAAGCTCACTCTTTCTCTATACCTGTGTTGCCTATTTATTTCTTTTCTTGGGTCATTTCCCTTTCACGGTCTATCAATCTCTCTCTCTCTCTCAAATTCTTTCACTCCCTAGCTCTCCATCTTTCTCTCTCTCTCTCTCTCTCTCTCTCTCTCTCTCTCTCTCTCTCTCTGTGTCCCTCTTTCTTTCTGTGCTTTTTCTCTTTTATGAATATTTTTATGTAAACATTGTGTCCGCATCTAAATCAGTATAATTATTAATCTGTTTTCCTTTGTAACTGCGTGTTGCTACTTCTTCTATTTGTTTCTTTTGTTCTTCTTTCATTCTTTCGCTCTCTCTCTCTCTCTCTCTCTCTCTCTCTCTCTCTCTCTCTCTCTCTCTCTCTCTCTCTCTCTCTCTCTTAGTTCTATGAAATGTTATATATTTTGTTTAAGCCTCTGTCCATGTCTGTATATAGCTCACTGTATCTCTATACCTGTGTCTTCCTATTTCTTTCTATTTCCGGGTTTTTTGCCTTTGACACGCACTGTCTCCCATTCGCTGTCTGTCTGTCTGTCGTCTCTGTCTCTCCCTCTCTCTCTGTCTCTCTCTCTCTCTCTTTCTCTCTCTCTCTCTCTCTCTCTCTCTCTCTCTCTCTCTCTCTCTAGTACTTTCTCTGATTATATATATATATATATATATATATATATATATATATATATATATATATTTTTTTTTTTAATGTTTGTTCTCTCATCTAATTCAGTATATTAATAAATCTTCCTGAGTAACTATGTGTCGTCTTTTCTTCTATCTTATTCTGATTTTTCTTCTTCTTTCGTCCTCCTCCTCTCTGTCTGTCTGTTTGTCTGTCTTTCTCTCTCTCTCTCTCTCCCTCTTTCTCTCTCTCTCTCTCAATCGCTCTGTCTTTCTCTCTCTGTCTTTCCTCTCTCTCTACCTATCTGTTTCTTGCGCTCTCTACTGTGTGCCTCTTCTCTGTCTATTACGAAATTTTTTTGTTAACTTTGTGTGTGCAACAAAATCAGTTCATTAATCCGTGTCCATTTTTAACTGCATGTTGCTATTTCTTCTATTTCTTTCTCTCAGCGTTTTATTAATTCATTGCTCGTCTTGTATTTTCTGATGCGTCGGCCGACATGATCGTATTTCAATCTCTATGATTCTGTCTCTGATTTTTTTCTCTTTGCTATAGCGTGGGATCGTTTGCGGGGGGATGGGGATCGTGAGGTGGGGAACTTAATGCTTATATACCTCTTTTACCCTCCCCAACCCTGGTGCTTAACCTGGAGTACATAATACGAATCACTTTGCCCGAACAGTTTAATGTCTTTGAATAAAATCTTGATTGAGATCATTATTTCAAATTTGTCTGATAGTTTTTCTACCTGACTAATAAGGTCTATCTGTATTCAACAACTTTATCTTTAAAAACCTAATACAAATTACGACTCAAACATACGAAAAAGACGTATTTTTTATGGTTTTGCTTATAATAATTTGTATCCATGAGTTGTCGTTCATTTTTCTACACGCATTTTAAAGAGTTCATGCGCTTGATAAAAAATTAACTCGTGTGCTTTTTCTTTTTCCTCTTCCAGGTTTTCCTCGTTCACACTTTTTCTCCTTCATCAGTATCTCTCCCTCTAACCTGGTCCTCCAACATCTCTGTCTGTTTGTATGTCTGTCCCTCTCTCTCTTTCTCTCGATCTCACTCTATCTCTATCTCTCTCTCTTTATCTATCTATCTATCCATCTATCTATCTTTCTATCTATCTATCTATCTATCTATCTATCTCTCTCACTTCCGATACATTTTTTGTTGTCTTTCTGTCTCTGTCTCTTTGAGTCTAAAATTCACTAAATCTATCTTAACCAGTGGGACTATTTCTTTCTATCTTTTTTGATTCGCCCTATTCCGATCTCTCCTTCTCTATCTCTATCTCTTTCTAACTCTGTCTCTTTCTGTCTGTCTGTCTGTCTGTTTGTCTGTCTGTCTCTCTCTCTCTCTCTCTCTCTCTCTCTCTCTCTCTCTCTCTCTCTCTCTCTCTCTCTCTCTCTTTCTCTCTCTTTCTCTGCCTGTCTGTCCATATATCTATCTTTTTCTGCCCTATAGTTAGGGCCGAACCCCTTTTTATTTTTTCTCTGTGTCTCTATCTCTCACTCTTTCTCTCTCTCTCTCTCTCTCTCTCTCTCTCTCTCTCTCTCTCTCTCTCTCTCTCTCTCTCTCTCTCTACCTTTTTTGTGTCATATCTTTACAGCCGAAGCCTAATTTTCTTACTTGGATATATCTATATTATATATGTTTATTTCTCCCTCTTTTCTGTTTCTTTCTGGTTGTTTCTTTTTCGTTCTCTCTCTCTCTCTCTCTCTCTCTCTCTCTCTCTCTCTCTCTCTCTCTCTCTCTCTCTCGTCTAAGAATTTTGATATAATATTATATTGTTTATTTATCCGTCTACGTCTTTCCAAAGCTCACTCTTTCTCTATACCTGTGTTGCCTATTTATTTCTTTTCTTGGGTCATTTCCCTTTCACGGTCTATCAATCTCTCTCTCTCTCTCTCTCTCTCTCTCTCTCTCTCTCTCTCTCTCTCTCTCTCTCTCTCTCTCTCTCTCTCTCTCTCTCTCTCTCTCTCTCTCTCTCTCTCTCTCTCTCTCTCTGTGTCCCTCTTTCTTTCTGTGCTTTTTCTCTTTTATGAATATTTTTATGTAAACATTGTGTCCGCATCTAAATCAGTATAATTATTAATCTGTCTTCCTTTGTAACTGCGTGTTGCTACTTCTTCTATTTGTTTCTTTTGTTCTTCTTTCATTCTTTCTCTCTCTCTCTCTCTCTCTCTCTCTCTCTCTCTCTCTCTCTCTCTCTCTCTCTCTCTCTCTGTTCTATGAAATATTATATATTTTGTTTAAGCCTCTGTCCATGTCTGTATATAGCTCACTGTATCTCTATACCTGTGTCTTCCTATTTCTTTCTATTTCCGGGTTTTTTGCCTTTGACACGCACTGTCTCCCATTCGCTGTCTGTCTGTCTGTCGTCTCTGTCTCTCCCTCTCTCTCTGTCTCTCTCTCCCTCTTTCTCTCTCTCTCTCGTTTATGTGTGCCTCTAGTCCGTTTTCTGAGTGTATATATATATATATATATATATATATATATATTTTTTTTTTTTTTTTTTTTTAATGTTTGTTCTCTCATCTAATTCAGTATATTAATAAATCTTCCTGAGTAACTATGTGTCGTCTTTTCTTCTATCTTATTCTGATTTTTCTTCTTCTTTCGTCCTCCTCCTCTCTGTCTGTCTGTCTGTCTGTCTTTCTCTCTCTCTCTCTCTCTCTCTCTCTCTCTCTCTCTCTCTCTCTCTCTCTCTCTCTCTCTCAATCGCTCTGTCTTTCTCTCTCTGTCTTTCCTCTCTCTCTACCTATCTGTTTCTTGCTCTCTCTACTGTGTGCCTCTTCTCTGTCTATTTTGAAATTTTTTTGTTAACTTTGTGTGTGCAACAAAATCAGTTTATTAATCCGTGTCCATTTCTAACTGCATGTTGCTATTTCTTCTATTTCTTTCTCTCAGCGTTTTATTAATTCATTGCTCGTCTTGTATTTTCTGATGCGTCGGCCGACATGATCGTGTTTCAATCTCTATGATTCTGTCTCTGATTTTTTTCTCTTTGCTATAGCGTGGGATCCTTTGCGGGGGGATGGGGATCGTGAGGTGGATAACTTAATACTTATATACCTCTTTTCCCCTCCCCATCTGGTGCTTAACCTGGAGTACATAATACGAATCACTTTGCCCGAACAGTTTAATGTCTTTGAATAAAATCTTGATTGAGATCATTATTTCAAATTTGTCTGATAGTTTTTCTACCTGACTAATAAGGTCTATCTGTATTCAACAACTTTATCTTTAAAAACCTAATACAAATTACGACTCAAACATACGAAAAAGACGTATTTTTTATGGTTTTGCTTATAATAATTTGTATCCATGAGTTGTCGTTCATTTTTCTACACGCATTTTAAAGAGTTCATGCGCTTGATAAAAAATTAACTCGTGTGCTTTTTCTTTTTCCTCTTCCAGGTTTTCCTCGTTCACACTTTTTCTCCTTCATCAGTATCTCTCCCTCTAACCTGGTCCTCCAACATCTCTGTCTGTTTCTATGTCTGTCCCTCTCTCTCTTTCTCTCGATCTCTCTCTATCTCTCTCTCTCTCTCTTTATCTATCTATCTATCTATCTATCTATCTATCTATCTATCTATCTATCTCTCTCACTTCCGATACATTTTTTGTTGTCTTTCTGTCTCTGTCTCTTTGAGTCTAAAATTCACTAAATCTATCTTAACCAGTGGGACTATTTCTTTCTATCTTTTTTGATTCGCCCTCTTCCGATCTCTCCTTCTCTATCTCTATCTCTTTCTAACTCTGTCTCTTTCTGTCTGTCTGTCTGTCTGTCTCTCTCCCTCTCTCTCTCTCTCTCTCTCTCTCTCTCTCTCTCTCTCTCTCTCTCTCTCTCTCTCTCTCTCTCTCTCTCTCTTTCTCTCTCTTTCTCTGCCTGTCTGTCCATATATCTATCTTTTTCTGCCCTATAGTTAGGGCCGAACCCTTTTTTTATTTTTTCTCTGTGTCTCTATCTCTCACTCTTTCTCTCTCTCTCTCTCTCTCTCTCTCTCTCTCTCTCTCTCTCTCTCTCTCTCTCTCTCTCTCTACCTTTTTTGTGTCATATCTTTACAGCCGAAGCCTAATTTTCTTACTTGGATATATCTATATTATATATGTTTATTTCTCCCTCTTTTCTGTTTCTTTCTGGTTGTTCCTTTTTCGTTCTCTCTCTCTCTCTCTCTCTCTCTCTCTCTCTCTCTCTCTCTCTCTCTCTCTCTCTCTCTCTCGTCTAAGAATTTTGATATAATATTATATTGTTTATTTCTCCGTCTACGTCTTTTCAAAGCTCACTCTTTCTCTATACCTGTGTTGCCTATTTATTTCTTTTCTTGGGTCATTTCCCTTTCACGGTCTATCAATCTCTCTCTCTCTCTCTCTCTCTCTCTCTCTCTCTCTCTCTCTCTCTCTCTCTCTCTCTCTCTCTCTCTCTCTCTCTCTCTCTCTCTCTCTCTCTCTCTCTCTCTCTGTCCCTCTTTCTTTCTGTGCTTTTTCTCTTTTATGAATATTTTTATGTAAACATTGTGTCCGCATCTAAATCAGTATAATTATTAATCTGTCTTCCTTTGTAACTGCGTGTTGCTACTTCTTCTATTTGTTTCTTTTGTTCTTCTTTCATTCTTTCTCTCTCTCTCTCTCTCTCTCTCTCTCTCTCTCTCTCTCTCTCTCTCTCTCTCTCTCTCTGTTCTATGAAATATTATATATTTTGTTTAAGCCTCTGTCCATGTCTGTATATAGCTCACTGTATCTCTATACCTGTGTCTTCCTATTTCTTTCTATTTCCGGGTTTTTTGCCTTTGACACGCACTGTCTCCCATTCGCTGTCTGTCTGTCTGTCGTCTCTGTCTCTCCCTCTCTCTCTGTCTCTCTCTCTCTCTTTCTCTCTCTCTCTCTCTCTCGTTTATGTGTGCCTCTAGTCCGTTTTCTGAGTATATATATATATATATATATATATATATATATATATATATATATATATATATATATATATATATATATATTTTTTTTTAATGTTTGTTCTCTCATCTAATTCAGTATATTAATAAATCTTCCTGAGTAACTATGTGTCGTCTTTTCTTCTATCTTATTCTGATTTTTCTTCTTCTTTCGTCCTCCTCCTCTCTGTCTGTCTGTCTGTCTGTCTTTCTCTCTCTCTCTCTCTCTCTCTCTCTCTCTCTCTCTCTCTCTCAATCGCTCTGTCTTTCTCTCTCTGTCTTTCCTCTCTCTCTACCTATCTGTTTCTTGCTCTCTCTACTGTGTGCCTCTTCTCTGTCTATTTTGAAATTTTTTTGTTAACTTTGTGTGTGCAACAAAATCAGTTTATTAATCCGTGTCCATTTCTAACTGCATGTTGCTATTTCTTCTATTTCTTTCTCTCAGCGTTTTATTAATTCATTGCTCGTCTTGTATTTTCTGATGCGTCGGCCGACATGATCGTGTTTCAATCTCTATGATTCTGTCTCTGATTTTTTTCTCTATGCGGGGAGGGGTGGGGATCGTGCGGTGGATAACTTAATACTTATATACCTCTTTTCCCCTCCCCCACCCTGGTGCTTAACCTGGAGTACATAATACGAATCACTTTGCCCGAACAGTTTAATGTCTTTGAATAAAATCTTGATTGAGATCATTATTTCAAATTTGTCTGATAGTTTTTCTACCTGACTAATAAGGTCTATCTGTATTCAACAACTTTATCTTTAAAAACCTAATACAAATTACGACTCAAACATACGAAAAAGACGTATTTTTTATGGTTTTGCTTATAATAATTTGTATCCATGAGTTGTCGTTCATTTTTCTACACGCATTTTAAAGAGTTCATGCGCTTGATAAAAAATTAACTCGTGTGCTTTTTCTTTTTCCTCTTCCAGGTTTTCCTCGTTCACACTTTTTCTCCTTCATCAGTATCTCTCCCTCTAACCTGGTCCTCCAACATCTCTGTCTGTTTCTATGTCTGTCCCTCTCTCTCTTTCTCTCGATCTCTCTCTATCTCTCTCTCTCTTTATCTATCTATCTATCTATCTATCTTTCTATCTATCTATCTATCTATCTATCTATCTATCTATCTATCTCTCTCACTTCCGATACATTTTTTGTTGTCTTTCTGTCTCTGTCTCTTTGAGTCTAAAATTCACTAAATCTATCTTAACCAGTGGGACTATTTCTTTCTATCTTTTTTGATTCGCCCTCTTCCGATCTCTCCTTCTCTATCTCTATCTCTTTCTAACTCTGTCTCTTTCTGTCTGTCTGTCTGTCTGTCTGTCTGTCTGTCTGTCTCTCTCTCTCTCTCTCTCTCTCTCTCTCTCTCTCTCTCTCTCTCTCTCTCTCTCTCTCTCTCTCTCTCTCTCTCTTTCTCTCTCTTTCTCTGCCTGTCTGTCCATATATCTATCTTTTTCTGCCCTATAGTTAGGGCCGAACCCTTTTTTTATTTTTTCTCTGTGTCTCTATCTCTCACTCTTTTTCTCTTTCTCTCTCTCTCTCTCTACCTTTTTTGTGTCATATCTTTACAGCCGAAGCCTAATTTTCTTACTTGGATATATCTATATTATATATGTTTATTTCTCCCTCTTTTCTGTTTCTTTCTGGTTGTTCCTTTTTCGTTCTCTCTCTCTCTCTCTCTCTCTCTCTCTCTCTCTCTCTCTCTCTCTCTCTCTCTCTCTCTCGTCTAAGAATTTTGATATAATATTATATTGTTTATTTCTCCGTCTACGTCTTTTCAAAGCTCACTCTTTCTCTATACCTGTGTTGCCTATTTATTTCTTTTCTTGGGTCATTTCCCTTTCACGGTCTATCAATCTCTCTCTCTCTCTCTCTCTCTCTCTCTCTCTCTCTCTCTCTCTCTCTCTCTCTCTCTCTCTCTCTCTCTCTCTCTCTCTCTCTCTCTCTCTCTCTCTCTCTCTCTCTCTCTCTCTCTCTGTCTCTCTTTCTCTCTGTGCTTTTTCTCTTTTATGAATATTTTTATGTAAACATTGTGTCCGCATCTAAATCAGTATAATTATTAATCTGTCTTCCTTTGTAACTGCGTGTTGCTACTTCTTCTATTTGTTTCTTTTGTTCTTCTTTCATTCTTTCTCTCTCTCTCTCTCTCTCTCTCTCTCTCTCTCTCTCTCTCTCTCTCTCTCTCTCTCTCTCTCTCTCTCTCTCTGTTCTATGAAATATTATATATTTTGTTTAAGCCTCTGTCCATGTCTGTATATAGCTCACTGTATCTCTATACCTGTGTCTTCCTATTTCTTTCTATTTCCGGGTTTTTTGCCTTTGACACGCACTGTCTCCCATTCGCTGTCTGTCTGTCTGTCGTCTCTGTCTCTCCCTCTCTCTCTGTCTCTCTCTCTCTCTCTCTCTCTCTCTCTCTCTCTCTCGTTTATGTGTGCCTCTAGTCCGTTCTCTGAGTATATATATATATATATATATATATATATATATATATATATATATATATATATATATATATATATTTTTTTTTTTTAATGTTTGTTCTCTCATCTAATTCAGTATATTAATAAATCTTCCTGAGTAACTATGTGTCGTCTTTTCTTCTATCTTATTCTGATTTTTCTTCTTCTTTCGTCCTCCTCCTCTCTGTCTGTCTGTCTGTCTGTCTTTCTCTCTCTCTCTCTCTCTCTCTCTCTCTCTCTCTCTCTCTCTCTCTCTCTCTCTCTCAATCGCTCTGTCTTTCTCTCTCTGTCTTTCCTCTCTCTCTACCTATCTGTTTCTTGCTCTCTCTACTGTGTGCCTCTTCTCTGTCTATTATGAAATTTTTTTGTTAACCTTGTGTGTGCAACAAAATCAGTTTATTAATCCGTGTCCATTTCTAACTGCATGTTGCTATTTCTTCTATTTCCTTCTCTCAGCGTTTTATTAATTCATTGCTCGTCTTGTATTTTCTGATGCGTCGGCCGACATGATCGTGTTTCAATCTCAATGATTCTGTCTCTGATTTTTTCTCTTTGCTATAACGTGGGATCCTTTGCGGGGGGATGGGGAGGGGTGGGGATCATGAGGTGGATAACTTAATACTTATATACCTCTTTTCCCCTCCCCACCCTGGTGCTTAACCTGGAGTACATAATACGAATCACTTTGCCCGAACAGTTTAATGTCTTTGAATAAAATCTTGATTGAGATCATTATTTCAAATTTGTCTGATAGTTTTTCTACCTGACTAATAAGGTCTATCTGTATTCAACAACTTTATCTTTAAAAACCTAATACAAATTACGACTCAAACATACGAAAAAGACGTATTTTTTATGGTTTTGCTTATAATAATTTGTATCCATGAGTTGTCGTTCATTTTTCTACACGCATTTTAAAGAGTTCATGCGCTTGATAAAAAATTAACTCGTGTGCTTTTTCTTTTTCCTCTTCCAGGTTTTCCTCGTTCACACTTTTTCTCCTTCATCAGTATCTCTCCCTCTAACCTGGTCCTCCAACATCTCTGTCTGTTTGTATGTCTGTCCCTCTCTCTCTTTCTCTCGATCTCACTCTATCTCTATCTCTCTCTCTTTATCTATCTATCTATCCATCTATCTATCTTTCTATCTATCTATCTATCTATCTATCTATCTATCTCTCTCACTTCCGATACATTTTTTGTTGTCTTTCTGTCTCTGTCTCTTTGAGTCTAAAATTCACTAAATCTATCTTAACCAGTGGGACTATTTCTTTCTATCTTTTTTGATTCGCCCTCTTCCGATCTCTCCTTCTCTATCTCTATCTCTTTCTAACTCTGTCTCTTTCTGTCTGTCTGTCTGTCTGTCTGTCTGTCTGTCTGTCTGTCTGTCTGTCTCTCTCTCTCTCTCTCTCTCTCTCTCTCTCTCTCTCTCTCTCTCTCTCTCTCTCTCTCTCTCTCTCTCTCTTTCTCTCTCTTTCTCTGCCTGTCTGTCCATATATCTATCTTTTTCTGTCCTATAGTTAGGGCCGAACCCTTTTTTTTTTTCTCTGTGTCTCTCTCTCTCTCTCTCTCTCTCTCTCTCTCTCTCTCTCTCTCTCTCTCTCTCTCTCTCTCTACCTTTTTTGTGTCATATCTTTACAGCCGAAGCCTAATTTTCTTACTTGGATATATCTATATTATATATGTTTATTTCTCCCTCTTTTCTGTTTCTTTCTGGTTGTTCCTTTTTCGTTCTCTCTCTCTCTCTCTCTCTCTCTCTCTCTCTCTCTCTCTCTCTCTCTCTCTCTCTCGTCTAAGAATTTTGATATAATATTATATTGTTTATTTCTCCGTCTACGTCTTTTCAAAGCTCACTCTTTCTCTATACCTGTGTTGCCTATTTATTTCTTTTCTTGGGTCATTTCCCTTTCACGGTCTATCAATCTCTCTCTCTCTCTCTCTCTCTCTCTCTCTCTCTCTCTCTCTCTCTCTCTCTCTCTCTCTCTCTCTCTCTCTCTCTCTCTCTCTCTCTCTCTCTCTCTCTGTGTCTCTCTTTCTCTCTGTGCTTTTTCTCTTTTATGAATATTTTTATGTAAACATTGTGTCCGCATCTAAATCAGTATAATTATTAATCTGTCTTCCTTTGTAACTGCGTGTTGCTACTTCTTCTATTTGTTTCTTTTGTTCTTCTTTCATTCTTTCTATCTCTCTCTCTCTCTCTCTCTCTCTCTCTCTCTCTCTCTCTCTCTCTCTCTCTCTCTCTCTCTGTTCTATGAAATATTATATATTTTGTTTAAGCCTCTGTCCATGTCTGTATATAGCTCACTGTATCTCTATACCTGTGTCTTCCTATTTCTTTCTATTTCCGGGTTTTTTGCCTTTTACACGCACTCTCTCCCATTCGCTGTCTGTCTGTCTGTCGTCTCTGTCTCTCCCTCTCTCTCTGTCTCTTTCTCTCTCTCTCTCTCTCTCTCTCTCTCTCTCGTTTATGTGTGCCTCTAGTCCGTTTTCTGAATATATATATATATATATATATATATATATATATATATATATATATATATATTTTTTTTTAATGTTTGTTGTCTCATCTAATTCAGTATATTAATAAATCTTCCTGAGTAACTATGTGTCGTCTTTTCTTCTATCTTATTCTGATTTTTCTTCTTCTTTCGTCCTCCTCCTCTCTGTCTGTCTGTCTGTCTTTCTCTCTCTCTCTCTCTCTCTCTCTCTCTCTCTCTCTCTCTCTCTCTCTTTCTCTCTCTCTCAATCGCTCTGTCTTTCTCTCTCTGTCTTTCCTCTCTCTCTACCTATCTGTTTCTTGCTCTCTCTACTGTGTGCCTCTTCTCTGTCTATTATGAAATTTTTTTGTTAACCTTGTGTGTGCAACAAAATCAGTTTATTAATCCGTGTCCATTTCTAACTGCATGTTGCTATTTCTTCTATTTCCTTCTCTCAGCGTTTTATTAATTCATTGCTCGTCTTGTATTTTCTTATGCGTCGGCCGACATGATCGTGTTTCAATCACTATTATTCTGTCTCTGATTTTTTCTCTTTGCTATAACGTGGGATCCTTTGCAGGGGGATGTGGAGGGGTGGGAATCATGAGGTGGGTAACTTGATACTTATATACCTCTTTTCCCCTCCCCTACCCTGGTCCTTAACCTGGAGTACATAATACGAATCACTTTGCCCGAACAGTTTAATGTCTTTGAATAAAATCTTGATTGAGATCATTATTCTAAATTTGTCTGATAGTTTTTCTACCTGACTAATAAGGTCTATCTGTATTCAACAACTTTATCCTTAAAAACCTAATACAAATTACGACTCAAGCATACGAAAAAGACGTATTTTTAATGGTTTTGCTTATAATAATTTGTATCCATGAGTTGTCGTTCATTTTTCTACACGCATTTTAAAGAGTTCATGCGCTTGATAAATGATTAACTCGTGTGCTTTTTCTTTTTCCTCTTCCAGGTTTTCCTCGTTCACACTTTTTCTCCTTCATCAGTATCTCTCCCTCTAACCTGGTCCTCCAACATCTCTGTCTGTTTGTATGTCTGTCCCTCTCTCTCTTTCTCTCGATCTCTCTCTATCTCTCTCTCTCTATCTATCTATCTATCTATCTATCTATCTATCTATCTATCTATCTATCTATCTATCTATCTATCTATCTATCTCTCTCACTTCCGATACATTTTTTGTTGTCTTTCTGTCTCTGTCTATTTCAGTCTATAATTCACTAAATCTATCTTAACCAGTGGGACTATTTCTTTCTATCTTTTTTGATTCGCCCTCTTCCGATCTCTCCTTCTCTATCTCTATCTCTTTCTATCTCTGTCTCTTTCTGTCTGTCTGTCTGTCTGTCTGTCTGTCTCTCTCTCTCTCTCTCTCTCTCTCTCTCTCTCTCTCTCTCTCTCTCTCTCTCTCTCTCTCTCTCTCTCTCTCTCTCTCTCTGCCTGTCTGTCCATATATCTATCTTTTTCTGTCCTATAGTTAGGGCCGAACCCTTTTTTTATTTTTTCTCTGAGTCTCTCTCTCTCTCTCTCTCTCTCTCTCTCTCTCTCTCTCTCTCTCTCTCTCTCTCTCTCTCTCTCTCTCTCTCTCTCTCTCTCTCTCTACCTTTTTTGTGTCATATCTTTACAGCCGAAGCCTAATTT
This sequence comes from Elysia crispata, assembly GCA_033675545.1. Taxonomy (NCBI): domain Eukaryota; kingdom Metazoa; phylum Mollusca; class Gastropoda; family Plakobranchidae; genus Elysia; species Elysia crispata. The sequence goes on from JAWDGP010002507.1 coordinate 12,979, forward strand.
TCTTACTTGGATATATCTATATTATATATGTATATTTCTCCCTCTTTTCTGTTTCTTTCTGGTTGTTCCTCTTTCGTTCTCTCTCTCTCTCTCTCTCTCTCTCTCTCTCTCTCTCTCTCTCTCTCTCTCTCTCTCTCGTCTAAGAATTTTGATATAATATTATATTGTTTATTTCTCCGTCTACGTCTTTTCAAAGCTCACTCTTTCTCTATACCTGTGTTGCCTATTTATTTCTTTTCTTGGGTCATTTCCCTTTCACGGTCTATCAATCTCTCTCTCTCTCTCTCTCTCTCTCTCTCTCTCTCTCTCTCTCTCTCTCTCTCTCTCTCTCTCTCTCTCTCTCTCTCTCTCTCTCTCTCTCTCTCTCTCTCTCTCTCTCTCTCTCTCTCTCTCTCTCTCTCTCTCTCTCTCTCTCTGTGTCTCTCTTTCTCTCTGTGCTTTTTCTCTTTTATGAATATTTTTATGTAAACATTGTGTCCGCATCTAAATCAGTATAATTATTAATCTGTCTTCCTTTGTAACTGCGTGTTGCTACTTCTTCTATTTGTTTCTTTTGTTCTTCTTTCGTTCTTTCTCTCTCTCTCTATGTATCTCTCTCTCTCTCTCTCTCTCTCTCTCTCTCTCTTTCTGTTCTATGAAATATTATATATTTTGTTTAAGCCTCTGTCCATGTCTGTATATAGCTCACTGTATCTCTATACCTGTGTCTTCCTATTTCTTTCTATTTCCGGGTTTTTTGCCTTTTACACGCACTCTCTCCCATTCGCTGTCTGTCTGTCTGTCTGTCTCTCTCTCTCTCTCTCTCTCTCTCTCTCTCTCTCTCTCTCTCTCTCTCTCTCTCTCTCGTTTATGTGTGCCTCTAGTCCGTTTTCTGAATATATATATATATATATATATATATATATATATATATATATATATATATATATATATATATATATATATATTTTTTTTTTAATGTTTGTTGTCTCATCTAATTCAGTATATTAATAAATCTTCCTGAGTAACTATGTGTCGTCTTTTCTTCTATCTTATTCTGATTTTTCTTCTTCTTTTGTCCTCCTCCTCTCTGTCTGTCTGTCTGTCTGTCTTTCTCTCTCTCTCTCTCTCTCTCTCTCTCTCTCTCTCTTTCTTTCTCTCTCTCTCTCAATCGCTCTGTCATTCTCTCTCTGTCTTTCCCCTCTCTCTACCTATCTGTTTCTTGCTCTCTCTACTGTGTGCCTCTTCTCTGTCTATTATGAAATTTTTTTGTTAACCTTGTGTGTGCAACAAAATCAGTTTATTAATCCGTGTCCATTTCTAACTGCATGTTGCTATTTCTTCTATTTCCTTCTCTCAGCGTTTTATTAATTCATTGCTCGTCTTGTATTTTCTTATGCGTCGGCCGACATGATCGTGTTTCAATCTCTATGATTCTGTCTCTGATTTTTTCTCTTTGCTATAACGTGGGATCCTTTGCAGGGGGATGGGGAGGGGTGGAGATCATGAAATGAGTTTCAATTTGCCCAGCAACTTAATACTTATATACCTCTTTTCCCCTCCCCCACCCTGGTGCTTAACCTGGAGTACATAATACGAATCACTTTGCCCGAACAGTTTAATGTCTTTGAATAAAATCTTGATTGAGATCATTATTCTAAATTTGTCTGATAGTTTTTCTACCTGACTAATAGGTCTGTCTGTATTCAACAACTTTATCCTTAAAAACCTAATACAAATTACGACTCAAGCATACGAAAAAGACGCATTTTTTATGGTTTTGCTTATAATAATTTGTATCCATGAGTTGTCGTTCATTTTTCTACACGCATTTTAAAGAGTTCATGCGCTTGATAAATGATTAACTCGTGTGCTTTTTCTTTTTCCTCTTCCAGGTTTTCCTCGTTCACACTTTTTCTCCTTCATCAGTATCTCTCCCTCTAACCTCGTCCTCCTACATCTCTGTCTGTTTGTATGTCTGTCCCTCTCTCTCTTTCTCTCGATCTCTCTCTATCTCTCTCTCTCTATCTATCTATCTATCTATCTATCTATCTATCTATCTATCTATCTATCTATCTATCTATCTATCTATCTATCTATCTATCTATCTATCTATCTCTCTCACTTCCGATACATTTTTTGTTGTCTTTCTGTCTCTGTCTATTTCAGTCTATAATTCACTAAATCTATCTTAACCAGTGAAACTATTTCTTTCTATCTTTTTTGATTCGCCCTCTTCCGGTCTTTCCTTCTCTATCTCTATCTCTTTCAGTCTCTGTCTCATTTTCTCTCTCTCTCTCTCTCTCTCTCTCTCTCTCTCTCTCTCTCTCTCTCTCTCTCTCTCTCTCTCTCTCTCTCTCTCTCTCTCTCTCTCTCTCTGCCTGCCTGTCCATCTATCTATCTTTTTCTGTCCTATAGTTAGGGCCGAACCCTTCTTTTATTTTTTTCTCTGAGTCTCTCTCTCTCTCTCTCTCTCTCTCTCTCTCTCTCTCTCTCTCTCTCTCTCTCTTTCTCTCTCGTTTAAGAATTTTGATATTTGTTGTTTTTTCCTCCGTCTAAGACTTTTCAAAGTTCACGCTTTCTCTATACCTGTGTTGCCTATTTATTTCTTTTCTTGGGTCATTTCCCTTTTACGGTCTCTCATCTCTGTCTCTTTCAAATTCTTGCACTCACTAACTCTGGGTTTTTCTCTCTTTCTGTGCCTCTCTCTGTCTCTCTTTCTTTGTGTGCCTTTTACTCTCTTTTATGAATATTTTTATGTAAACATTGTAACCGCATCTAAATCAATAATTAATCTGTCTTCCTTTGTAACTACGTGTTGCTATTTCTTATATTTTTTTCTGTTGTTCCTCTTTTGTTCTTTCTCTCTCTCTCTATGTATCTCTCTCTCTCTCTCTCTCTCTCTCTCTCTCTCTCTCTCTCTCTCTCTCTCTCTCTTTCTGTTCTATGAAATATTATATATTTTGTTTAAGCCTCTGTCCATGTCTGTATATAGCTCACTGTATCTATCTACCTGTGTCTTCCTATTTCTTTCTATTTGCGGGTTTCTTCCTTTTACCTTTTTTTCTCTCATTCGCTGTCTGTCTGTCTCTGTTTCTGTCTGTCTGTCTGTCTGTCTGTCTCTCTCTCTCTCTCTCTCTCTCTCTCTCTCTCTCTCTCTCTCTCTCTCTCTCTCTTTTATGTGTGCCTCTAGTCCGTTTTCCGAATATATATATATATATATATATATATATATATATATACATTTTTTTTTAAATGTTTTTTTTTTATGTTTGTTGTCTCATGTAATTCAGTATATTAATAAATCTTCCTCTTTAATTATGTGTTGTCTTTTCTTCTATCTTATTCTGATTTTATTCTTCTTTCGTCCTCAACCCCTTTGTCTGTGTGTCTGTCTGTCTGTGTCTGTGTGTCTGTCTGTCTCTGTCTCTCTCTCTCTCTCTCTCTCTCTCTCTCTCTCTCTCTCTCTCTCTCTCTCTCTCTCTGATCTATAAATTTTGATATTTCTATTTTGTTTATGACTCTGTTTTTGTTTTTATCAAGCCCACTCTCTACCTTTGTGACCCTAAATCTTCTTTTCTAATTTTTCCCCCCTTCCGAGCTCTCTCTCTCTCTCTGTCTTTCTCTCTCTCTCCCCCTATGTCTCTCTTTCTCTCTGTCTCTCCCCCTAAGTCTCTCTTTCTCTCACTTCTGTGAGCCTCTTCTGTCTCTATCATGGATTTTTTTTTTTTGTAAACCTTGTATCTGCATCAAAATCAGTATATATTAATCCGTTTGTCCCTCTCTCTCTCTTTCTCTCTAACTCTCTCTCTATATATCTATCTCTCTCTATCTACCTAACTATCTATAAATCTATCTATCTATCTATCTATCTCTATCTATCTATCTATCTATCAATCTCTCTAACTATCTATCTCTCTATCTATCTATCTCTCTATCTATCTATCTATCTATCTCTCTATCTATCTCTCTCTCTATCTATCTCTCTATCTATCTATCTATCTATCTATCTATCTATCTATCTATCTATCTATCTATCTATCTCTATCTATCTATCTATCTATCTATCTATCTATCTATCTATCTATCTATCTATCTATCTATCTCTCTCTATCTATCTATCTATCTATCTATCTATCTATCTATCTATCTATCTATCTATCTATCTATCTATCTATCTATCTATCTATCTATCTATCTATCTATCTATCTATCTATCTATCTATCTATCTATCTATCTATCTCACTCCCGATACATTTTTTGTTGTTTTTCTGTCTCTGTCTACCATTCTGTAAATCTATTTCTTTCTGTCTTTTTTTATTCGTCCTCTTCCGATCTTATATTCTCTCTCTCTCTCTCTCTCTCTCTCTCTCTCTCTCTCTCTCTCTCTCTCTCTCTCTCTCTCTCTCTCTCTCTCTCTCTCTCTCTCTACCTCTGATCTATGAATTTTGATATTTCTATTTTGTTTATGCCTCTGTCTATGTCTTTATCAAGCCCACTCTTTCTCTATACCTTTGTGACCATATTTCTTTCTTTTTTTATCCTCCTCCACCTCCCTTTTCGAGCTCTTTCATCTTGCCACTCTCTCTCTCTCTCTCTCTCTCTCTCTCTCTCTCTCTCTCTCTTTCTCTCTCTCAATCGCTCTGTTTTTCTTTCTCTCTCCCTCTGTCTCTTTCTTTCTCTCTCTACTGTGTACCTCTCTCTATTATGAGTTTTTTTTTTTGTAAACCTTCTGTCTGCATCAAAATCAGTATATTAATCCGTGTTCCTTTCTGACTGTCTGTCGCTATTTCTTCTGTTTCTTTCTCATCAGCGTTTTATTAATTCATTGCTCGTCTTAATACTCTTATATTTTCTTACGCGTCGGCTGTCATGATCGTGTTTTTATCTCTAAGATTCTGTCTCTGCTTTTTTTTTCTTTCCTATATAATGGGTCCTTTGGAAGAGGATAAAAAAAGGGAGGCTCCATGGAATGAGTATCACTAAGCTCATCAACTTAATACTTATAAACCTATTTTCTCCGCCACCATCCTGGTGGCTAAACCTGAAGTACATAATACGAATCACTTTGTCCGAACAGTTTAATGTCTTTGAATAAAATCAAGATTTATGTATGTGTCTCTATCAGTTTATTACTAAATATTTCTCTCTATGTGTAACTATTTACTTACAGTCTCATCGAGGCAGAGTCTATCACGATTTTCGTACTGATAAGTAGATATATGATGTGCTAGACACAAGTGGACAGTGCATTAGTGGAGAAATGACAAATTATGTGAAAGTCCTCCTCCTCCGTGAAAGATAACAAATAAAAAGATCGGTGTTGCATATTTAATGGATAATGCCCCTTTAAAAAAAATAAAAACAATCTTCCTATACAGGAAGATATTCAACTCCCTATAATGGGAGATTTGTCAAAAGATTGCAGGGGGTGAAGGGTTTCAGCTCTGAACCTCCGCCATATAGACACTCTCAGGATAGCCGGCCCACCGACACCACATCGACGAAGTACCCAAGTCGCCGGTACCTCTGAGCAGATTGTGCTTCTCACACAACCCACGACAAAACTTCCCTGCCAGCATCCAAGCACCAAAGTGATGCACACAAGTGCGCATCCCGGTGTTTTATGGGAGGAGCCACATCAGACCCAAAGCATAAATGACGACAGGCGCGGGCCGTCATAGTATGTGGACCTTGACCGTTTTACGGGTCTTAACACCGTTAGGGCTTGAAGCCAGTTCCTGGCGAAGTTGCCTTGCCAGGCAAAGTTCAGTCTCTACCGATTCATTTAAGTTAACAGTGACACACTTTCTTCAAGCGGTTTACCTGCGACGCATATTCTCACAATTTTGTTCGTCAATATCTATTTTAAAAAGGCCGAAACCTGTAAAATTTAGCTGTAAACTGCACTTCTTGCCGAATATTAATTTTAAAAAAATCGATTTCTGTGTCATGAGCCATAGATGGGATAAGTCTTTGAAATTTTGAAGAAAATAGATTAAAATAGATTAAAACCTTGTATGGGTTTTAAGATATGTAACTCTATGCCACAACTTATTAATTTGAAATGAGTTCGTTCAGTTTGTCAACACGCCTGGGGGATTGTTTATGTTTTTCTCCTATCTTGTCTGCCTCTTGCGACGTTATTACTAACAAGTTCAACGAGTAGAGTAGACAGAAATTCGATTTACCAAAGATATTGATGTTTCAATTTCTCAACCATTAAACTATTTTTCATTCGCGTATGACTTTAATAAATCGATCATAAAAAAGCTGTCTCATCTCCAGACGAGCCCTTCTTTATGCCATCACTTTTAATTTCGTTAGTCCGAGAGAAAGACAGAGAGAGACAGAGTGGTAGACAGACACAGAGACAGAGAGAGAGAAGAAATGAGGAAAATGAAATAATTCTGTTTTAAAATAACTTAATACACAAAGACTACTAGGGGATTCATATTTCATTTGTCGTTTCAGAGATGGAAAAAAAATATAAAGCATTTACCAACTAGATCTCATTTATGACAATGAACTAAGAAAAACAATTGTATTAGACATAGAAGACGTTTCGCTTTATATAAGCTTCTTCGGTATCTATACAAAACAGAGGAAGTATGTTTCATTCGTGCGGTCCGTTCAACAAACAAAACAGAACTAATACACATTTAATCATTTCTTTTCGTACTACAAATTTCACAACAATGAACATTCTTGCAGACCCAGAACTTGTTTACTAACTCAGTCACCCCCCTTTTCTGTCTTTTCTCTCTTTTTTTTCCCTCTGTCATTCTCATTGTGTCTTTCTCTCCCACTCACCCCTCTCTCTCTCTCTCTCTCTCTCTCTCTCTCTCTTTCTCTCTATCCCTCACTCTTTATCTCTCTCGAACTTCATGTGAACAATATCAATCATAATGAAAGCAACAAACGAAACGTCTTGTATCTCAAATACAATTGTTTTTCTTAGTTCATTTTCTTACATAAGATCTAGTTGGTGACTGCTTCATTTTTTTTTTTACATTTCTGGAACGTCTTCAGTCCCCTTTGCATCTTCATTGATCCTGGACCTTAAGATGTATGCAGTGTTTCAAGAGTTGTGATCCAGCTTGTGTAGTTTCATTTGTCTTTGTTTTTTTTGTTTTTATTTTTTAATCGTTGCTGTGTTTGTGTCGTTGTTGTTGTTGTTGTTGTTGTTGTTGTTGTTGTTGTTGTTGTTGTTGTTGTTGTTGTTGTTGTTGTTGTTGTTGTTGCTGTTGTTGTTGTTAGTGATATTTTTCGCCTGCCTTTTAACTGCTGTTTTTTCCGACTTGATTGTTAGTGTTGTTGTTTTTTATTTCTTTTTCATTCGTAACTTTTATTGTTTTCCTGATTTGTTTTCCATTTCTTTCCACGATTAATCAAACAAAATCCCTTGATAGAGTCATTATGTTGGTCCACAGTCCTAAACCCCTCCCTTAAGATGGCTTTCGGGATGAAACTCCATAGATCATCAATCTGTGATGGACCAGCCATCTCCAACCTAAGGGCATTGCTGTTGTTGTTGTTGTTGTTGTTGTTGTTGTTGTTGTTGTTGTTGTTGTGGTGGTGGTGGTGGTGGTGGTGGTTATAACTGCGGCTATTAATTTTGTTATTCCTAGTGCTGCACCCTGTTACGGTCATTAGACACTTTAATCCCGCAGCTGGTGCTAGCATTTCTGAGAGACAAAGAGAGAGAGAGAGAGAGAGAGAGAGAGAGAGAGAGAGAGAGAGAGAGAGAGAGAGAGAGAGAGAGAGAGAGAGAGAGAGAGAGAGAGAGAGAGAGAGAGAGAGAGAGAGAGAGAGAGAGTGGAAGCAGAAGAACAGGAAATAAAAGTAAAAAAAAAAGTTAGATAGAAATAGTGAGTAATATACTGACATAGACAGAGACGGAAAGATACAAAGAAATGTATCGAATGTAAGAGAAAAGAGGTAAAGAAGAACGATAGTGACATGGAGAAATTAAGAGTAAGAGAGAAATAGAAAGAGGAAGTAAGATATATATACAGAAAGAGAGATAGTGTGAAAGAGGAGAACCAGGAAGAGTAGGTAAAAAACAGCCTCTCTCTCAATCTGTCTAACTTTTTTTCTTTTCTCTCTCTTCCTCTTTCGCCTGTCTTCTTTCATTTTTTCATCTTTATGACTGTGTTTATGTCAGTATATTACTCTATAATCTTTGTCTCTAACTGCAAGTCACTTATTCTTTAACCTCTTTCTACTTTCTCTCTCTCTCTCTCTCTCTCTCTCTCTCTCTCTCTCTCTCTCTCTCTCTCTCTCTCTCTCTCTCTCTCTCTCTCTCTGTGTCATTTTCTGTCAATGACTTTTTATAGCTCACTCTTTCTACCTCTATATTTGTTTGTCCTTATATTTTCCCATGCACTATCTATCTATCTATCTATCTATCTATCTATCTATCTATCTATCTATCTATCTATCTATCTATCTATCTATCTATCTATCTATCTATCTATCTATCTATCTATCTATCTATCTATCTATCTATCTATCTACCTATATTTCTCTCTCTCTCTCTCTCTCTCTCTCTCTCTCTCTCTCTCTCTCTCTCTCTCTTTCGATATAGATATTTTTGGGTTGCTTTTTCTTTTTGTATCTTCTTATTTGAAATATCGTATCATTGCTTTTGTTGGCTGGTGTATTAGAGTCTTGTCTTAAGATGTGCTCGAAAAATTTTCATCTGGCTTCAATTAGTATAATGTAAAGTGATGCTGATTGGTACTTTACCTAATTTATTTTAGAAAGACTTGTTGCTGATTCATGTTGGGCATTTGATATTAAGCACCGCTCTAAGTTATTTACGATGAAAGGTGTTAAGTTTGTGTTCTTATTTGGTGAGGGCCCAGGTGCCAGCGCTGTACAAAAGCACAGCTTTCTCTAGAGCGCGGTACAGTTTAAGCCTTGTTTTATTTTCACTACCTCTTATTCTGACTGCTGTGTAAAGATGCGGGCAAGACAGTAGCTGTCTTAGGCAGATATCTTCTCTAGTATTTAGGAGAGGACATAGCACCTACTTTCTTTATCTTCCAAACGTGGTCGTTTCCACTTTTTTGAACGGTCGTGAATTGTGCTCTGCTGGTATTGACGTGGAGGTTTACATCTGCCAGGAGTTTTTCGATCTCAGTCATGTCCTTGAACGTTATACCGGTACTTGACACAAAGTCAGTGACATCTGCGTAAGCAAGCTGCAAAATAGCATTGGCATTTTGTGCTGGCTGTCTGATCTGCCAAGTGTATATGAACCAAAGCTGTGTCCTGACGGTGTTCCAGTATTTAAAGTGAATGTTTTAGTTTCTGGTCCGTTTCTCACTTCCATTGAGAGGTTTGTGTTGCCGAGGAGGTATTTAATCATACGGTGTTCGTCTTCTTTTACCATGTCTTTAAGTATATTGAGAGGTGTCTGTTGATGGTATCGAAAGGACTGGATTATCTTTATTGTGTTATTTCACACACAATTTTATGTATATGTATATAACCGCGTTTGACTTGAGTCTTGATAAGCGTCTACGTTGCGTCTTATTCGTTATAGCTCAACCAACTAATGCATCTTCCTTCATGTTTTGAGTAAAGAAATAGGATGAAGATAGGGTCCTTGAGTTTTCCTGGCCTCTGGAGAGTTAAGATGATTTCATTGCTTCTTTTTCTGTCTTCGTGTATAAAAAAATATAATGTACCATTAAGAAAGACTGTCACTGTCTAATCACATTTCCTAATTCTACGTCTACCGGAAGCATCATATGGACTGCCAATCAAAACGAAAGTGCGACTCACATGGATGAGACCTACATTTTAGATTCAAGATTATGATAGATCTAAAAATCTATATAAGTTAAAGACAAATTCACGCCAATAAACACACTCACACTGATTAAGATATATACGCAGACCCAGCCCATTCAAGGTAAATTTTAAATCAGATCAGAATCGATCTAGATTTAGAGATCCAGTTAAGATTTCGCGCTTAAACATCTAATCTAGATCTAGACTCTAGACTTGGACAGTGAATTTGAAGAACCACTGCAAAAACTAGACTAGAATCTAACCTAGATCTATGTCAATTCAGATCTAGAATCCAATATCCTCTACCCTGGAGCTGGACATCGCTTCCACTCGAATATGAAATTGTATTTATTATAAAATCAAGATTAACATAATACAGCAATGGCAATCCACTGCCTGCAGGCTAGACAACTCTTGCTAAAATTCAGTGCGCCACAGCCCGTAGACCTAGGCAAAAAAAATGGACCGCAAGTAACCGACGTTTGCTCATTATAACTACAGCGTCATTTATTATGTAGTGTGATGAAACTTAGTGCACAACCAGGAAATATATTCTTTAACACTTCTGCGGTAAAACGATATCGATCAGCCGCCTGGAAGTGTTGTGTTTGTGCAAGTTTTTTTCTTTTCTTCGCCGCTGTCTAAAACTAATAGCAGTACGCATTTTCTCTTTGGACAGATAATTTCATAACATTTCTTGTGCTATTTTTACTTACTTACAATAGTTTTTGTCCGCATATTTTCTCGTATTTGTCTTTGAAAGACACCCACCCTTTTGGCATTCAAGACAAGCAGGCCTGCTAAGCCTTTGGCGTAGCGCATGAACCGACATTTGGTGCTCGACGTCACATGGCTTAGAGTGCTGCTCTAATTGGTCGAGTGAACTGGGTTAGGCCAGTTCATCTCATTGGATTGTCAATATTTTTATAGTGACTTGCAAAGGGGTGTTCAGTGTGGATCTATGTAAATAAAATAGATAGCGATTAGATTTCAAAACATTAAAACGGTATTAAAACATAAAGCATCCATTCTTTTTGTAATAATTTGGGAGCAATTTAGAACCATTACTTTTTTAACAGTTTTTACTCAAAGTGCTTAGTTAGAGTAGTATGCTGACTTAACTTTTACCCCCTGTAGTATTCAGTTTAAAACAATCCATTAGCGCATCTACAATATGGGGAATGATATTTGCTTTCAAAACGAATAGATTGTTTTGTTTTCAGAAAAAAAAAATCTATAGAGGCACATTTGCAGTTGCCTGTAGACCTATATACAGAGTAATTATTTCTTAACTATGCTTTTCGCATGAAGATAACATCTTATATACAAAGTTAGCTTGTATTTATAGGCGGTTTCTAACTTTTCTTGCTCCTGGCATTATGAAGAGGTTGGGCTCTGATCTGACAAATCCTGTTAAATATAAAATGAGTGTTCTGTATGACTGATTCAGTAACCAAATACAATATTGTACTCAAAATAACTAACTGGCTGAGGCTGGGGTGATTTCATGAGGAATCACCCCATTATTACAATTCTAATAAGGTACTTGTAGCAAGTCCTTCGAAAGCAGGAAGTTGAAGGATAAGAGATGCCCAATGAACATTGTATTATCTCTTTGTATCTGACACGAACAGCTGTGAATTTTCTTTTTTTTTCTTCTGTCGTTTTTTTTTAACATCCTTAATATGGATGAAAAAGCTCCTGTTAAAAAATATGGATGCCCTGATTGCACAAATAATGGCATCATCATTCAGGTATGCAAGGATGGCTCTAGACTAACATTACCTGCTGGGATTTGGGTTGCAAATAATGGCAGTTCTTTCTGTGTAGCAAGTGTAGAAAGGAAGATAATGTATACCATCAACATAATTTATACATAACAAATTAAGAAACAAAACAAAAATGAAATTTAACCACCTTGGTTGATACTTATGATAAGGATATTTTGGAGGCGATAACTTCCAAAATTAAAAAAGAAAGGATGAAGTGGTGATTTATGCTAAATTAACTAATCCATATGAATGGTATATTTTTTTTAACGAAGTAAGAAACTAAATGACACATGTATAACACTTCTGCCTGCAAAATTTTATGGAAACATCTTGGTATCTTGGTAAATATAGGATTTTTATTAGGGGGGCTTTACGTTCTAAATAATGGAACTTGAGTTTGGATCAGAGGATAATTTATGCTAATTTATGCAAAAATTAACTCTCAGAAACAAAACGTTCATAATTATCTCTGACAAATTAGGATTCTATATAAAAAAAATACACATGTATGTCAAAGTTCATGGAAATATATTGCTAAATAAAGAAATTAGGAGGTTTTACCTTCCCTCACATTAGTCACAACAAGAAACAAAGCACCCTAAAGGTCCATACACATTTTTGGATTACTTAAATGCTCATAACTTTTTTTTTTCTGGACCGATTCTCAAAATTGAAAAATTTTTCTTCTTTTGAGAGCAAGTTTCATAACTTTCAATCATTAGTAGGTAAATGTTATAGCTTTGAACTTTTGGAATGGTATTGCTACATAATGTAGAATTACAAATTGAAATAAAGTCGCGTGAAATAAGGCTGATTATTGTGATGGTGTGGGTATCGCACAATATTGCATAATTGTAGGAATAACAGTAGTTATTTGTAGAACACATAAACAAATCCATAGCTTAGTATTATTTTTGTATGCAGGATTCAAACTTTTAAATTTACTCTTTTCAAAAGGTAGACAGTTTCCAGTAAAGTTATAGATAATCTAAACTTTTCTTGCATTCTATTATCCTCCAATTCAGAAACTGAGTTTTAAAAATTGAGGAGGCCCACTCCCTTCATATACTTAATACGGATCTGAATGGGTGCGTGTGTAAAAGCATCAAGAAAGAGTGTAACTTTTTTTTTTTCATTTTGGTTAACTCCATGTTTAACATTTTTCCAACTGACATAAAGAATAAAAACAAAAATAGAAGAAAACATTCAAAAATAAGCCCAGTAAATGTTCTCTAGAAGGGTAATGGAAAAGTATAGCATAAAGTGATCCAATATCAGAACAGTTTCTGTCCAGTCATTATTTTGTAGCATTATAGGTTTTGAGATTTTTAAAATTTACCTGGAATTAGTATTTAAATATTACAAACTAAACTGTTTTTTTTTACACTGAAAGCAGTCATGATAGGATGCCGCAATTTTCATTTATTTTCATTTTGGATTACCGGTTAAAAGGAAATCGGAACTGAGAGTTTGTTGATTTGTTTTTGTATTTTTTATTGTTTTCTGTTTGTGAAAGATAGTTTCACACCAATCATCGAGATCTAGATTTTTTTCTAGTATTTTGCGTTTTGGGCTCTTTAAAATGTATCTAGACTCAGTATGAAATGACTAACTAAACAATGCATGCTGTTGATTGTTAAATTATTTTTATTGCTCTGGATATAAAAAGTAGCCATATAGGATGCCACAAGTCTCATCCTGTATTACCAGTTCAAGAAAAATGTAGTTGAGGGTTATTTTTTACTGTTTATCTTTATCTATAAATCCTCATTGTATCCTCAAACTGACTGTTCTGCAATCCTACAGGTGCACATGGTAACCAAGGAAATCCAAAGTAGTAATTATCATGAATACTTTAGGGATTGTTATTTTAAACACTTTTTTTTTAAATTGGTTTCAGGAAGTAAATGTGAACTCGCTTGCAGAGATGCCAAACCCCATGAAAAGAGGTGGATGTCGTGGTGTTCAACAACCCGTGGAAAGGAAAAGACAAAAGTTCTAACTCTGGAAGAAATGAGATAATTAAAAGGTTAGAGTAGATTACTATTTTTGCTTCATTGATTGTTCTCTTTAACTTTATAGCCCTATGTATACATTCACATTGTAATTATTTTCTGTATTTTTAATTTTTGTTGTAATTTTACACCAAAGCAAAAAGATAATTATGTCACAGACTGATTAGTGTTGAAATTAAGCAGGAAGTTGACTAAATAAATGAATTAGGATGATTTGCCAAACGTCAGCACGAAACTGATATCGTTCTCGTCTAGCATTTTGTATGAGCCTGTGAAAATATTTTGAAGCCTTGGACTAAACAAGCTCCAAAAATGAGTCATGATCCTACGATTGTGGCTGAGAATTTTACCGACAGTTGCGACTAAATCACACTAGATGCTTGGTAATTCAACCACTTATTTTCACCTAGATCATTCCATCATTTGATTTCTATAGCAAATGACATCGTTGAAAAGGAGTAAAAGATGCAGAGGTTGGACATACTTAATATGGTTTGCTTTTAGAGAAAGAAAGAGAAAGCGAGAGAGGTTGGGAAAATAAATAGATGGATAGACAGGCCTATAAAAGGGTTTTAAGACAGGTATCTAGATCGAAATGTGTGTGTGTGTGTGTGTATATATGAAAGATAAAATTGAGGTGAAATCATAAAGTGGAATGGAAATTATTATGGACAATGTGGAAGAAAAGAGAGGGATAGGATGATTTTCTTCTGATATAAAGACAAGGGATGAAGTAAAAGATGATTGAGGAACTTTGTGGAAGGGAATGATTGTCTGTTGAGAAGATATAGAGATTTCAGGAGTAGGCCGTGATCCTGATGGTCCCATATCTAGTTTATCTTTTCTCATGTGTAACGGTCGTTTTTTTCTCCAATACTTGAGTTGTTGTTTTGTTTTTTGTTTTTTTTTCACTTTTTTTTTTCTTCTCCTTCAATACTGTGATGTAGAACATATCAGTGCGAAAAAGAGAGCAAAGGGACTTAGCAATGCGATAAGTAAAGAATGTGAATTTTCAGTTTCTCTCGAGACTAAGAAACTTGTCTCTTTGAGTCTTCATAAAAGACAAAATGATTGGGAAGAGAATCTAAAAATGACAACGTAAAGTTGAAATAAAGAGCTGTCTTGAAAAGAAGGCAGCCATCGTTATGATTGAATTATGTTTGACCTGTGGAAAGATGGAAAACATGATAGCGTGTACACATTGTTTCTAAAACAAATTGTTTATATTTGTGTGAAGGTCAACTCGCAAAAACGTTTGCAGACATCCAAAAATAGATATTAAAGGAGAAAAGATAAAAGAAAGCAACCTTCCTCACTTTTCCAATATCCTTGAGAGAGTGGAAGATAGCCTGACTAGAACTCAGTAGTTGGTTCATGTTGTAAACAAGTCACCGATGTAAACACAATAGCGGCCATTATTAGCTTGAGTTACTTGTCTTTAGCAGCAACGTTGAAGAGGGTGACATTTTTTGTTATGATGAAATCATGAGTAAATGTCACGAGACCATTTTTTTAATTGAGATAAACGAAACGTCTTCCCTTTTTAATCAAATTTAACAGCCTTAACCAATTCAATTAATTAAATTAATCGGGTAAAATCTCAAAATGCACACTAAGTAAACTGCATTGAATTGCATATCCCAATAGGTTACTATATAAAGCCCTCCAATTGTTATTAGGTTGTAAGCTTGGCAAGGTAACGAACCAAGAACTGGCTCTAATCCCTAACGGTGTTAAGACCCGTAAAACGGTCAAGGTCCACACGCTATGACGGCGCGCGCCAGTCGTCATTTATGCCTTGGGTCTGGTGTGGCTCCTCCCATAATACACTCGTTATACATTGGAGAATAGATGCTGGGAGGGAAGTTTTGTCGGATTGGGTGTGTGAGAACCACAACCTCCTCAGAGGTACCGGCGACTAGGGTACTTCGTCAATGTGGTGTTGGATGAGTAGGCGATACCGAGAGTGCCTATATGGCGGAGGATCGTGGCTGAAAGCCTTCACCCCCTTTTGTTTTTTTTTTGTTTTTTGTTTTTCTTTTTTTTTCAAATCTGTCCCGGGAGGTTCACCCCCTTTTTGTTTTTGTTATTTTTGTTTAGATTATAATACACCGTACTTCTGCATACTTCTTATTTCTTGAAACAAAGAAATAAATCGATCTTTTTTTTGTTAGTCATGGGCTCATGATTTTTTAGAAGTCCGGATTTTTTCTTACATAGCGAAAAAGTCCGGAACTTATCTTGGAAAAAAAATGTCATCATGTATCAATCCAAGATGTGCAATATACTCTTCTTAACTTCTGCATACTTCTTATTTCTTGAATAAAAGAAATAAATCGATCCTATATACCTCCACCCCCTCTTTTCTTAGTCGTGATTTTTTAGAAGTCCGGATTTTTTCAGGATGATTCTTGCGAAAAAGTCCGGAACTTGTCTTATAAAAAAAATGTCATCATGTATCAATCCAAGATATACAATATACTCTTCTTAACCATTAACTTATGTTTGTTATCAAGCTGTGCGTACATACAAAAGAGTTCTTTTACTTCCGGAAATGGTGTAGTTTCTTTTCTAGCTTGCTACTTTCTGTTTCATAATGTCGTTCTTTTTAAATCACTATCTCTAAATCATCTAGATCGTCTAGGGACCTCTATCAATGAAGGCAATATTGATGAGGAAAATGTATAATAACTAGTTAAAAATGGGTCTGTAGACCTAGAATCTAGATCTTGCCTCAGGCAAAGGAAATGAAAAACTTGATATTTGGATCTATCATTTAAAACTACATATAGGTAAATCCACTCTCTGATTCCAAAGCTGGGCCTGGCTCCACATGAAAAAAAAATTTTCATAAATTTTGTGTCACTATATAGACCACTTTTCCTCCCTTGATGTTTTTCCTATTCCAATATAAAAAAAACCCTTTTTATATTGGTTTGTTTTTTTTAAACTGGTTCAGAAAGACTTTCCCAGCTTTACAACTTAAATACAACTAGATGTGGTAAGGATTGGTAACTAATGGTTAAAGCAGTTCATCAAAACAGTGCATATAATGCTGTTTCTTTTATAATGTTTATCTCTTTGTGTTTATTTTTATTCATTGATTCCAGTTAATACCCTTTATTTTCTTTGGTCCTTTGTACAGTTTTGAGAAAGGATATGTTTTTGGGCCTCTTTGTCTCTCATATCGACATTTTGGGGGTGGGGGAAAGGTTCAGGATTCTTTTTCATAATCAGTTGGCATCTGTGGACACACTGTATCATTGTATCCTAAATCATTTGATCTTCCCAGGCATGTAGGAGAAACTTTATAGAGAAAAGTATGTGTGGTTCATTATTGCTTGGTACCCGGACAACTGGTACAAGGTCAAGGACAATCACCACATACGCATTGTGGAGCAGCTAGAGGAGGCCCTTAACGGTTCAGTATAACCATCTTATTATATATATTCACCAATTTTACACACAGATAAAAATGTAAAAAATTCAAATTTCAATATCAAAATTTTTTTTACCAATGTTTCCAAATCTTATAACAGAATGATTTTTTTATGTATATTATTTACTCTAATCTCACAAAGATGATTTCTTACAATGCTCAAATTAAAAAGGTTTTAAGTCATTAAAGCAAATGGAATTGAAATAGTCCCTAACTATGCTCACCTTAGCAACAAATTTGCTACGGAGTGATATAGTTCTTGGCATCAAAAAAAGGAAAATATACTGAGGAAAGAAACTTTACATAATTTTCACTCTTTGCTAAATTAAAAGAAAAACAAATAAAAATACAACAATGACATCTATTTATTTTTTTCACTAAAACAGATTGGAGGAAAGAGGGATGAAGCTTGAAGGCTCTGAAGAGATAAACGATGCCATTCATTGCGCTTTGAATCATATAAAATTGCTGAGAATATGCGAAACTCTACTTTCACAGCTAAAGGAGAGGAGACCACATCCCATGGACTCAGTTGGAACAATGCAACAGTAAGTCCACTTGTGCTGGTTTTTTTTTTTTTAGTTTTTTTTGTTTTGTTTTTTTCAGAGGTTTGGTGTTTTCATAGTCAGTGCTAGCATGTGACACAGATTAATAAAAGTTTCAGAAAAAACACCTGGTCAAGATAATTTGTAAACAATGAGGTAAGATTTGTGAAAATTGGAAAAGAAAATAAAAAAAAAAAACTTTATTTAGGTTCAACAATTTGGACTGAGAAAGAATAGGGAAGAAAAACGAGAATAACAGGAATAAAGGGACCTGGAAGAGACAGAGGAAAGGAAGATGAATAAACCAATCTCTCTTTTTTTGTATATTTTATGAGAGTATTTACATGTCTATTTATAGTATTTAGATCTTATACCTTATTGGTATGTCTTGATACATTTGCGTTGTTCAATTTTTTAAACATTGCATGGTCTTATACCTTGTATTTAAAAATAAATGATTGTGTACTGATAAAATCAGTTTTGCTTATCAGTTGAGAACAACTCCCTTAGTCTATTGCACTTTCAAACTCAAATGATCTGTGCTGTGCTGATCATAATACCTTCTAATAGACGGACCCTATCAACATGATCTGTGTTCATTATCCCAGACTGTGTTATCAACTTCCATCTGTGATTGGTTCACTGGGTCCAAGTGTTGTCTCTGGCTACAAGGGCATCTTCCTGGCCTATGAGACCTAGAGTGGAAGGCTTGAACAGGTCAATGATTCCAGATTTGTTGGCATGAGCATCTACAATGTTGGGGCGAGGAATCAAAAGTAATTTCTTTCCTTTCGATTTTTATAAGTATTTAAGATAATTTAGAAGGCAAAGGGTTTTCTTGAAATCCACAGGGTTGTTGCTATTGACAAAATATAGAAGCCAGCAGTCCTAGTCACAGAAAGCACAGTTTTGTAAATATCATAAGCTCACTAAGCTGATGCTTTTTTAAATGGATTTTTTGTTCAAGAATCTTGTTTAAAAATTTTCAGTGATTCATTATTAATTATTTAAAACATCTTTTAAAGTCTGGCAAGAGTTATTCAGGTCTAACAATGGAGGCAGCATCTGCTTAGTCTTTTTCTTTTTTGTAGTTTTCTTTTACTTAAAAACATAAGTTTCTATTTACATTCAATTTTTTATGTTACTGCTTGCTTTATGTTTAAGATAGGCTTCATCATACAGTGAATCTTGCACATAACTCAGATACTCAGGTCTCACAGTATTTCTCTGACTATTCCCAACCCCTTTTATTCTTCCCTCCCCTTTCTCAGAATCTCTACAATGCATCTCTGTCTGTCTGGCCCCCTCTTTCTATCTATCTCTCTATCTCTCTCTTTCTCTCTCTCTCTCTCTCTCTCTCTCTCTCTCTCTCTCTCTCTCTCTCTCTCTCTCTCTCTCTCTCTCTCTCGTCTCACCCTCATTTAAAAAAGATCTTTGTATTCTCTTTTGCTTGGATCTTCACTATCATTTTCGGTGTCTCTGTACGTTTCATTGACCGGTGCTTAAGACCATGCTACAAATCTCGACAAATGTCAGCCTTGGCTTTGTTTCCCCTTTCAACTTCCTTGATGATACCAAGTTTTGTTTCAAAGGAAATACACTTTCTTTTCTTATTTACAGTACTGGCACTGGCAGGTATCATCATAATGTTTTGCTCCAGTTCATATTTTTATGGTAGTTTAATTCATAGTGGATGAGCATCTGAAGTCAGGAACAGGAGGAAGAAAAAAATTGCATAGTGAAGTGAAGTTGACGCTGCTGAAGTCAGAGACATTAACTAAAGATGTGTTTGCATGCTCAGTTTTAGCGCTGTCAGAATCATGTGTGTACTAAAGGATGTGGCTAGGTGGCTAGACATGTAATAGATCTATGTTATGTATTAACCATGTGTAAACATGTCCCCTTTCTCTCTCCAGACCTTTTTAGGCCTAGCCCATAATCCTCCTTTCCTTTCTCTTTACTATCGCTCCACCCTGTACTGCACCCCCCCTCTCTTTTTTTTACCTTCCATTGTGCCTCGCAACTGAGCACTAGCACTAGGTCTGGGGTGCCTAGATTGCCTTGTTTTCTCCACCTCCCTATCGCACTGGCCCTTCCCTTCTCCCCGATACACGCCCGCAGGTTGTATACAAATGTAGACACACATCTTCAATTGCTAACACTAGTTTCTATCTAAATTTCTCGTGGCCCAGGCAAAGCTCCCAACATGTAGTATGTAAGTTGAATTTTGAAGGGATTTCGTTCTTCTATTGAAGCCCAATACAGCCTTGCTTCATCTCGCTTATTATGAGATTGGTAAATTTGACACTTGTTCTATCCAAGGTTAATTTATTGAGGAAAAATAGGGAAAAAAAGGGGACTTCGTCAATCCCTCCTTGAGCCCGAGGTCTCATTGGTTAGGAGCTTGTTGAATTCAAGGTTCTCTGTATTTAATAGACTTGGCATAATGTACAAATATTTTTAAACAAAAAACCTCAGGAATCAAGATTCCAAATCTGTGCTAGAGAAACACGTTATTTGAAGAATTCAAAGATAGAAAGAAAGAGGGAAGGTAGGAGAATTTATAAAAGCCTTTTTGCATTTCAATAAGCATTTTGAACTAGATATTTTGCTTTAAGCTTCTCAAGAGAGTTGTTAAATTGAATACCTGGCTGTTTATTTCTTTAAAACTTTATTTTATGAATGTATTTTAAAACATCAAGTCACATTTTAGTTTGTTTTTTTGTTTTTTTGTTTGTTTTATGATTGAACTGGCTTTGAATAGCCTGTATTTCAGAGTATTTTTAATTAAATAACATTTTTTTGTAGGCTGAAGTACTTTGTAAAGAAATATTTCAATGAGGTGTTTCTTAACATTAAACTAAATAAGATTTTTTTCTTACGTGAAACATTACAGATGCTGTTTGTTATTACCATTTGTTTCGTTTCATGCAAAAAAATTCCAGATGTGAGCGATAACTTTTTCAGTTATTATAGTTAAACTGAAAGAAGCCATCAACCTCTAGGTCTAGTACCATTACAAACATGATAAAAGATGAAGAGAAGGGGAAATTAAGTACAATGGCAAGGTCGACGCCTGTATCCAAATCTGGTTCAACAGAAAAGAAAATTCTCTTTTAAACTCATCAATCACGTGCCGTGCTCTTAAGCGTGGGCGGTCATGACTTTCCACGCATCTCTATGCCTTGTCACTTCTAGTGTGTTTGTCACTTGTCCTACTTTGAGTCATTTTGTTAAACCATCCTCATCTTTTCAGGTTGTTTTCCTACAGTCATTCCAGTTGTCACAAGATGTTCATAGTGTGCTCTAGAGATAATGCAGATGGCCATTTACAAACTACATGAGTGTTGTTTTTTTTTGGGGGGGATGCTCTTTTCTGAGACACAAACATCACTAGATTTCCATTGTTGTGAAGATGGTGTGAGAGGACTAAAACTCAGTGCTGTATTAATCACACTGGAACTCGAACCTTACAATACTCAATTGAATAAGCTGGGTTGACAAGTATCTTGAATTTTTTTCAATATCTCACCATAGCCTTCACTTTCACCGCATTATATGTACTCCAGAAGTTTGCTCTGAATGGTAAATCTGGTATTTTGTAGAGTATTTGCTTTCAGATCTGTAGGGAATTGCCTTTTGCATCTCTTAGCTTCTACTGTAGTGGATAATTTAGGGGTCTTACCTTTTCTGCTCTGGTTTGCCCTGTCTGCATGAAGGTGACCAATTGGTTAGAAAAAACAAACAAAAAGTTTTCTTTTTGCAAAGGAGCTCTACCAATCAATCAATCTATGAGTCATTTAAACAAAATCAAATGAAAGATCACTCTTCAAGGATGTCATTTTATCCTTAATCATTTCATCTTCCCAGCAGTATAAGGAGACCCACATATGCACCGTGGATCAGCTGAAGGAGGTCCTAAAGGGTCCCTTCATAACAAAGTCTACCATACTGCACCAGGAGCCAAGATTGAAAGAGGTTGGCATGATAGTAAGTAGAGTGGAGGATGTGGAATTTTGGAAGATTGATTTTAGGCATTGTGTCTACTTCAGGTCTGTTAGATAATTTCTAAATATGTAATTTCAGAGTTGTGTTGAAGCTCCTTCCAGTCCCTTAAGTTTTCCGAGTATTTTAGTAACAGATTTAGGCATGCTAAGTGATAGAGGAGACTGTTCAAACAGCATAGAAGGAAGTAGGCTGATATGCTAGGCTAAAAGTTCAGGAAAACTTTTGAATGCATTATACTGCTCTAGGATAAATATTTTTTTTTTGCTTAGCAAACACAATGGGAAATGAGTTTATCCATCTCATTTGGAAAATGGAAGATAGAGGCTCTTTACTG
The DNA here is from genome assembly GCA_033675545.1 of Elysia crispata. NCBI lineage: Eukaryota > Metazoa > Mollusca > Gastropoda > Plakobranchidae > Elysia > Elysia crispata. The sequence continues at coordinate 34,876 of JAWDGP010002507.1, forward strand.
ATATTGTGTCATATTAGTCTTTCATGAGTTTTTCTCATAAAAAAAACTTTTCATAAATTATCTTCAGAGCTGTGAGTGATTAATTCTCTCAGATAATCCTAAAAAAAAAGATGATTCAGCTATATATCAGAACATTTCCTTCCTCCTCCTCTCTTTCTCTCTATGTAAACCCTCCCTATTCCACCCATACTTTTCTCCTTCAGACTGCCCAGCAGTTCACCGAGCTTGTGGATAGGATGCTCAACACGCCTGACACCAGTCTCGTTACATCACAGGGGTACCCTGAGGCCCCTGTGGCCTATGATGCTGTCTGGGTTATGGCTTTTGTCTTCCCAAATGCAGCTGCCAAGTACGCATGAAGAGGAAAAGGTACTGAGGTTTTCATTGCAGAGAATGCGTCGCTTCTAAAAAAAATACATCAATATTTATTTTTTATACAAGAGAATTCAAGATCATGTCGCCACTCTTATGATCATCAGTCTTGCATCTTCATCTCCAACACCCAACATCATCAATGTCTTCTTGCTCTTCCTATTTTTTAGCATGATCATAAAATTTTCATGAATTCTTTTGACGCTCTCCTATAGGGTCACCAAAGAAAAGTCTTTCTCTAGGATTGAAACTCAATTATTTTTCTACATAGAAACCTTACTTTAGCATTATGTGCCCACAAAATGTTTGCCATACTTCAGCTAGCCAATACCTAAAATGTTCTACAAATTGCAATAATTTTTCAAGCCAAGGTGTAAAGGCTAGACAAGCTGTGATGTGCTGTACATAGACAGAATTAAAACATAATAGAACAGTTTACTTATCGGTTCAGTATAACCATCTTATTTGTCCATGCTCAGCACACTTTAGAAGCTTTATCGTGAAAGTATGTAATTCAATACAATAACCTAAAGTAATTTGTACACAAAAGTAGAAACAAAACATGGAACTGAGGACAGAATAAGTCTTTAAAAAAAAGATATATTTTACATACAGATAAAAGTGTAAAAAATTCAAATTTCAACATCAGAATTTTCGTATGGATGTTTCCAAATCGTATAACAATGAGTGATGTTGTTATTTATAGCATCGACACTCAAATCTCACAAAATGATTTCTTGCAATGCTCAAATTTAAAAGGTTTAAAGTCATTAAGGGAAATAAAATAGAAATTATCCATAACTATGATCATGTATCCAACAAATATGCTAGGGAGTGATTCTAACACAAGCATCCTTGATTATATTGTATTAGACATTTTATACGGTACTATTTACCAGAGATCTTGGTTTAGAACTCAAGGAACAGTGTAACAGTTTGTGGCACAAGAATAGAAAAATATACTGACAAAAGAAACTTCATAATTTTTACTTTTATGTAAACTTCCAAAAAAAAAAATAAAATAAAATAAAAGTACAATAATGACACCTATAGTTTTTTCTACTAAACCAGATTGGAGGAAAGAGGGACGAAGCTTGAGGACTTTGAAGAGATAACGGATGCCATGTATTGCGCTATGGATTCTACAAAATTGCTGTGAATATGCAAAATGTGGCTTTCACGGCTAAAGGAAACCACATTGCATGGACTCAGGTGGAACAATTAACCAGGAAGTCCATTTTTTTTTTTGCAGAGGTTTGATATTTTTATACTTTGTACTAGCATATGAAAATGTTGTCTACCTTTAAATATTTTTCAACAATCTTTCTTTTTTTATATAATATTTTATGAAAATATTTATGTGTCTATGTATGGTATGTAGATCTTATACCTCACTGGTATGTCTTGATATATTTACCTTTTTCAACTTTTTGGACCTTGCATGATTTTACACTTTGCTTTTGAATAGATGATAGACTGTACTGATACAAACAGTTTTACTTAACAATTTAGAAAAAATCCCTAGTCTACTATGATCTGTGCTGTGCTGATCCCAATACCTTTTAATGGACAGGTTCTATCAACATGATTTGTGTTCATTATCCCAGACTCTGTTATAACTTTCATCTGTGATTATTGCAGTGCATCCAAGGGATGTGTTTGGCTACAAGGGTATCCCGCTCATCTTTGGCATCTTCCTGGCCTATGAGACTCAGAATGTGAGGCTTAAACAGGTCAATGATTTCAGATTTGTTGGCATGAGCATCTACAATGTTGTGGCGAGGAACCAAAAGTAATGTCTATCCTTTCAATTTTTATATACATTTAAGAAACTTAGAAAGTAAAGAGCTTTCTTGGAATCCATTGGATTTTTGTTATTGATACAATGTAGAAAACAGCAGTCTTAGTCACTGAAAGCTGCAGTTGTGTAAATATCATAAGTTAACTAATCTGATACTTTTTTAAATGGATTTTTTTCAAAAATCTTGTTTAAAATTCTCAGTGACTCAATATTAATTATTTAAAACAGCTTTTAAAGTCTGGCAAGAGTTATTCAGGTCTAACAATGGAGGCAGCAACTGCTTAGTCTTTTTTTTTTGTAGTTTTCTTTTACTTAAAAACATAAGTAGACATCAAATTCAGACCAGATTTTCAATTTACATTAAATTTTTTATGTTACTGCTTGCTTTATGTTTAAGATATGCTTCATTATATACAGTGAACCTTGCATATAATGAGATACTCTGGTCTCACAGTATTTCTTCGTTGAATCCGAGGTCTCATTGGATAAAAGGTCAACTTTAAAATGAAGAATAAATTCATCTTCAAGGGAAAGAACCTACCCAACAGTAAACTTTTAATCAGTTACCCCCATTTACAATTGTTCAACCAAATGAACAAGGCTAAGTGTTGAGGAAGTGAAGTTTGTTTCCTTTTTTTTTGGTTTAATTTATTAAATGTTTTTCTTTTTCTTTAACTATTTAAAAGAAATAACCTCTCTGACTATTCTCAACCCCTTTTATTCTTCCCTCCTCCCTTCCAGAATCTCCATCTATAATGCATCTCTCTCAGTCTGTCTGTCTCCCCCTCTTTCTCTGTCTCTATTTCTCTTTCTCTCTCTCTCTCTCTCTCTCTCTCTCTCTCTCTCTCTCTCTCTCTCTCTCTCTCTCTCTCTGTCTCTCTCTCTGTCTGTCTGTCTCTCTCTCTCTCTCTCTCTCTCTCTCTCTCTCTCTCTCTCTCTCTCTCTCTCTCTCTCTCTCTCTCTCTCTCTCTCTCTCTCTCTCTCTCGTCTCACCCTCATTTAAAAAAATATCTTTGTATTCTCTTTTGCTTGGGTCTTCACTTTTTCTCAATCCATAGCTATCATTTTTGCTGTTATTTGTCCTACTTTGAACACTTTGTTAAACCATCCTCATCTTTTCAGGCTGTTTTCCTACAGTCATTCCAGTTGTCACAAGATGTTCATTGTGTGCTATGGAGATAATGCAGATTGCTATTTAGAACCTGCATGTGCATTTTTTTTTTGGGAGGGGGGGGGGGAGTTCTCTTTTCTGAGACACAAACATCACAAAATTTCCATTTCGACAGTTGTGAAGATGGTGTGTGAGGGGTAAAACTCAGTGCTGTATTAATCACACTGGAACTCGAACCTTACAATACTCAATTGAATGAGGTGGGTTGACAAGTATCTTGAATTATTTTCAATATCTCACCATAACCTTCACTCTCACCGCATTATTTGTACTCCAGAAGTTTTCTCTGAATGGTAAATCTGATATTTTGTAGAGCATTTGCTTTCAGATCTGTAGGGAATTGCCTCTTGTTTGTCTTAGCAGCGCTACTGTAGTGGATGAGTTTAGAGTCTTACCTTTTCTGCTCTGATCTGCCGTGTCTGAAGGTGACCAATTAGATAGGCAAAACAGACAAAAAGTTTTCCTTTTGTAAAAGAGCTCTACTAATCAATCAATCAATCTATGAGTCATTATAAAAATCAAATGAAAGATCTCTCTTCAAGAATGTCATTGTATCATTTTATCCTTACTCATTTGATCTTCCCAGCCATATAAAGAGACACTTTATGGAAAGAAGTACGTGTGGTTCAATATTGATTGGTACCCAGACAACTGGTACAAGGTCAAGGACAATCGCCACATATGCACCGTGGATCAGCTGAAGGAGGCCCTTAAGTTTTCCTTCATCACAGAGTCTTCCATACTGCACTAGGAGCCAAGATTGACAGAGTTTGACATGGTAGTAAGTAGAGTGGAGGAGGTGGGATTTTGGAAGATTGATTTTAGGCATTGTGTCTTCTTCAAGCCTGATAGATAATTTCTAAATTTGTAATTTCAGAGTTCAGTGTTGAAGGTCCTTCCAATCCCTTAAGTTTTCCGAGTATTTTAGTAACAGATTTAGGTATGCTAAGTGACAGAGAAGACTGTTCAAACAGCATAGAAGCATGTCGGCTGGTATGCTAGGCTGAAAGTTCATGAAAAGTTTTGAATACATTGTACTGCATTAGGATAAATATTTTTTTTTACTTAGCAAACACAATAGGAAGTGAGTTTATCCATCTCCTTTGAAAAATGGAAGATAGAGGCTCTTTACTGATATTGTGAAATTAGTCTTGCTTGGGTTTTTCTCTTAAAAAAAAAAACTATTCATAAATTAATGTCAGAGCTGTGAGTTATTAATTCTCTCAGATAATCCTAAAAAAAGATGATTCAACTATATATCAGAACATTTCCTTCCTCCTCCTCTCTTTCTCTCTATGTAAACCCCCCCTATTCCACCCATACTTTTCTTGGCCTATGATACTGTCTGGGTTCTGTCCTTTGCCTTCCCAAATGCAGCTGCCAAGTATGTATGAAGAGGAAAAGGTACTGAGGTTTCGGTTGCAGAGAATGTGTCGCTTGTAAAAAAAATACATCTATATTAATTTTTATTTTTTATAGAAGAGAATTCAAGATGGTGTCGCCACTCTTTTCATTATCAGTCTTGCACTATCATCTCCAACACCCAACATCATCAATGTCTTCTTCCTCTTCCTTTTCTTTATCATGATCATGAAATTTACATGAATTCTAATAAATCTCTCCAATATTTTCACCAAAAAAGTCATTCTCCAGGAGTGAAACTCAGTTATTTTTCTTGATAGAAACCTTTCTTTAGCATTATCTGCACACAAAAAATTTGCCATACTTCAGATAGCCAATACCTAAATATTTCTATAAATTGCAATAACTTTTCAAGCCAAGGTGTAAAGGCTTTACAAGCTATGGTGTGCTTTTTTTTCTTTCTTTTTTTTTCCAGAGATTTGGTATTTGTATACTCAGTACTAGCATGTGAAAATGTTGTCTGCCTTTACATCTATTTCAACAATTTCTCTTTCTTATATAATATTTTATGAAAATATTTATGTGTCTATGTAGATCTTATACCTCATTAGTATGTCTTCATATATTTGCATTTTTCAATTTTTTAGACCTTGCATAATTTTTTACTTTGCTTTTGAATAGATGGTAGACTGTACTGATACAAACAGTTTTACTTATCAGTTTAGAAAAACTCCCTAGTCTACTGCAGTTTCAAACTCATATGATCCGTGCTGTGCTGATCCCAATACCTTCTAATGGACAGGCTCTATCAACATGATCTGTTTTCATTACCCCAGACTCTGTTTTCAACTTTCATCTGTGATTGGTTCACTGGGTCCAAGTATTGTGTTTGGCTACAAGGGTATCCTGCTCATCTTTGGCATCTTCCTGGCTTATGAGACCCAGAATGTGAGGCTTAAACAAGTCAATAACTCCAGATTTGTTGGCATGAGCATCTATAATGTTGAAAGTAGGAACCAAAAGGAATTTCTATCCTTTTGATTTTTTTTTTGTATTTAAGATAACTTAGAAAGTAAAGGAATTCTTGGAATCCAAAAGGCTTTTGGCTGTTAAGAAAATATAGAAATCATCAGTCCTAGTCACAGAAAATTGCAGTTTTGTAAAATATCACAAGCTAAGCCGATACTTTTTTTTAATGGATTTTCATTGAGAAATCTTGTTTAAAATCCCTCAGTGGCTATTATTATTTATTTAAAATATTGTCTAGGAAGAGTCATTCAGTTCCAACGACGGAGGGGACAAATGCTCAGTATTCTATTTTTGTGTAGTTTTCTTTTACGTATATCATAAGAAGGCATCAAATTCAAACCAGATTGCCAATTTGCGTTGAATCAATTTCAAACTTTCACCGCACAACCATTTTTTTTTAAGTTTAACATTGTTATCAAATTTTCATTAATATGCTTTTCCCTCATTATGTAAGACACATTGGGGTGCCTTGTAAATGAGAGTAAAAAATGGCAAGTTTACCTTTTCTGTTAGACATCACAATTATTTTTTATGTTTCTGCTTGCTTTATGTTTAAAATATTCTTCATTTTATATTTCTAAACCTGACACAATATACAAATATTTTTAAACAAAAAAAACCCCACAGGTATCAAGATTCCAAATCTTTCTTAGAGAAACGTTTTATTTGAAGAATTCAAAGATAGGAAGAAAGAAGGAAGCTAGAAGAATTGATAAAATCCTTATTGAATTTCATTTTGAACTAGATATTTTACTTTAAGCTTCTCAAGAAAGTTGTTTAATTGAATACTTTGGATGTTTTCTTCTTTAAAGACCGTCACCTGTATCTAAATCTAGTTGAATAGGAGGGAAAATTCTCTCTTTAACTCATCAATCAATCAATCAATCAATCAATCAGGTGCAGTACTCTTTAGAGTGGGTGGTCATGACCTTCCACGCATCTCTATCCCTCGTTGCTTTCAGTGCTTCTGTGCCTTGTCCTATTTTGAGTCACTTTGTTAGTCCATTCAACAACTTTTGACGCTGTTTTCCTACAATCATTCCGCTTGTCACAAGATGTTCTAGTTTCTCTCTTCTCATCACATGGCCAAAATGTAGCTTCCTAAATTTAGTCCACTTTTTTTTTTAAATTAGGGCTCTTTGAAAGTGTTTGTATTACAGCAAATGTTTGTAACGTTTCAGCAGATATAGTCTGCCCTCCATGTGGACGTTCCCTTTCAAACTGTGTTTCAGTAAAAGCGAGTATTTTAAAATAGCAACTGACATTTGCCCCCATAAGATACCAAACAAGTTTATTACACTCCACAGAATTTTAAACCGGTGTTTATCTTTTCTTTTGTAGGAACTGTTTGAAACTGAAATAAGCAAGGAAGGTGCTATTAAATCTCCACACTCCTTTCAAAGAAACTTTCTAAAGGTGTTTTACTAGGTGTTTTTGCAAATTTGATCTAGTAAAATTTATTTTTCAATAAAAAATGACCAGCAAAAATCCATAAAATATCTTAAACAGAATGGATAAATGACAAAGACATTATGCCTGATAATCATTGTCAGTTGCAAAGAAGATCTTCAAAAGAGGTAAATCATTGCAATATAAAATGAAAACATGGTGATATGCTTCTCAGGTTTATTTCAGTACTTTGCACAATTCTGATTGTCTAAAGGGAATGAGAGCAATAACTCCTAAAACTACATCAATAGTCAATCTACAGTTTCCCATCTTCCAGGTTATACCCAGACATTTTGGATCCAAATCTCAATGTTTATATACCCAAGATGTATGTCTATCTTAGCTGAAACCTAGGTCTTTCTATGACTTTTGGGAAATCTGCCCTCTTCCATGTTCCAAACAGAGTTTGAATGATGCTGTTATATCTGTAACAAGGTTTTCTAACATTTGCACAAAAAAATTCCTTCCTTCTGTCTAGATTAAAGAAATCCTGCAACATCCACAGAGGGATGGCCAAATGGTAAAGAGTCTGACTCTGGTCTGCCGCGAAAAAGAGGAGAGACACCAGAGGAATCTAAATGAGAATACACAGCTCCAAAAACAAGTAGCTGAGGTCAGTGTCAGGCACAAGTTATGATACAACCTTTAGTAAAAGCGTACTTCTCTTTTCTTGTGCATCTCCAAGTAAGATTCCAAGAAAACAAGGGAGATATTTTACAAATCAGAGACATTCTGTGTTTGAATTTTTTACATCAGAGAGCTAAGCAAGCAATTCGCTTGTCAGCCTTTGTTAGGATTCAGGTTTCTATGCAGAGATTAGGTCAAATCTCATACAAGCAATCCTGTCTTAATCCTTATGGGGCCCAACAGGATCTGAACTTGTATTTGCATTGAAATTTGTACCTGATAGAGGTTCAAGAACTGATAAAATAATACAGTAACACTTCTCTTTTTCACCCTATTTTGTTGCAAAACTGAAAGCATTTGATTTTCTAGTGAAGGATTTTGTTGGAAAATCAGACAACAAACTCAAGCTAATTTTTTTTCCTTCTCATATTTGGTCATAAGAAAAGTCCAATTGTAAATATTTTTTTCAGATGGAGGACCAAGTGAGAGAACCAAATCACAAGCTGCAGGAGGAGGAAAACTTGCATACATGTAACTTGATCACCACAAGCACGACTCTCTTGGCAGGCCCCAGCACCAACGTAACAACAACGCCTGCTGCTGATGATCAAGGATGAGTTTTCCACAGCATCCACCACGTCAGGGATCTTTCAGTGGTTGATAGTATCCACCCCAACTGATAGGGGTCGCCTATTAAACATCCAGAGATGAAAGTGGAAAACAAGTCGACAACTGCTGTGGAGTTCCACGGTCCATCAAGCTCAGGGGCATCTCAGGAACAGCCAGACCCTAGTCAGCTTATCCAACTAAAAATAGTTGGCTGGAAGGTACTGGATACAGACAAAAATAGATAGATGAGGATGGGAAAGACACAAAAGAGTATGAGGAATGGAAGATGGATGGTAGAGAAAAGATGTGGGTGGAGGGAGACGGATAGAGGATTGTGCTAAAGAAAGGAGGATTGAGTACATAGACAGAGGACTAAGGGTGGTAAATTTTTAGATGGAAGATGAGGGAGGGAGAATGAAGGAATAAAATTTCTCACACTATTCTACAGATTTTAATCCTGGTCATGAAACATATCAAGGCATTTGGGATATCTATTTTTTTCCTTGTTTATGAAAATGTGCAAATTTTTTTGATGTGATAAATGTTGTTTTGATGTAAACTTCAGTTTTAATTTAATCTTTGAACTAAGTTGCCTTTTTTTTCGGTGATGGAGGTTTCATTTTGAAATAGAATTAACTATTTAAGAAGTGATTTAACTAAATTGGGTGAGTTGGTAGGGGGAGGGGTTAAAAAAGCATGAATGAAGATAATAAATGCAACAGATACGCATTCTTTTTAACATTTCTACATTTTTCCCCTTGTCTTTACACTGTAACAACAGAACACACTATTTAAGAATAAATTTCAAAAATCTTTGTGAGGTGGTGGGGGGAAGGGTTAACAAAGCATGAATGGAGATAGTAAATGCATCAAATTTACTTTTTTTTAAATTTCTACCTATTTATCCCATTGTCTTTACACTGTAACTCTGTGTTGTATAATAATTAGCTTTTTTTCCCCTTCATTGTGATAAGAGTTGATGCGTGTGTATGTGATATGTAAGGATGGGAATCATATAAGCCTTGTTTTCATATTTTATTTCTATTACAGGAAATTCCCTTCCAGTTCTCTTCTGTAGAAAGTTAAGGGAAATTAGATTTGCTTCTGCTTTTGAGATTTGCATTGTTTCAGGTAGAAAAAAACCATGAATGTTTCTTTATAGAAAATAAATAGTTCCTTTTATATCATTGTTTTATTTTTTGTTCACAACTCACCTTAATATTTGTAATAATGAATTGCCATTTTAGGAGGCGCACGTATCTCAAGAGAGAGAGAAAGAGAGATATTTCATTAAAAGACTATGACTACAACATGCTCCTTTTTAATTGGTTCCCCTTACGAAATTTCTTTGGCATGCAACAATCTGTATTATTTTATTGTTTTATTAAAAAGAGTTTAGCGAATTTGTGCTCCAAAATTTAGATTAACCATCTAGAAATTTGAATGACAACAAAGTTATGAAATGGTAATAACAGTTAAATACCAAGTACACTTGCTCTGTTATTGAGATATATCACTTCTCTTGATAAAGTCAAAAGTTTTATTAATTTGTTGCTGGTTTAATTATTTAATTTTGTTGTTGTTGTTGTTGTTCTGTTTGGTTTTGTTTTTTTTTGTCATTATTTCTTTCGTCACAATTTTATTACAGCTGCAAAGTTTATCTCAGCAGTAAAGATGCAAAAAGGCCAATCTTTGAATCAAATTAGCAAATCAATCATTGGGGATGCTGATCAGGTATTAGTGAGATATTAATAATAATTGTAAAAATAGTAGGAAAAATATCAATCCTAAAGTTTAACCAATATTGCCATGGCTTTGATTATTTTGCTTCCAAAAGATTTCATGTTGTATGTTATTCATTAAGTCATGCTAAAGACTCTGTTTTCCTTTTATACTGTACTGTAAACTTTTAATGTAAAGATGTTGCAAGGATTATTTTTGTTATTAAAGAATTGAAATCTTATTTTTCTTTTTGCTTTAGTTCAATATAAATTTTAAAGTGGGTGAAAGGCTGAGTGATTAATTGCTGCTGCTGCTATGATATGCTGTAAACACATTGATCTGGGACCAAAGTCCTGAGCAAAATGGCAAATATGATTGCTGGAAATTTTATAAAGTGAATTCGGATCCAAACACATGATAACGACTGTCAGAATATCTTACATTTAAAATTGCAAGATTTCAGTCACTTATTCAGGTCATGCAGTTTTGCAATCAAAAGCTAAACAGTTTGAGTTAAACTGAACGCTTTTTATGAGAACTCGTGGAAATATAGTTTAAAGAATGACTTGTGTCAATTTAAGATGTTACTTGCTCGAAGGAGTTATTCCTTTTCAGAATGGGTAAACTTGCAAGTGACAGAATAATAAATCTAAAGTTATATTATACAGTTAATGAAAATGTTGTACTAATTTTTCTTTTACTTGGCTATATCAGACAAAGAAATGGTGAGACAAAAAATAGACTGAAATATCTGTATGAAACAGTCTTACACCTTTGCCGTGTTTTGGCTGGTATCTATGAACATAAAACAACTCGCCGACGATTATATTAGTGCATGTGATTAGATAAAGAAAGAATTGTGTTCCCTTCTTAAAAAATATTCGAAATCTTAATAAAAGTTAAGCTATCACTTGAATCAGAGTGATAGCCTTGCTATCAAATCCAACACTGAGTTGGGTATTCAACAACTTTGTCTCTCTATTTCTCTTTCTTGCTGTGTTTTTCCGTTCAACTCTCTTTGTTTCTCTCTCTCTTTCTCTCTGAGTCTCTCTCTCTCTCTCTCTCTCTCTCTCTCTCTCTCTCTCTCTCTCTCTCTCTCTCTCTCTCTCTCTCTCTCTCTCTCTCTCTCTCTCTCCTTCTTTGCCTCTTTTCCTATACATTTGATACATGAAGTTTATCAGTCTATTACTAAATATTTCTCTCTATGTGTCGCTATTTATTTATAGTCTAGAGACAGAGACTATCAGGATTTTAGTACTGATAAGCAGATATGACGTGCTTGTCACAAGTGGACAGTGCGTTAGGGGAATAATGGAATATAATATGACATTCCTTTACGGTGGAATATAACAAATAACAAAGGAGAATGTTGGATATTTAAAGGATAGCCCCCCCTTTCAATGGACAAGAAAAAAGGATAATGCCCCTTTGAAAGAAAAAACATCTCCCTATAAAGGAAGATATTCAGCTCCCCATAATTGGAGATATGTCAAAAGATTGCAGGGGGTGAAGGGTTTCAGCTCTGAACCTCCGCCATATAGACACTCTCAGGATAGCCGGCCCACCGACACCACATCGACGAAGTACCCAAGTCGCCGGTACCTCTGAGCAGATTGTGCTTCTCACACGACCCACGACAAAACTTCCCTGCCAGCATCCAAGCACCAAAGTGATGCACACAAGTGCGCATCCCGGTGTTTTATGGGAGGAACCACATCAGACCCAAAGCATAAATGACGACAGGCGCGGGCCGTCATAGTATGTGGACCTTGACCGTTTTACGGGTCTTAACACCGTTAGGGCTTGAAGCCAGTTCCTGGCGAAGTTGCCTTGCCAGGCAAAGTTCAATCTCTCCTGATCCATATAAGTAAACAGTGACACACTATCTTCAAGCGGTTTACCTGCGACGCATATTCTCACATATTTTCATAAACATCTATTTTAAAAAGGTCGAAATCCATAAAATTTCACTATAAACTGCACTGCCTACCGAATGATAATTAAATAAAAAAATTATTTCTCTGTCATGGTACATAGTGGGATGAATCTTTAAAATTTTCAAGAAAATCAGTTAAAACCTTTCATGGATTTTAAGAAATGTAACTCTATGCCATAACTTATTAAATTGAAATGAGTTTGTTCAGTTTGTCAACACGCCTGGGGGATTGTTTATGTTTTCCTCCGACCTTGCCTGCCTCTTGCGACGTTATTACTAAAAAGTTCAACTACTCATGAATAGAGTACATAGAAACTCGATTGTATAAAGATATCAATGTTTAAAATTCTGAACCACTAAACTAATTTTCATTCGCGTATTTCTTTTATCAATCGATTATAAAAAAAAAGCTGTCCCATCTAAGGCGAACCCTTCTTCCTGCCTTCACTTTTTATTTCGTTAGTCTGAGAGAAAGAGAGAAAAACAGAGAGAAAGAGACACAAATACAGAGACAGAGAAAAAGATCTTTGCCCTTTTTCTTTCATTTATTAATATTTTTTTGCCCTTTCTTAAATCAGCTTTTTTATCAGTCTTACTCTTATACCGCGTGTCGATATTTCTTCCATTTCTTTCCGATTCTTCCTCTTTTGTTCCCTCTCTCTCTCTCTCTCTCTCTCTCTCTCTCTCTCTCTCTCTCTCTCTCTCTCTCTCTCTCTCTCTCTCTCTCTCTCTCTCTCTCTTTCTCTTTCTTTCTTTCCCTCTCTCTATGTCTCTCTTCTGCCATTTTCGAAATCTTTTTGTTTTTTTAATCCTCATTACATTTGTCCACCGCAGTTAATTACTCTCTTTCTCACTAGTTTTATGTCGGTATTGCTTTATTGTTTTTCAGATTATTATTCTTCAACATTATCTGTGTCTATGTCAGTAAATTACTCAATGTTTGTCTGAAACTGCAAATCACTTATTCTTTATCCTCTTTTTGATTTTGCCATTCTCTCTCTCTTTCTGTCTCTCTCTGTCATTCTCTCTGTCTCTCTCTTTCTGTCTCTCTCTCTCTCTCTCTCTCTCTCTCTCTCTCTCTCTCTCTCTCTCTCTCTCTCTCTCTCTCTCTCTCGTCTAAGAATTTTGATATATATTGTTTAATCCTCCGTCTAAGTCTTTTCAAAGCTCACTCTTTCTGTGTTGCCTATATATTTCTTTTCTTGGATCATTTCCCTTTCACGGTTTCTCTATCTCTATCTCTCTATGTCTCTCTCTCTGTCTCTGTCTCTCTCTCTCTCTCTCTCTCTCTCTCTCTCTCTCTCTCTCTCTCTCTCTCTTCTCTCTGCCTCTCTTACTCACTGGCGTATATATCTATAGACTTGTATTCATGATGACAAATTAAGTTTCACCCATTGCAAACCAGTGCAAGGTGCGGCTGATCTTGTGGCTCAAAATCTCGCCCTGCCATCTGAAGGGATCTAACTAGATTTAAGTGTTATCATGGACTAGATTTAGTTATCTTATAACGAAAAGACATACTTTAGAAGAGAGTAGGAAAGATGATATCTATGAAAATATTCAATAATGTGGCTCAGAAGATCTATCAAGAAGAAAAAAGCTTGCTCCTATAAACAAGAAAAGAACATTTGGGAGTGAAATTTCTTCAATTACTAAGACAAAGCTCTCAGGTTTTTTTTAACTATTAAACTCTAAAGAACGTTCTGTACTTTCTAATATTTTTAGGCTTATTTAGTATTAAATACTAGAGAGCAGCTCTAAAAGAATATGGATTTACTACATTTTCCAATTCTTTAGACATTTTCATAAACAGGAAACATTCAAATAGAAGTATCTGGAGAAATTAAAATTAGTTTTGAAAGAATTCTTCTTTAAATGAATAATTTTAGAAAACTTAGGTTTCTCCCCAATCCACTCTTTGATAATTGCTTGAAACTTTTTAAAATGTCCTGTTTCCTTCAACTGTTATGGAGCCAGAGACTCCCAATGTACTCCTCCTGTTAGTCTCTATGGCTCAGTCAGTAGAGTGTAGGATTGACCATCAAGTTTCAGGTTTGATCCAGGACCATCAGATCTCATCTAACCAACCCCTTCTTTAGTTTAACGGAAAACTGGAGTCTCGTTTAGAGGACCTTTTGGAAAAGGATATGCACAGCCTAGTAGAAAGCAAGTACAAGAATAGTTGATCTCTTGATCTCTTCAACTTTCCGTGAATCTTTATAAGGATATGTTTGTCTTTTACAACTATTTTTTTTTATATATTATTCTATATGTCTTGATTACCCTTGGTCTACACAATTATATACCCAGTATTATTGCAAGAAGGCCTAAATTGCAAAATGATGGAATAAATGATCAGAAGTAAGTACTGTTCAACAAGTCCTTCATTTTACAACCTTTTATGGTAAAATATCTATTCTTCTAAATATTTTCTATCGACTATTTCGATGGTTTTTTTTTTAAATATTGTTGGTTATGATTTAGTAGTTTGAACACATATACCCTAAATCTGAATTTGTAGATTTCGCCTGTTTAAACGGCCACTGTAACTTCTTCAACCTGCAAAATAAAGAAGTGATAATTTACGATATTTCTCTTATATATTTTTGTATATACTCAAGTTTGAATAATGGATAAACGATGACCCATACATTCGTTGATGTCAATCTTAATCTGTGCGTTGTGATTTTATTTTCCTTTGCCAACTTAATATATTTGTTGTGTTAAAAATCTGTTTTGATTTTTTTTTTTTCCTTTTACATTTTGAATCCATAAGTTCACTAAGCATGAAGTGTCAATAGAGAATAAAAAAAATATGCCTTTAATGATAAAGGTTGATAGAGCGAAAAAAAAAGAGAGTGAGAGAGAGAGGGAGAGAGAGAGAGAGAGAGAGAGAGAGAGAGAGAGAGAGAGAGAGAGAGAGAGAGAGAGAGAGAGAGAGAGAGAGAGAGAGAGAGAGAGATGACAAATCTTTCATTCTAAATACCAGCCCTCCCAGTCAAGATTATCAATCATTTTTTAAGGGGAATTTTTTTAATAAAGGAACACCATCATTTTTTTTTTCACTCATCCACAGACACATTTAAGTATGTGTTTCGTCGTATTACTACTCATCAGTGTGGCTATAGAGTGTCCATTTATTCACGTGTCCACCATTCAGACAAAATTGTTTTGCTGAAACTATTTGAGAGACAAAATCCAAAACGGCGGCCACCTGAAAGGTAGTCTATACATCAAAGAGCAATGTTGGACCGCTTATATAATGAAATATTTAAAACAACCATTTATTAATTTTTTAACCATTCGTTATCATGTACGTTTCAGACTTGAACAAAACTGTTTTCTTTTCAAGCTTAAAAGAAAGAAAAACCATCAAGATTTGAACTGAGACGAGCTTTAAATGATAAAAATTAGTGTCACTTGATCTTAAAACCTTTCCTATGTCTTGAATGGTGTAATTTTGACATTCGAAGAAATTTTGAGCAGCTCTTAAACTAAATGGATTTATCATATTTTCCAATCATTTAGAAATTTTTTAGTTAACAGGAAACATTTCATTACAAGTGCCTAGCGAATTTGAATTTTGTAGAAAACAGATATGTTTCTTCTTTTAATTCATGATTTTACAAAATTTAGATTTCTCTATTCTTACTGGAAACTTTTTAAATCTCTGTTTCCTACAACTTTTATGAAGCCATAGACTCTCAATATACTCTCCTTGATAGTTTCTGTCGGCGTCAGATAGCTCAGTCGGTAGAGCGTTCTGAACAGGCTATAGGAAAAACAAATCAAATAGAAATGCAATACTTATTGTTCAAGATCCCGTGCAATTTATTGTATTTATTTTTTTTCTTTTTATTTATTAATTTATTTTCTTTTATTTTTTTTATTTATTTTTTCTTATCTTTTTATTTTATTTTTTAATTTATTTTTTTATTTTATTTTATGTTTTTTTTCTTTTTTCCTTTTTTTTTTTTTTTTTTTTTTTTGGGGGGGGGGGGGGGGGAGGGGGGTCGTGTAGGAGGGGACAGAGCAACATAGAGTGCAGGAAAAACGGAAGGAACGTGTGGGGAGGGGATGTAGAAGGAAATTGACGAGTGAACAAGAGAGGTGAGGTGCAATGCTTGTTTTCTTGTAACATGATTAAAAAAAATATAGCTATTGTTGTTAAATATCATTCTCAATATAAAAAAGAATTCGCATTTTAAAAATTGTATTCAAGTAACTTGGGATAGGGGCAGCATGCTGAGCTCTCACCCCACGGCACCGAATCTTTCAGTCTCCTGGTTGATTTTCAGAATTCTTTCACCTGACGCTGGCTAATCAGGTTAGGAAAAAATTCAACAACCTCACCGTTGACGACCAAAGAGATCTGAATATGATATTTTAAAGGAATTTTTTCGTGACAGCTTTTTTACCCTTAGTTTGAATCACGACTTCATGAAACAGTTATGTTGGCATGTCTCACCTAGCCTGCGCTACCTTGTCTGACTGTAGTTAAAACCCGAGTTGCTTTTATAATGCAAAGGTTTTCAGGATGAATTATATCACTCAAAGAAATTATTAGAACTGAGTACTATACATCTGTTCGTTCCGCAAATTTTTATTGTATATCTCTTTTCTTCAAAAGATTTGTCTCGACAGTTTCGATTTTATTTTAATGTTGTTGCTCAGTTATGTAAATATCAGTAGGTACACATGTACCCCAAACCTGAATTTGTAGAGCTCATTTGTTTAAACGACCAATTTACCTAGAAATTTGTTTTTTGCTTTTTGTTTTGTTTTGTTCTCTGTGTTGATTTTTTTTAATGCTGCTGTTGTTGGCGTTGTTTTGATTCTTCAACCTTCATTTGTGACCAATATTATTGAGAAAGAGGTCTATTGTGATAATCTCTATGGAAAATTGAAACTCTTATGTTACCAAAAAATAGCTTTTACATCTGCATATTCCTCCGTGTATTTATCAAATATTATGTATTAGACTACTGGGAGAAGACAATATAAATTTTGCATTGCTGCAACGATAAAGGAGTGATAATTTGCTATATTTCTTTTATATTTTTGCATATGCTCAACTTTGAATAATTGATTCTTCACACGAATAAACGATGAACATGCACTACTTATGTAAAACTGTGCCTTGTGGTTTTATTGACCTTTTCCACATAAACGTAGTTTTTGTGTTTGACGCTTTTGAACCTTTTAGTTTCTTCAAATCAATGATAAAGAGTTACAAGCCTAAGTAGACTAAATGTTGAAAACATTCTTTTAATACTTTGAACCATAATTTTAGTCAATATAATGTTTGAACGGTTAATAATAAAAAAGCCGTCAAAGATTAGTGAGAGAGAAAGACAAGCAGATAGATAGACAGACAGGCAGAGAGAGAGAGAGGGGGAGAGGGAGGGAGAGAGAGAGAGAGCGAGAGAGAGAGAGAGAGAGAGAGAGAGAGAGAGAGAGAGAGAGAGAGAGAGAGAGAGAGAGAGAGAGATGGCAAATCCTTCATTTCCAATCTCAGCCTAAAATTACTACCAAACTCTTCCAATGATCGAAGATGAAGAAAACAATTTACCGAAAAAAGATGGTTTCAAAAGATTAAAAATATCTTTAAATAGATTGGTTAAAAAAAAAAAAAAATAAGCCGGAGTTTTGCTATTGAGCTTTTGGTAAGGTACACCAATCTTTTTGTTTGTTTTTTTTTTACTTGTGGCTAATGAGTTGCCTCTTTGTTGTTGAGGCCATGTTCGGAGTATATTATTGTCGAGTTTTCATTGATACCCTAAAACAACAATTCATTGAGCAGAGAAAGTGACACTTTGTTAAGTAAAAAAAAATATGAAATCAGTGCTGTCTTTTCTACCCATATATCATTTGTTATTTTATAAAAAATTGTCAAATAGATCGATAAAAATGTTATCACATTCTCTTTGCTTCTGAGTGTTCATTGCAGACAGGTCTCTTGCACCCACTACAGGTCTGTGTTGACTTCCTGTCTTTCTTTTTAGTTTTACCACATAGAAAGCATCTTTTCTTTTTTGCTGGTTTGTCCGGTTCTCTTTGAGCAAGAGCAGGAGCAGTTGGAGCAACTCCACACAGTTCCACACACTTCTACACATTTGAAGTAAGGGTGACGTCTTTCTGAAAGCCAAAGATAGATGAGTGAACAGGTCGTTATCGTAAAGATAGCAGGTCGCTTGGGATAAACGTTTTGTTTTTCTGAAGTGTTCCTACCTGAGGCAGTTCATTTCCCTTTGGAGCCACGGCCAGTTGGAGACTGGTGAAAAAGATGTCTATCGTTATGTTTCTGTTTGTATTGTTGTAGGGCAATAACAGTTTTCACAACTTTTTGTCCAAGAATACTTTCAGGCTCTCTTCACTCTTTTCCTACATATGTTTTAGCCTTCAGTGGGTAGAACATTTCAGAGTTTGTAATCCAAAACTATATACTGCATATATGGGCATCTTCCCTTAAGAGGAACCGGCTGCTCGTCGATTGCAAAGTTAACACCGGACCGGTAATGTGGCGGCAAATTTAGATTTATCCTCTCGAAGATGTCTCTTATTGGGGCAAGCTTGTCGCTCTCTCTCTCTCTCTCTCTCTCTCTCTCTCTCTCTCTCTCTCTCTCTCTCTCTCTCTCTCTCTCTCTCTCTCTCTCTCTCTCTCTTCTGGCTGTCCTAATCTGCTTGTCATCGACACGAAGATATCGAGTCAGGGCCTTGAATTGTTCTAGCGACATCGCAGTACGACATAGAGCTTGCCCATGACTTTTGCTTCAATTTTTTTACAACGATAGTGTAGGTCTAGTTTTGTTTCAAACACCCTGCTGTTAGAATGTCCTATGTATACTCTTATTTCCATTGGGCCTGGTTTCGTTTATGATTTTTTTTTATTGCTTTTCCTGCATGCATGCTGGCTGCCTCTTCACTTGGGCATTGTACAACTGTTTCTATATTATCGTTTATGTACGGGCACAGTAGGCTTCGGAGGGCTCCACGAGTTGCCCAGGCAAGTTAATCACCTTCCTCCCTGCACTAACTGTATTATAATTATCTAGGAGTTCTAGAGGTTTGTGGTGGTGACAACATCTACTTAGTGCCATCTTTGGCGGTGAGAAATCCAGGCTCTCTCACTGCGTTCTGCGATGTGTCCTCAGCAAAGTCTTCATTGTCACTATCACGGATAGATTTATTTTCTTCTACTTCACTGCAACTTTCTTCAGCGTCGCTGTCATTTGGAACGAATTAACTATTGTCCTTAACGTCATCATCTAAGTCCTCTTCATCACTAGATCCTGACAAGCTATAATTTGAATTGAGTGCTTCACCACTATAATTTGAAGCAGGTGCATTCATAAAAGTAAACACATTCCTACCGGCAGCCTATGTTGAATAAAATGACCATGAGACAATTCCTTGGAATAGAAAAGAAAGGGGATTTGGTAATCACTGGTTGTATCCCTTTACAGCTTCTCAATAATAGAATGTGATCAATAATTAGTACCATGTATGGTGAGGGAGGGTGGGTAGACTGAAGCTCTATTCAACTTTTGATGGGTGGTCACGGTTTTTTCTCATTGTATAACAACGCAAGGCCAGGGTAAATATGACTGCAACTGTTGTATGTGTAAAAATGGGCATTAGATGTTTACTATGGGTTCCAGTGTAGAAAAAATTCACCGTTTGAAAAAAATCCATTTTAAAGGGGAGGGGTGGGGGATTCGTTGGACCCCCCCCCCCCCCCATACAGCAGCTGTCTAGGGTAACGGGTGACATTAAATTTTGCACTCGAATGACATTAAATTAATGGCGACGTGAGGGCTACAAATCTTGCTATTATCTTATTCCTGCTCTTGGATTTCCCTGCACTTTATCAGATGAAGGGAGACTTATCTGCGACTTCTGACCCTTTTTCTCATTAAGTAGACATCAGATGATGAGATATGTTTCACACTTTTTTTTTTCCTTTTCAGTATATTCTGAACCCTCCCATTCATTTGGACGGTGGTGTTTGATTGCTCGATGATTAACACAAGAAGTCGATAGATAAGCTCCATTTATATGTACCACGCCTGAGCCTTTTTCTTCTTGTATTGTTTAGAGAGACTCTGTTTCCACAAGGTGCTACATCCCCAATCACACCACAGTTTTTTTTTAATCCTGACAATCTCTTGATCCCGTTCTTTAAACATCTCCTTCCAAAATTTAGATACATGAAAGTGAAAAATGTTATTTGCTTAGTAAACTACAGTCTATTTCATCGATGAATGATGCGAGTGAATGATGGAAGGTAACAAGATGAATGATGAAGCTCCATGCAACCGTTGGCTTAAGGACACCAAGGTGCGAAGTCAATACGACGCTCACCGTTATGCTTTCTGATGTTCTTTTTACTGCAACTGATGATTAAAATTTTGTAGGCATAATTTCCTTGCAGATATAGATTGTTTTCTCTGCTTAAGTAAACAGTCTACTACAATTTCAATTTACTTCGATGGACGTCTTTTAATACTAAGATCAATATCGTAATTGAAGCTCAATAAATTTTTCTCTGATAGTTTGCTTTTCGTCCAATACTGATAGCAGTTGGATGCTTTAAACAGGAGAGAGAGAGAGAGAGAGAGAGAGAGAGAGAGAGAGAGAGAGAGAGAGAGAGAGAAGAGAGGGAGAGAGAGATTAAGAAGACAAAGATAGAGAGAGAAAGAGAGAGAGAGAGAGAGAGAGAGAGAGAGAGAGAGAGAAAGAATGACAGACAGACAGAGATAGACAGAGAGACAGAGCCAGACAGAAGGAGAAAGAGAGAAGTAAGAGAAAGAGAAAGACAGAGAGTCAGTCAGAGAGACACACACACACACATACGGAACCATAGGCGCTGAGAAATCGGGTTAAAAGCAGAGAGAAGAGACACGTTCAAGAGAGAATGACAGACAAGTAGACAGCAAGAAACTTGACAACATGAGACAGGTTTTAAGAATTTCCGTATAATCCCCATAACTGTCATCAGTGTTAGAATGTGTCGCTCCTACTGCCTTCTGGTTTTCTAGCTTTATTTCTGTTATCTTGTACTCATCCTAACCCAGACTGCTGGCCCATAGTATATATACTAATTGTCCGACTCTGATCTGGCTGTTGCCAAGAAAACTACAATGGGTCTTTGATTTTCTTGTGAAAGGATTCCAACCCGTTCACTATAATGACATTGATGTGTAGATTACTAGCATAATTCTATACTCTAAAAAAGGAAAAGGATTAAGGAAGCAAATAAAAAAAGTGAGAAAAGGGCGGATAAATAGAGGGTAGTAGGGGAAAAGAAAGAAAAAGAGAAATGTAAATTGGAGAGACGAAGTTATAAAAACAGAAAGGTAGGTAGAACTATTGAGAAAAGGACAGATATTGTGAGTGCGTATGAGACGGGGAATGAAGAGAGAGAGAGAGAGAGAGAGAGAGAGAGAGAGAGAGAGAGAGAGAGAGAGAGAGAGAGAGAGAGAGAGAGAGAGAGAGAGAGAGAGAGAGAGAGAGAGAGAGAGAGAGAGAGAGAGAGAGAGAGAGAGAGAGAGAGAGAGAGAGAGAGAGAGAGAGAGAGAGAGAGAGAGAGAGAGAGAGAAAAGGGGGGGGGGGGAAACTGGGGTGGGAATTGGAGATACTGAAGGAAGTTGATACAGGTTTATAGTGCAGTGAGCATGCGCAAATAATTATATGTCTATCGTAGCATCCGACTAAATAATGGCCAGCTACGTTAGGACTTAACACACTCTGTTCCGAATCTCCTCTCATTCTCTAGTCAATCCGTGTATCTATTGTTTACTATCGTCGGCGACGGGTGGTCTGGTAACTATAACTATTGATTGATGAGATCCATATCCTGCGCATCGTAATTCTAAATTAATTCATTATTGTAAATGTGACAGGAGTCAGAGACTGTCTCACTGTAATTACTCTTCTGGGCCTGAGAACCATAATTTTTTTTCTCAAAATATCGTACCTGGTAAACGTAAATTTATATTTTATATGTTAGCTTTTTAATAGCGTACAATAAAAAAGGTCACTCGATCAAAACTTGAAAACCAACGTCTGATCGTTCTTCAAAGCCACAGCTAATAAAAGACCGCAGAATCAGTAAAAACTGTTTTATTTATGAAAGACAACTTCGATTGCTTTCTCCGCTACCTCCTACAAATCCACTGAATGTGCAGTGATGAAGTTTGCTGAATTTTGATATGTCAAGATCAGTGTCCCATGCGGTGCGAAAAAATAATTAATGAAAAATTGTGAATATGGGTTTAAAAAAGATCTTCAAAAGTTCGTTATATTTTGATAATGACTTCATCAATTTTTTTTGGTCAAATCCGTTTTGATGAACCAAGCGGCAGTTAAAGAGAGTTCTCAGCGGTTTACATTGTATCTATGGGTAATCAGCATCACATTATGGTCTCTGTGGAAGATAAATTTAAACGAGGGTTACTTATATTCTTAAAAGATTGCACCCAAATTTAAATCACTTTTTGTGCTTGAGATATTGCATTTATTTAAAGAATGTCATCATGACATCA